>OX155966.1:29166003-29255457 GCA_944548615.1 Micropterix aruncella | reverse complement strand
CACATCCGTAAGTATATCTCATTCAAACATAAGCGTTTCCCAATCCAAGCTGGGATTTCCTTCGCTGCTGTTCAAGTAGCTTTTACTAATTTTATTTTACTGCGAATCATCATCCTATTAACGGATTATTTACAAAACCTTATCAAATATAAAAATATTATACAGTTTTTCTACCATGTTTCTTTATACATTTGCTAATGTTATACAATTTTATACAAGTTTACCTTATTTTGATATTATTATATAGTCTTTAGTATAAACTTCTCTGCCAGAAATTAAGATCGAAGTATCTTCTTTCATTTCATTGTGCATTGGAGGTTTTATATATTTTTATTTCGATTTAATGGCTCGTTGATAACTAACGCAGCCTAATAATGTCATATTTTAAATGTTGGAAACGTCCGAAATTTTGAATTATTTCGAAACGTCATCCTCCATTTATGAAACGGCCTTGCCGATGTGATCAAAGTGTTTTATTTTAGTTTTTTCGCTTTAATTCGCCTCAATTGGAGGCATTTTGTGTTGCAAAAGGAAAAGCTCGATTTTTGAGATATATGGATGATGAGTGATCGTTCGTCGACGGTAAAGGGACCCATAAACTAACATGCACAATCGAAAGTCGTGCACATCCGTAAGTATATCTCATTCAAACATAAGCGTTTCCCAATCCAAGCTGGGATTTCCTTCGCTGCTGTTCAAGTAGCTTTTACTAATTTTATTTTACTGCGAATCATCATCCTATTAACGGATTATTTACAAAACCTTATCAAATATAAAAATATTATACAGTTTTTCTACCATGTTTCTTTATACATTTGCTAATGTTATACAATTTTATACAAGTTTACCTTATTTTGATATTATTATATAGTCTTTAGTATAAACTTCTCTGCCAGAAATTAAGATCGAAGTATCTTCTTTCATTTCATTGTGCATTGGAGGTTTTATATATTTTTATTTCGATTTAATGGCTCGTTGATAACTAACGCAGCCTAATAATGTCATATTTTAAATGTTGGAAACGTCCGAAATTTTGAATTATTTCGAAACGTCATCCTCCATTTATGAAACGGCCTTGCCGATGTGATCAAAGTGTTTTATTTTAGTTTTTTCGCTTTAATTCGCCTCAATTGGAGGCATTTTGTGTTGCAAAAGGAAAAGCTCGATTTTTGAGATATATGGATGATGAGTGATCGTTCGTCGACGGTAAAGGGACCCATAAACTAACATGCACAATCGAAAGTCGTGCACATCCGTAAGTATATCTCATTCAAACATAAGCGTTTCCCAATCCAAGCTGGGATTTCCTTCGCTGCTGTTCAAGTAGCTTTTACTAATTTTATTTTACTGCGAATCATCATCCTATTAACGGATTATTTACAAAACCTTATCAAATATAAAAATATTATACAGTTTTTCTACCATGTTTCTTTATACATTTGCTAATGTTATACAATTTTATACAAGTTTACCTTATTTTGATATTATTATATAGTCTTTAGTATAAACTTCTCTGCCAGAAATTAAGATCGAAGTATCTTCTTTCATTTCATTGTGCATTGGAGGTTTTATATATTTTTATTTCGATTTAATGGCTCGTTGATAACTAACGCAGCCTAATAATGTCATATTTTAAATGTTGGAAACGTCCGAAATTTTGAATTATTTCGAAACGTCATCCTCCATTTATGAAACGGCCTTGCCGATGTGATCAAAGTGTTTTATTTTAGTTTTTTCGCTTTAATTCGCCTCAATTGGAGGCATTTTGTGTTGCAAAAGGAAAAGCTCGATTTTTGAGATATATGGATGATGAGTGATCGTTCGTCGACGGTAAAGGGACCCATAAACTAACATGCACAATCGAAAGTCGTGCACATCCGTAAGTATATCTCATTCAAACATAAGCGTTTCCCAATCCAAGCTGGGATTTCCTTCGCTGCTGTTCAAGTAGCTTTTACTAATTTTATTTTACTGCGAATCATCATCCTATTAACGGATTATTTACAAAACCTTATCAAATATAAAAATATTATACAGTTTTTCTACCATGTTTCTTTATACATTTGCTAATGTTATACAATTTTATACAAGTTTACCTTATTTTGATATTATTATATAGTCTTTAGTATAAACTTCTCTGCCAGAAATTAAGATCGAAGTATCTTCTTTCATTTCATTGTGCATTGGAGGTTTTATATATTTTTATTTCGATTTAATGGCTCGTTGATAACTAACGCAGCCTAATAATGTCATATTTTAAATGTTGGAAACGTCCGAAATTTTGAATTATTTCGAAACGTCATCCTCCATTTATGAAACGGCCTTGCCGATGTGATCAAAGTGTTTTATTTTAGTTTTTTCGCTTTAATTCGCCTCAATTGGAGGCATTTTGTGTTGCAAAAGGAAAAGCTCGATTTTTGAGATATATGGATGATGAGTGATCGTTCGTCGACGGTAAAGGGACCCATAAACTAACATGCACAATCGAAAGTCGTGCACATCCGTAAGTATATCTCATTCAAACATAAGCGTTTCCCAATCCAAGCTGGGATTTCCTTCGCTGCTGTTCAAGTAGCTTTTACTAATTTTATTTTACTGCGAATCATCATCCTATTAACGGATTATTTACAAAACCTTATCAAATATAAAAATATTATACAGTTTTTCTACCATGTTTCTTTATACATTTGCTAATGTTATACAATTTTATACAAGTTTACCTTATTTTGATATTATTATATAGTCTTTAGTATAAACTTCTCTGCCAGAAATTAAGATCGAAGTATCTTCTTTCATTTCATTGTGCATTGGAGGTTTTATATATTTTTATTTCGATTTAATGGCTCGTTGATAACTAACGCAGCCTAATAATGTCATATTTTAAATGTTGGAAACGTCCGAAATTTTGAATTATTTCGAAACGTCATCCTCCATTTATGAAACGGCCTTGCCGATGTGATCAAAGTGTTTTATTTTAGTTTTTTCGCTTTAATTCGCCTCAATTGGAGGCATTTTGTGTTGCAAAAGGAAAAGCTCGATTTTTGAGATATATGGATGATGAGTGATCGTTCGTCGACGGTAAAGGGACCCATAAACTAACATGCACAATCGAAAGTCGTGCACATCCGTAAGTATATCTCATTCAAACATAAGCGTTTCCCAATCCAAGCTGGGATTTCCTTCGCTGCTGTTCAAGTAGCTTATATATATATATATATATATATATATATATATATATATATATATATATATATATATATATATATATATATAATTTTTCATTTCTCTTGAGAAATGTCATAGAGATGAATACGACTAGTGTCGAAATATTCTCAATCATATAATTTCTTCTAAAATAAGTTACTAACATCCATTTCTGTTACAGAAATTATCCTCCTATACGTATTACATCCAAGGGCATACAGTAATTCGGTTGCAATAACTAAGAACATCATAGGTTATCAATTGCGGAAACAGGTGCCGCTGCCCTAAGTATTTAAAGAGGACATTAACTATCGTTTAAATGTTTCTGGTCCACTAGGACCCCAGATAAGTAACTTTTCATGAATCTAATTTTATATATTATTGAAAATATATATATATATATATATATATATATATATATATATATATATATATATATATATATATATATATATATATATATATATATATATATATATATATATATATATATATATATATATATATATATATATATATATGTATATATATATATATATATATATATATATATATATATATATATATATATATATATATATATATATATATATATATATATATATATATATATATATATATATATATATATGTTTATATTTGTATTAATAAGTATTAATATGTATTAATAATATACAAAATAAATTCACAAAAATAAAAATAAAATTTTATTTCGAAACCATCAATTTTTTCACCAATCCATTCCCCGACATGTATAAGGAACATAAAAGATTTTTACATAAAACTTTCGGATTTTTTAGTTTTTAGTTGGACCTGTGGCATTTTCTAGGATATATATATATATATATATATATATATATATATATATATATATATATATATATATATATATATATATATATATATATATATATATATATATATATATATATATATATATATATATATATATATATATATATATATATATATATATATATATATATATATATATATATATATATATATATATATTCAAATTGAAATTATGTTTATTACTAAATAAATGAAATTATAAAATAAATGAAAGGGCACTTATCTGGTCTGTGGCGACCAGGAGCGACTCCACGCCGTTTTTCTTCCCCTCTTTCAGTGTTTGCTGTTTCCTGCTGTGGTATTGGAAAATGACCAAACCGGCTTCCTATTTTCTCCTACAGCGGTATAGATATTTCAATTATTTTTTTACTTAACAAAAATTGGTGTATTGCATGTGCCTTTAGGATGGGACTCTAAATATCACACTGCATTATCAAAATAATAGGTATAATTACAAATATTTTAACTACAAATGTCATACGAATAGTTAGATAAAGGTCTAAAGTTTTACTTAATAATCTTCTATATATTACAATAAATACACAAAAAGAACGAGTCAAATTACTATACTATCTTCATATTACGATTTTTAAAATAATATATCCCAATGTCGATGGTCTAAATCTTTCAAAATTTTTCAGTAAAACTCAGTTTTACAGTTTTTTTCCCGAATTTCAGTAAAAATATAGTGGACCTTGAAATGTTTCTAATTTATTTACAGTGTTCTTCAACTCTTTGTCTCTTTCGAAAAATTTTACATCTCCTATTATTCATTTTCCATTTTACATTTTATATCTCTATTATTATGATCATCATATGAGAATCATTTTAAAGCGTTTTTACTGAAGTTCGTCTATGGATATCTAGCTACATAGAGCTAATTGCGTTATAAATGTTTGTTTACTTGGCTACCAATGCATATATAATTTATAGCAGATTCGTTCATAAGAATGCTTTGTTTGTTTGTTTATACTCTTTATTGTGAAATTTCACAATGGGCGCGTTTATTATTATTCGACAATCTCTTCCAACCTACCCTACTTACTATAAAGTGTTTACATATATGTGTATATGTATGTGTGCGTGTATGTAACATGTGTGTAGGTGTGTGTTTTGTTAATGCATTCGATCGACAGAATTAAATGCAATTCCCTTAATTTTATCCCAACGGAAAATGGTGACCCAGCCGGGATCGAACCCGGAACCTTACAATGACGGATCATGCGACCTAGGCACAGACACTGGGCATTATCGCTCTCACAGGAAGTGCCTTTTGGCAACAGTTTTTTTGTAAATTTTCATTCCAGATCTAGGCGTTATATAAAAAGCCGGGTTCTCTTATTTGCATGCGACATTTGTATCTGTACTTGAGTTGCCTGCTGGTGTAGTGCAAAGCGCGCTGCCGACTGAGCCGACATTGTATGCGCGTCCAATAAATCACCTCCGTTTTATTGCTCGACATAATAAAATTATATTATCGACTCGGCTGCGAAATGCCCGACTCTTGCTGCAGACACCACAGCGGATCGATATTTGCGGTGGGAAACGCGAAATATTCAATAATAATCGATTCGCATCCCCACACATTCTTTTCAACAATGATGATGAGGACTAATAATGTTCATAGAAATCGGTCGTCGGACCGATTCTATTGATTGGGTGCCTGACGGATGCACCTAGTAATCGAATTTAGCTATGATATTATAATAAATAAGATTTTACCGCGTTATGTTTGTAGCACCCGACGTTTCGACGACGTTGCAACCGCCGTTGTCCACGGTATAATAAAGTGTTGTCAATCGTCATCCATTCTTCTGCCATAATTTACCGCGTGAGGTTTGTAGTACCCGACGTTTCGACGATGTTCCAACCGCCGTTGTCCACGGTATAATAAAGTATTGTCAATCGTCATCCGTTCTTCTGCCATAATTCACCGCGTGAGGTTTGTAGTACCCAACGTTTCGACAATGTTGCAACCGCCATTGTCCACGGTATAATGAAGTGTTGTCCGTTCTTCTGCCATGCGGATAGGCGGCAAACAGCTGCGGCGTGCGCTTTTTTAACCGATTTAAAAAAAGGAGTTTATCAATTCGGTTGCATTTTTTAAAATGTTTGTTACCTCTGAACTCCTGCATTTATGAACCGATTCGGGAAATTATTTTTTTATTTGAAAGGATATATGCTACTTCCAGATTGGTCCCATTTGTATGAAAATCCTGTTCTGATAATGGGATCAATGAGAAATTCAGGGAACTTCTCAAATATTATCATATGTTGAAAATGTACATGTTGGTCTGGTTCAGTTCCGCACCGGTCGACGAAGCCAATCGGTTGTGCAATCTGACTAATTGCTGAAGGGGTCTGGAGACTATGGAAAAACACTGTTTCCTTAGCAGCGGGGGTGGATGTTGACCTGCTGTCATGCCACTCTTGAAATGACCTTGGACCACTCGATCCCGTGTGGCACTACGGGCAAAGAACGCCCAGGTTCACGATAAATTCTAACTAAATTACCGCTGTAATACAACAGTCGTGAATTCGGAGGTATCCTGAAGGTTAGTTCCATACGGAGATATCCTGCCAAAACTGATATGGCTGCCCGCTGGGTACCTTTCCCGGTGCCTCGCCGTAAGGCGTCGGTCTCTAACGGGTTGCTGGTGAACTAGACAGTAGATTGTCTTGTCCCCAAGTCTTCTACGCTCATCCCACGGCTAAAAGAACGATCTATATATCGTTATACCACCCTGGGGTGACGGGTTCGCCCGTTGTAGTCAACACCGCCCTACTGCTTCAATATTTACAGCTAGATCTGGTCAGGATTCTTGCTTGGGCAGCGAATTGGCTGCCCATCTAGCGACCAGTAGGTAACTATGTAAATGTCAAAATTGTTAAAATACATCAATATTTATTTACAAAATGTTGATCCATCTCGTGCCGTAATCTTGACTATACAGGAGTAATGTTCCCGCGCATCGCCAACGATTTCCGATGCCATTATTAAAAGCCTGGGGATTAAGGCTCGGTTTCATTGCTTGAGGCCAGAGGGCGCTTGGCACCATCAATAATGATACGTAATAATTATCAAAATGTAAATTCGTTTAAACGATCCAGCCGCAGTCGCTATGCACTTTTTGCCTTTGAGCTCAGGGAGACCATGACCCGCTAATATTGGCACAAGCCGTGCGGTAACGTCGTGGTGGTCCTCGTCGGTAGCTTGATATGTGTCGACCGTACCAAGGTAATTTAAATCAAATTTGGTTGTGAATAGGAAACCGTTACGATTGCGATTAATCATAATCGAAGATTATTAACATTTATTTATTAATCGTATTCGTCGATTAATATAATAATAATAAAAATATTTATTCACAGCTATCAGTACAAAAAGTAGACAAACACAATTACAAATTGAAACTAAAAATAGACAAAGTCTACGTAGTTATACTAAAAACTCTGCAAGTCAGGAGTATCCTCAAGATAACTCCTAAATAACATGGTTTTCAGGGCACAACGATTATAAATACCACCATTTAGTGAAATGAAAATAAAATAAAATAATACGGCGTAAGGTATAATTGGCATAAGAAAATGTTTTTTTAGGAATTATACATCTAATTATAAGTTCATGCTGTTACCTTACCTAAATAAATAAATAAAATAAACAAAATTAAATCGTGATTATTTAACGATTACTATTTTTGTCTAAAAATTGCTATCCATGAACGAATCTTAGCGCTTTCTGGCTTTTAGAACGAAAGAAAGAACAGATGACCCTACGTGTTTTACTTAACCTTTACAAAATTACACTTTACCACGTTAAGTTTGAAGCATCTAACTTTTCGGCTATGTTACAACTGTCCATCGCCGAAACGTCTCAAGCATCATGCAGTAAAATCCGATTTTGTTTTATTTATAATATCTAACAATCACAATAGTATCATATGTCTAATCGAAAAAATGACTAATGGTGACTTTATTTGGCAATTTATTTTGGCAGATTCTATAACAGATAATCTCCGAATCGGATTTCAGCAAGTTCTTGCAGGATTGTGTCATTGCGACATTAAGAAGTTGTGTCGCCTCGCATGGCGTGCAGTCGGGCGACTTGATCTCCAGACCGGTCCTTTAAATGTGGCGAAATCACGTTTACATTTCTTAATCTGAGTCACGGTTTACGCTCTGCTTCGCCCATTCCATTTTCGATGCTCCTGAGAATTCGCTCTATTGAAGGCTTACGTCTGTGCAATGGTGGTAGTATACTCTCAGCTCCTTGTTTTTGGAGGCATACACCGATAGAATGGCTTCCGACCTAAGTGCGAGTTAACTTGGACCACTTTAGTGCCATCATACCACGTTGTCGCTGCGTTCAGCACGGCTTATATGAGCGATACCTGTGGGCTCGTACAGTATGGAGCGATCTAATTAATCACGGACGTGTCCGTTAGCGGCGCGCGGGAAAAATGGACTCACATTAAGGCCGCTTGACTCCGAGGCCGAGTCTACAGACCTGTGCTCCGTGGACTCCTGGCCTCTGTAAATTCGATCCGACTGGGCAATTAGAGTGAGTACCAAGAGAAGAAGAATAATGGGCAAAATATTAGGTCGTAAAAATTGGAATGATATTGAAAACACGTAATTATATTAAACGGAATAAAAAACACGACTGCCGTTACATAAAGTGAACTATTGCATATAGAATTATTTTTATTACGGCTTTTTTATGAAATATTTGTGGTTCATGTATTTATCTATATAGATACATGTATATTTCCGGAATGTACGCAGACCTTTCATTTGACACTAAACACGATATATTTATATAAATTTATTGACATTTGGACATTTAGGCAACTACTTACTTGATATTGGAACAGTTAAGGTACTCTATGACACTCGGGATGACATAACAATTCTAACAATATCACATACATCTAAATCGGATCAAGCATTTAGAAGTTAAACATACATAAATAAACCCTGAACACAAAAATTGATAAAGAATGCCTTCATGATGTCATGTTAATATGACGATACAACCATATAAATTCGTGATATATCATTATTAAAATAATCAAACTGGATAGTAAACCTGGATTGTGAGAAGCGGCAAATTTGGACGCGGAAAATTTAGATACAGCAAATATGGATGGTCCACTTTACGGCGAATCTGGATATGGCGAAACCGGAGGCAGCAAACTTGGATGCCGCAAATCTGTAGTCCTTCCTAGACCCTACGTGGTCTTCAGCAGATTTGAAAATGCGTCAACGATTTCTAAACGCTCTCCATTCCAGTCGTATTCTTCTGCCGATCGTTTTGGCAAAGTTTAGGCTACCGAGCTCGATTTTCTGCCCTAGATAGACGTATTCCTCCACAACTTCGAGCGTCACATCTCCAACGGTGGCCGGTGTCGGTTCAACATGCGCACTAAGCATAACTTAATTTTATTGTTTGTTTGTTTGTTTCTAGTCTTTCTTGTGAAATTTCACAATGGGCAGGTTTATTATCATATGACAATCGCTTACTACCACCAAGAGGATATGCAATAAAGCAATTTTCGTTACAGAGGTTACTTTCCTGATTCTATACAAGGGTCATCCAGAAAGTAAGGTTACAAGGGCTCCTGAGGCTGGGAGATTTCTTTTATTTCGAATTTGGCGCACCTGTCGTGTGGTGGGTAGGTTCTGTGAAGTGTTTATATGTATGTGCGCATGTAACATGTCTGTGTGTTGTTATTGCATTTGATCGACTGAATTGAAATGCAATTCCGTTAATTTTATCCCATCGGAAAATGTTGACCCAGTCGGGAATCGAACCCGGAACCTTAATGTAAGATCAGGCGACCTAACAACTATGCCAACGGGCCGGGATTTTATTCAAGTTCATTCGTAGACCCACTCATTAGGATATCTCTTTGAGGTCGTTCAACGTACAGAAGAAATAGTCCATGTAGTTAATGGCGATGATAATGACGATTTTACTTTATTCGTAACATTGAAAATCGTGTAAATCATATTTTCAATCAGATTACGATTTTTTATTGATAGATTTGTAGCACACAGACGCGTAGACGCCGATTTCCTGTCGCATCCCGACAATGGATTGTTAATAACAATATCGCGCATAGCCAATAAGATGTGTGTGCATTAAACATGAGGTCATCCGCCGCACCGGTAGCCATTGTGATGGGTGACAGTCTGTTTTGATCCAGGCACAATGACGGGACCACAATGGGAGAGGCATACAATAGAACGACAGGTCACCGGGTGAGGACAAACAACGCGCCTCCAGGACCACAACACGGGAATCGGGACTCAAGACTGGCTCGGCGGGGGGCGATCAATTAGGTGTTTTGAGACGGTTGTCAAGGCGCCATATCTTTTTATTTAAGAGAAAAGTTGTCGCCTTGTCTTAGGCGTACTATGCTCAGGTCTCATTCGATTCTAATAAAACCGCAGGTAGCGCTGCATGTATACATCTCAAGGTATTAATTGCAATCGAACCGATCTTTCTGTTAATTCTAGACCTGAGAGAGTAAAGTTGCATAAATTATCTGCACGTGGTGGCGCCCAAAGATTTTTTAAATCTCGTTGATTATTCACTTAGTATTCGTCTGCACCTAGTTTGTTCGTTTGTTTGTTTGTTCATACTCTTTATTGTGAAGTTTCACAATGGCAGTCACAGTTTCCTACTATGAAAAGTTTATTTGTATGTGTGCGTATAATATGTCTGAGTGCGTCTTGTTATTGCATTCGATCAACAGAAATAAAATGCAATTCCGTTAATTTTATCCCAACGGAAAATAGTGACTCAGCTGAGAATCTAACTCGGAACCTTACAGTGTAAGATCAGGCTACATATAACATTATGCCATGTAGCCTAGTCTAAGGGGATAAATATGTTTATCTTCAAAATCAAAATCAAATTCATAATGTTTTTATTCACAATAGCATTTGTAAAAAATTGCTTTGTGACGTCAAAATATGGAATACAATTTATGGTTTATATTATAGATAATTTGTCATTCAGCTTACATTTCAAATACTTTATAGATACTGGATAGATACATTATATAATCATGATATAATGTAATATTTAACAACAGAAATATATTAAAACAATTTAAAATATAGGTACAAATAGAATTTAAAATAGTCATAAAATTTAAAATAGTCATAATTAACAACAATAGTCAAAAAGAAAAAAAAACAATATATCTACTTAGTTAACAATTTTCAATAAAATAAGAAAAGAATATTAAATCTCGATTTTATAAGCATTCCACAAAAAAATCAAAATCATTTATAAAATCTACTACTTTGTAGTAAGCCTTCTTACATAGAATATCTTTAATTTTACTTCTAAACTGAGTGTCTGATAGACCGTGTATGTCCTCTGGAATTTTATTATAACACCGTATCTTCCGTATCTTCGAAGAACATAAAAAGTCTGTGACTGTAATACTTTTTGAGAAATCAAGATGCAAGTCAAGAAGTCAATGTGCGCGAGTCAAATTCAGATTTTTTCAAATCAACAAAGTCTATAATAAGTAGCGATTCGACCTAAAATAACAGCCATAAACCGATATATTTTTTCCACGAAATGGCCATTTTCTAAACCGCTATAGATAAATGAAATGTATCGTAAATAAGCGCTAAGGACTATTGCGAAATTGCACAGTGCATTAATAATGTTATATTGCTTCTTGGCATTATTTCAAGCGATAATTCAAATCGCTACGCGGCGCAGTGCTCGCGGAGTGGCTACAACGCACCGGAGAAGCGATAAACTTATTATAAATAGGTAACAATAATTTAAGTGAACTAGAAATCATCATGGAGTCAGAAATAAGCAATGATAAGGTGACGAATGGTGCATCAGCGAGAGAGTTTCGAATTGCAGTAAAACATATTGGTCTGAAGCCAAAAATGAAACGTCGCTGTAACTGCCAATAATATTTATTCCAAGGTGATTGACGATGCTCAGCTTCCTTGTACTAAATTGACTGGCAATCTTAATATTAATTTATTCTTTAATTCTGTCGGGTATATTACGAATAATCAAAATTTCTGCTTTATGCTTTCTCGATAGGTAGGTATAGCCTTTTCAGACCTGACTGACCTGACCTTGCCTTGACAAAAAAGTAGTAGATCCCGGTATTTCAGTCTTAGAAAACATGAATTTTGTTTTTTTTAAAAATGGTGATTTTTTCATTGTTTTTTGCTTTCATTTGTCTTCAATAAAAACATTTTATTTTGGTTTGCAAGAGGATACGCTTTGTTTTTGAGATGTGGATGAAGGGCGATAAAGGGGACCCATTAAACCTACATTGCACTGTCGAAAGTGGTGCTCATCCAAACAACATCTCATTTAAGAATAAGCATTTCCCAATCCAATCCGGGAAAACCTTCCAGCTATGCAAGCGGCTTTTATTATTTTTATTTCTATATCAAAGCATCATCCTTTAATCGAATTCTTTAAAAAGAGTTTACAAAAAAACCAATCAAATATAAATATGTATATATATATATATATATATATATATATATATATATATATATATATATATATATATATATATATATATATATATATATATATATATATATATATATATATATATATATATATATATATATATATATATATATATATATATATATATATATATATATATAGAAATATTTGATAGTTTTGTGTATATATTCTTTTTAGAATTGATCAATAAGATGATTATAAAGTAAATAATTATAAAAGCCACTTACATCGTGACGAAGGATTCCCTTGATCGGATTCGGGAATGCTTTAGGTGTTAACGAGAATGATGAATGCCTCTCACTTGCGGAAAGAGGAGTAGGTTTAAGTTGGGCCCATTTTTCAACTAATAAATGATGAAGGGTGAGCGTTTACTAGTTGAAAAATGGGCCCAACTTAAACCTACTCCTCTTTCCGCAAGTGAGAGGCATTCATCATTCTCGTTAACACCTAAAGCATTCCCGAATCCGATCAAGGGAATCCTTCGTCACGATGTAAGTGGCTTTTATAATTATTTACTTTATAATCATCTTATTGATCAATTCTAAAATATATATATATATATATATATATATATATATATATATATATATATATATATATATATATATATATATATATATATATATATATATACATATTTATATTTGATGCACAATCGAAAGTCGTGCACATCCGTAAGTATATCTCATTCAAACATAAGCGTTTCCCAATCCAAGCTGGGATTTCCTTCGCTGCTGTTCAAGTAGCTTTTACTAATTTTATTTTACTGCGAATCATCATCCTATGAACGGATTATGTATTTACAAAACCTTATCATATATATATATATATATATATATATATATATATATATATATATATATATATATATATATATATATATATATATATATATATATATATATATATATATATATATATTGATATTTTAAGGGTGTAATTTTTTTTTAATTATTTTCAATAATATATAAAATTAGATTCATGAAAAGTTACTTATCTGGGGTCCTGGTGGACCAGAAACATTTAAACGTTTCTGGTCCACCAGGACCCCAGATAAGTAACTTTTCATGAATCTAATTTTATATATTATTGAAAATAATTTAAAAATATATATATATATATATATATATATATATATATATATATATATATATATATATATATATATATATATATATATATATATATATATATATATATATATATATCCATCTACCGCTAGCAAAAAATCCGTTGCTGTATCTTCTTTTATAATAACTGTGTGGATAATAATTATTATTGTGTCCGCTGGGGCGTATTACATTGGGGGATGACAAAACGGCGGATTAGGCGTTAATCTATTTACGCTTGATTAGTTATGAGGGCTGTTTGCGGGCCGTTAATGAAGTCATGCCCTTATTGTTATTTGCCCCCGAACGCCCGGGATAATAATTTCCACGAGGGGATAATGTGAATTTCATCATTATTGGTAGAAACCAGTTATCGACCAACCCAAGGGGGATTTGCTGCCAGATTTCATTTGAATCTACTGTACGAAAACGGTTGGGGATGGCTGAAGAATGTACCCAGTTTATCTCCTAGTGGTGTTTTTTTTATAAATTTTCACAGCAAGCAGTCGCAAAGTTGTAGGAAGAGACTGGAGGCTCCTCGTCTTCGACTCTTCGTACTCCCCAGAGTGCCCCAGATCCTCCAACAGATTTCCACTTTTGCGGAATTCGAATATTTTTTTACATAGGAAAACAAATGAAATTCGAAGAGATGGTGAAAAACGCCTGAAAAACATTGGTTGATTCCCGTCGACGAGAGTCTACAGTAGAAGCATTAACAAACTCCCATTAAAATGGATAATTTATGACTAATGAAATATATGTAGTCTTTAATTTCCTTTGTGGAACAGCAACACCATACGTAAAAACGTAATCCAAAATTGTGTGCACTGCATGTATTTTTAATTATTTGTTTATATGATATAAATGCACAATATTATTCACTGCAGTACAATAACTATTATAAGCTTCATAGTAAACAGTAGAAAAAAACTCGCATCCCAGTCTTCAAATCAACACCGCCTAACTAGACCTAGGCCAGTACTAAGGCAGACGTGCCAAGTAAACAATTGCTTGTAAAACGACAATGGCATCGACATTTGAAAAATAAGTATATAAAAGTTAACGGAATCGGGTCATCAGATAACGACCAGTAATGGACCTGAAACTAATGTCCATTGATGACAATTTAAACTATTTTTGTCATGACTAACAATACTAATAATTAACTAATAATTATTAAGTAAGTAGATCATAGAAGAACGTAGAAGCAATCTACTTTCTAAGTAATTGATATGGTCCAAAAAATATTTTAAAATCTCCATGATAAAAAATCATAAAAACAAAAATAGGCTATGTATTTAGTCTAAGGTAATTTTAGTGTAAAATGACCAAATTATTATAACAATAGAAAAAAGGCTAAAGTGATAGAGATTAAAAAAATATTATGTATGGAAAATACAGTTCACTATGATTCCGATAACCACGCTTAAACCACGTGGATCAGATTCACTGAAATCGACTGTAGCGTCTTAAAATTTGTAATAACTCTCTTACTTCTGCAGATATAAACGAACCACTTTCCGCGGCCGAATTCGCAGATCCAAGATTTGCTAATTAACGGCGTCCTTCCTTAATCTCCGCTTATAACCGGCCGCTCTCCCTTTGGCTTTGACCCGAGCTACGATCAAAGGAACTCTTGGAGTGGATCCAATCGCGAGCTTCTAATTCTGACGACAACTTAATTAATGATATCAAGACCCGCCATGCAATTAAATGCCCGGACGCTGCTCATGCGCAAGCGCAGACGTGCATCCGAGCATCGCCTATGCCATTCGATAGACGACGAAGATCGATTTAGTCGGTGGAGATTTATGGATCATTGAATTGAATGAAATAAGCTACCAGAAAACAACTGAACAGAAAACAACAACAAAGAAGATGAAATCATACCCATACCACATGTCCATCGACAGGTGGACAGAGATGGTCTCTTGGAAATAATAGTATACTCAGTCATTGAGAAGTAAGGCGACTACATTGAAGGAGTATTAAGGAAAACTGTCAAAAGAATATAAAAATGAGGAAGCATTGGAGAAAACGATCAATATCACCTTTTATTTTAATTGATATTTTTGGTAATTCCATTTTTAAAATTTACTAACTTAAAAAATGATATTAGCAAAGGTTTGAGTGAGAAAAAAATATATTTTGAATTCAATTCAATTGTTTATTTGGAAATCACACAGTAATAATTACTCAGTAAATTACATTATAAAACTATAGATTAAATAAAAATAAAATCAATTACGGATGTCAATAAAATTATATAAATTACGTTAAACTATTTAATAAAACTAAAATACCTAAATATTTATTACTACATAAGAGGCTTGTGGTTAGGATACGTGTGTGTGTGCATGCGTGTGTTAGTGTGTTGAGTGTGTGGGTGTAGAGCGTAAGTGCATGAAACAGTAATAAAAGCGTATATAAAGTATAACAATAGTAATTTATCTGTGATACAAATTAAGTCATTTATATAGAAGAAGCTGTACTCAAAGGGCTACTATAAAATTAATGATTATCTAGACGACAAAGACCCTTGGAAATAAAATGGTTTCCTCGATGATTAATATCACGTTATATGACACAATAATTTGTTATAATCTCACAATAATTTAATTTTATATCATTTATGTATGTTTGTATGCATTATTGTCGTCAAAAAGTTACGATTTCGTACTATTTTGAATAAAAAACCTATGACTATGACTAATAATCATAACTAAAATAGCTGAAAATAGTCAGTTTTTGTATTGGCTAGGGTTTTATTTACGGAGTATTTGTAAGTGATTAGGATATTATTATTTTTTTAATAAAAGTTTTGAAAATTTAAATAGTTTTGAATTTTCAATTTTTAAAAATATATATTTTTAAGTTACACTATGTACCAAATATATTTGAATTTCTAAAAAAAATGTTAAATATATCCCAGAAAAAAGATAATTTGTGGAAAAGTCATTGGCCTTGACCAGTATTTCCGATCATAGTCCCTCCCCAGCGTACACCGGAGTGTCATCGAGGTACTCCACCTCTGAACCTGACGGGAAAGACAAGGTCCACCGTAACCGCTTGGACCTTGATTAGTCGTTCCCTTCACAAGTTTCCTTCTCCCTTCATTTAAGGGCAGACTATAATCTATCAGTCGAAAATCGATTCTTGCTTCAATTCGTTTGGGAACAAGTCACAAGATGGTATTAATATCTCATTTTCACAAAAAAAGACATTGATCGGTTTTCCCTGTGACCTATATGAAATGGCCTCCGTAGTAACTATCAACGTTTCCTGGTGTCTCTATAATGCTTAATCCCTTATAAACCAACCACGTGGTTGCTTTCGACTAACGGCTTTAACTGTCATCAAACAAGCTATCCAGCAAACACCTGCATCCTTGTTCACATAGTAGGTACGACACATTAAACTACTTAATTTAGCTAATTCATTGAAATTTATGCACATTGACCGTTTCATTGAAATGTGTAATTGCGCAGAATCTCACAGACAGACCGTCGCCTTTCATCAATACGGATTTTGAAATCACGAAGGGAGGATACAGGCCAGTTATACTTAATATTCCGGTAACCGGTTTGTTTCGATGGTACGTGGTTGCTAAATTCCTCTGGTTGCGAGTAAAGTGCGTAAAAGAAGCAAGTCCTGTTCATTTGGAAAGATGTAAATAGAACTAGTGGTACATTGGAGAGGTGTACTGTATACGAACACTGGACCCCGGATTCTCTACATTTAACAACCAATTTAGACAATCATTATCTGTCAGAGTGTTGAATGTCCAGCCCAATCACATTTATCCTACGTTTTGTATATTTTTTATTTTTCAAATGACAACATATATGTATATAAAACTAATAATGGTCGAGGAGAGGACATTGGGAGAGAAAGGAGAGAGACAAGGAAAACCGCGTAGGTACCTATTAGAAAAGTAATATTTTTAAGTGAGAAATTATTCCAGAGTCTTGCACCATGGATATAGGAAGACTAGCAGTAGAAATCACTATTATGACGAGGAATTTTGAGAAAATTTTCAGAGGCTGTCTGAAGTATGAGACCGTGAAAACTTAATGGTTCGAAAAGCTCGTGAAGATATGTTGATGTTGATTGGGAGAGTACACGATAGAGGAAAGCAAGTATAGGAACATATTTCCGTTAGCGTACTGGCAACGTTCCGTAGTTGTTTTTGACTAATTTTGGAGTGTTGCGGTATTTTATATTAAAATTAAAGAACAATATTTTATACAAATTTAATTTTTACGTTTACAATATTAATTTTCCTCTGTTCTCCGTAATGAATTTAATTTTAATAATTAATATTAGGTATTCTTGTCCTCTTCTAGCGACAGTACTAATTATCAACAGTTGCTTAGCACGCTCATCCTAGTTTTTTACTAAGTCCGTGTCTCCCCTTTTAAAAGTGGTAGAATTATTACGGTTATTAAGCAGTCTGGGAATACGTCTTGAGAAAAACTTAAGTTGATAGTGTATACTAAAAGCGATACAATATACTCTTTTACACTCTTTAAGGTTACTGATTTAATACCATTCTCTCTCGCAGATGAACTATTTTTCATAGAAAACATTACCTAATTATTTTCCATAATACAAGTGTTTTGTAACGGCAACATAACAATGGTAGAATTTGATGTATTGGCAATCATGGTTTCCGTCTTCGTGTTCAAGTTTGGCGAAAAAAGTGCTATTTTTTTCCGTTGAGAATTTTCTGATACTTTCATATTATTAATTCCTAATATGTTTTTGTGTCCATTTTCTCTTTCATTGTGTCTCATACTTTTTTTGGTCGTCAACGTAAGTGTTTATTTTGTTGTCGGCAGTAATTCTCTTTTGTTATTTATTGCATGTATTTCTATAGTTTGTATAGTAATGTCCTAAGTCGTGGTTGCCTGGATCGTTTTTTAACTGCTTACGAATACATATTTTTGTAAATACGTAATCCAGGGCTTAAGTTTCCTCCGCTTGTGTGAAATGTTTTCTGTAGTCGTAATGGTAGAACTCCTAATGAAGCCTCGTATAGTATCAATAAATACTCATTTACTTGTGAGTTTAACCGTCTTTTTTGTCTACTTCATTCATCTTACTTGCGTTATTTGACATTTCACTAACTTAGTTGTGTATTGCTTTATATAAAAAGGTTTGGAATCTTACGAAGGTGATAATAATCTCGTTCTTACGCCCATTACTACTTACACTAAGCTATCGGAAGAGGAGCTTATATGAGGGGGATTATCCCAGCCGATACGGGTTTTCTCCTCGGCTTCCCCCTTCAATGAAAAGCTGACCACAAGCCAGCCCTCTTCTGCAAAGCTTTCTGTTTTAAAATCGGCAGTGAAGTTTTCTTTATTATTGTCATCATTTATGTATATACCGATTATATAAAGGTTATTACAAATAAGTTTGTCTCTTCGAAATACAAACTATGTACTATATTTTAAAAACTAAGAATGCCATAGGATAGAAAATTAGGAGATGAAAGAGAGAGAGAGAGAGAGAGAGAGAGAGAGAGAAAAGGAAGAACTAGTTACTTTTTAGAAAAGTAGTAGTTTTCGACGTGAGTCTTGAATGATTCTAAAGAAGTCGAGTTTCGTATATTTTCCAGGAGATTGTTCCGGAATCTTACGACATGGACACAGAAAGAAAAAGAGTAGAATCAGATGACAAGGAATTTTGAGTAAATTGTCAGAGGCTGACCGAAGTACGAGGCCGTGGAAACTTAATGGTTTGAAAAGCTCTTTGAGATAGGATGGTGTAAAATTTCTCCTTTGGTGTACTCGCAAGGACACGTGATCATACTTACGTAGACCGAAGATGAATCGTATGCATACTTTTGCAAACGTTCAATTTTGTTGAGTAATCAATAAAGTATCAAGGAATGTCAGAACAATGAACTTTTTATACTCATTATTATCTACTAGGTTCTTTAATCTAAAAGCCAGCTTGTTCTCTTGGCTGACAGGGGCCTAGCTTATATTGGAGCCTATTGACGATAAACCTCGCGAAAAGTTTCTCTACATGGGTGCGTGAGAATACTAATCGGCCTATAGTTATCCAGCTTTCTGATGTTTTATTATATCTTTTGTTATTTTGCTAATGCGCAATACGCGATGCAAGTACGGCATTTTCCACGTGGAAGTCGCGACCATACATTTAATATGATAATTTTCTAGCATATCGATAAGACTGCAATGGCTGCCATAATTGCCCGTTAGCATACGAGCCGTATCAGCCGAGGTCGGGCAGGATGGGTCTTAATGCCTTTTCATTGTTCCCATTTTAAATATTTATGTCGCCCGCGATAAACAATGCTTTAATTGCTAGTGTAATTTAATGTTGCTGCATTGCGTCTTTATCTAGAGTTTTAACCATTTACGCCGTCGAGTTTTCCGTTATCTGGGTCAGTGGTTAGGGAATTCAACAACTTTGTCAGTGTTTTACTGCAAATATAATAGTCGTTACCACTGTAACGGACCTTAAGTCCATTAAATGCGATCAACAAATGCATCGACTTCCAGTGAAATCCACTGACACAATTCAGCTATTATTTTGACTCGTGTAGCTATGAAACAGCACGATGAAACAATACTTTTACTCGGAATATTTTCGGATTTCATCATTTCACGGCCTATTTAAACCGGCGAAAAAGCAACCAAATTATCATTCCCCGAGTGATCACCTTCCCCCAAGGTTGCGACGGCATATCCGGTACCCCTCTTACGAGGTCGCTTAACGGATCCGGCTCCTTGGTTTCATTTCCTTATCTTCCCTAGTCTCGAGGCATCAGTCTGTAATCCCACAAACTCGAGCGGTGCCCAGTACAAGATACTAGGAGCACACATACGATCCTCATCCGTATATCCTCGTAACCGCAGTCGCGCATCTATATACTCGCGTCCACGTAAACTGTCCTGAAAGCGTTATAACTGGCCATATTCAAACCTTCGATCAATAAATTTCTTTCAACTTCATTCAAAACCGCCTTTCAATACGGAGATAACTCGTAAGTTGACACCACCACCTTACATCGAATAAACCTGGAGTCTTGTGAGGGGTGGTCCCTCACACCATATTGCGGCTGCATTTTTTCATGAAGAAATTCTTTATTAGTTTGGTGTTTTTTTCGGAATTTTAAAATCTGTATTTTTGTGGAAACGATTTTATTAGTGAATTTCCAAAGACGAATTCTCATTTGAAGGAAACCTGGCCTTCATGTTATGACTCAAAGAACATCGGCGTTATTGGTCCTGGACAAGGCTGGCCTAATATTTTTCCAACCGTCATGAATTTTATCTATTTATTTAATCATCTTGACTAAGATAAAAATGAATTTGCCGCAGAGCTGATTTTCAGCTTATCAACCATCCTAACTCCTAAGAGCGGGCGAATTTAAGTTATCTCATTTCAAGAGAATATGGAGTTTATATTTTTACATCTTATGGCATACTTATCTTAAAAATGCCAATTTTCGAGTTATCAAGTTATAATTGTAAGGCGACAGTATGTTAAGTAATATACAATATTTTATTTAAATATAGAGTTACCATATAAATCAATTTTACATTATGATATGTTTTTACCAACTTAAAAAAAAAGACAGAACATGAAAGTTTATCTTAATACGGGCATCACTCCTCCAGTAGGTAGATTTTAAACTTTATAACCTACTATTTTAAATGTGTGTGAAACAATAATTAAATATATAAAATGATAATTATCGAACTTTTTTAGGCTATCCATTATTAACTGGCATTATAGGCAGATATCGCCTCTATTTCTTATCTTTCTTTCGCTGGGCCATCCATAATATTTAATGTGGCAAGTAATTGTTTGTCGCAATAATGCAGAACTCTATAAAACGGCAGAACCGCTTGTGACCCGCATAAGAGCCGATACGGACCGTTATTCTTCATTGTTTTCCATTTTATCTTTAAACTGGCAGAGGTCGACCACTGGCGGATTAGCGAAATTGTGTTTCGTTGTTATTTTAGTCAAGTAATAATAATGTTTATTTTATAAGGGCCGATTTTTCAATCGTCAGATAGTCGGATAGGACTTATTCATTAGATAGTACAAAATTTAATTTTTCAATAGTCAGTTAACAGTTATCAAAGGAATAAAAATACTATTCGCTGAATAAAGTTATCCGCTGCTCCGAGGGTCAGATAACCAGTTATTCGTCCAGTAAATTGATCCGTCAAACTTATTTTGACAGTGAGAGGTTAGGTTGTGATAATTTCTGGTGATCTTTTGCGTTTAGAAATGGATTTATTCGCTGTGTTAGATGACGTTGCTATTGAAGAAGAAGCAGAAATTATAACTACGTAAACTACTTAAAAACATAAATTATAACTACTTAAAAACAAAGAGTAGTGAAAAACAGACCGGATAATTTTGTAAAATGGGATGATGTGGAATTTAAGCGAAGATTCAGACTACAAAAAGAAACTGCTGACATTGATTGAAGACCAAATTAAACACAATACATAAAGGTTAGTTCATGCTTATGATGATGCATCAAACCACCTATGATGAAATTACTTGTCGTGAAACTAACAGACCTATCTCGTTTTATTATTAAACTTTCCATTTTTAAACGACAAACTCGCAAGTTCACGAAAGACGCACACGACAAACAAAGCGCGCAATTCGAGGTTATGTTGAAAGCAAATGTCAAATAAATATTTTTCAAGAGCTTCTCACTCTAGCATATAGAGTGGTTCAATCATTCTGTCTCGCTTTTTGTGTATTGTCTGAAGTTAGTGCTGCCCACATAGGGAAAATCTTCCAATAACTATTTGACAGTTATTTGATGATTGAAAAACTTGCCAATGTTATTCGATGAATAAATCAACAGATAAAATAATTCCTTGGATACTTATTAGACAGTTTATCTGACGATTGAAAAATCGGCCCTAAATAGGATAAAAACGAATTTTCTGCATGGTTTGTAGCACCCGACGTTTCGGCGATGTTGCAACTGCCGTTCTCCAAGGTATACTGAAGTGCTGTCAATCGTCATCTGTTGTTCTGTGGGTTGGCAGCAAACTGCTGCTGTTACTTCGCTGATTATATCGATGGTGGGGCGGCGGATTTAGCGCGCGCGAATTTCACGCGTTTTTAAAATTTGTTTTATCCTATTTGTAATGTTGAACAACCTCGATAGTCTTCGATTTCATAGAATCTTTATTTGTTACAAAATATTGTTCTTCTTCCGTGTGTTCCTTTCCCGCCTTATCTAGAGTGCTTTAATACATACCCAAGTGCTTAGGATGCAAAAGGGGTTTTGGGGGTGGCTTTTCGGGGTTGAGGGGGGGGGGGGTTGGGGGTTTAAGAGGAAGGGGTTTGTTTAGTGGGAGGATTAATTCGGGGGGGGGGGGGAGTTGGTATTTGAGGGGAAGGGGGGGTTGTTTGGTTGTGGGGGGTTGTGTTTATGGGGAAGGGTGGTTTAGGGGGGTTGGGTTATGGGTTTGGTGCGGGGTGGGGGGTAGTCTCCTTGTCGGGAAAGTCTTCGAGTAACCTAACCGATTTTTTTACTTTGTAATTCTGCTCTTTTTTTTGCTCTTTTCTTTTCTTTTCTCTTTGCTCGCGGCACAATGCTCGTGCGCAACCCAATGAAAATATCATGGTGGTCATAATAGTAGAGGTAGAGCTCAATGGCGCAGTCGTAAATGTCACGGTGGTACAGGTGTCCTCATATACCGCCATTCCTTATCATTCCTACTACTCTGCGCTATTTTTTATTGTTATCGAGGTATAATTAATGCCGCAGCGCGGAAGTTGTGTACGCTCATTTTGCGATATACAAACACATTATCAATTCCCGATCCATCCCCACCTGCAATTACTATTAGCATGACGTTACCAAGCGATTGCGACATGCGGGTTTATTCGTATCGTGTTTATGTCATAAATAAGAAGTACTTAACCCATAACACAAAATAACGAGAACCATTTTATTAAAGTTGGAATTGCATTGAAGTTTGTCTCTCTTGTTAAGTCACCTTGTTTTTTTTTTTTTCAGAAAACCACGACATTTTAAACTTTTTAACAAATTTTATGCAAAAAAAGGCCTATTAAAAGTTTTTACAATTAAACTTCAGATATTGCTAAAGCGCAGGAAGAAAATACTATTGTTACGTAATATTCGATGAAAAATTCGATGAAAAAAATAGGAAAGCCTCATTAAGACTTTAACAGATATGTTTAAGTCATTGTATTAAATAAATTGCCCAAATATGCATAATATTGATAAAATAATATCATAATATAAATAAAAAGGTAAGATAATAATAACATATAAAAAGTATAAAGATAATTTATTTATAATATAATATACCTTTTTTTTTTGTCCGGAATCCATATTGACTGTCTGAAATGACCACAAATTTTTCAAGGAAACCATTTAGTCGTTTTTCGGTGACCTTCTCCAAAATTTTTGAGAAATTGCTCAGTAGGGCTACGGGTCGATAATTTTCTACGCTCGTGGGATCGCCGTCTTTTATATATCGGTGTAATCTTGGCTACTTTATGACAATCTGGAAATATTCCCTCTGAAAAGCTTAAATTGTAAAGATATGTTAGACAAGGTGCCAGTACACGTTGATGGATTTTAATTACGCTAACAGGTATATCATCGAGACCAGTTGATTTTTTGATCTTTGAAGAGTCGATGCATTTTTCTATTTCTTGATTGTTAATTGATAGTTTGATCCTTATTAAATGTAGTCTATGTAGAACTCTTTGGATGCTTTCTATTTTTCTAGTTTTCATATATTTTCGTTATTGAATAGCTGATTCTCTATGTTTTTCATTATTTCTGTTTATTTTTATTTTTCTAGTTTTTATGTCTTTGTTATTTTTTAATTTCTATGTTTTTTTTAATATTAGTCTTTTATACACTTTTTTATAATTTTAAATGTAATTTCATTTGTAGAAATACTATTTTTTGTTATAGTATTTCTACAAATGCCAGATACAAATTATACCCAGATCGGGTTTTTGAATATAAATTCTTATTTCTACCTAATAATTATTACAATATTTAACAGCATAATAATTACAATATTTAACAGATGAAGAAATACTAATCAAGCCAAAGGCTGTGAATAGTTTCAATGACTTTCGCGCATATATTTTTGATGATAAATGAAATATATCCAAAACACGAAAATTTAGCTTGAACTACGTCATGAAAACGCCATCCTTTTAGGTTATTTTTAATAAATTTAACATGTTGTTTTCTTTATTTACAGTTATATGAAATCAACGACGACCCTAAAAGGAAAGAGTTCCTGGATGACCTCTTCACCTTTATGCAAAAGCGTGGTAAGTGCTTATGATTTATGTAATATTTTTGCATGCGATTGTTTTGACATCTTGTATAATGTTGTTTCCGTTATGAATAGCTATTTTCGATTTCCTTAAAGATTGGCCTGATGATGAAAAATATTATAATGAACTAAATAAAAAGTTTATACTTGGAATTCTTGTACACTTATCCTCCATACTTATATATTTACTACCTTATATATTACTTACCAATATATATATATATATATATATATTTTTTAATATGTTATCAAATGAGTTGGTAATAATATATAGTTACATATAACGACTAAAGAAATACAGTACAACATATATATATATATATATATATATATATATATATATATATATATATATATATATATATATATATATATATATATATATATATATATATATATATATATATATATATATATATATATATATATATATATATATATATATATATATATATATATATATATATATATATATATATATATATATATATATAACGAACTTCAATATAACGAATTCCTCGATGTAACCATTTTTTTAAAATCCTCTTAAACTTACCGTAAGAACCGATGCTAAACATACCTTTATATTACGAAAATAATGCGTTGATAACCGTGATGTTGATCCTCGTAATAAATGAAACAAATTTATGTAACGAAAACCTCAGTATAAAGCTTAGGATAGCAAATGTCAAAGAGTGCATTAGAACAATTATTAATCATGTCTACTTGCCCGTAAGAGCGAGTAATGTGATGAGCCAAGGTCAAGTTAGTGACATTTTGTCTGTTGTGTCAGTACTGAAATTTTATATTTAGTCAAATACAGTATGAATGTCAGTTCATACAGTATTCCAAAATAAACTTTTGTATTCTGTACTAGCTAGCCGCGGCTTCACTTCGCGAAAAGTTTCGAATCGATTTGTTAATTTAAGTAGAGTGGCGTTTATTTGCCTTTTTAGACACTACCTTTAGATATATTGTGCAAGACTTCCACCTTAGATGCAAGCTACCTATCTCGTAGACGTGCGAATCTTGTTCCTCGCCCCCCGCGTCGCCTTGCGCTGTACGCTGACCTAGGTATTTCGTGGTGTACGCGTCACTAATTTCAAGATATCTCTATAAGTATATCACTCAAAAACTTACAGTTAATGACTACTTTTATCTCTATTTAACACCCGTGATAATGGATTAATTTATTTTGATAAGAATTCTTATTTTATTGCGAATATCATCAACAAACACGTCTAATTATTTTTCTTATTTTTTTGATACATAAAACATTGTAGCTTAAATATAAAAGTTGGATATATACTGTCTTCGACTTTTTTATAGATCTCTTTGAGGTGGATATTTTTGTCATATATTGTTTTCACATATACCTATCAAACTGTTTCGTCAGCGCACGCCGATAAACAACTCACCAGCTTATTTTCTTCGACTTGATCTACAAATATCGTGATTTTATATTGAAAACCAATATTTATCGCAATAAAATATAGCATATAGCACTCGTCAATAATTAAGCGTTCTATTAGTGAAAGAATGTTTGAAGTCAGATGATTAGTTTCGTAGGTTACCCCCTATATATAAGCTTACAAACTTACAAACATTACTTCATTATAATATTAGTATAGATTGGTGCGTTTTTATTTCGTAGACCTATAGACTGGATTTAGCGAATCTCCATGTTACAAATGCCTTGATATGACGTTTTTCTTTAAATATCCTCTTTCATTGTATAGAGCTTGTACTGTATAAACAAATACAAATCTGTGCAACAGAGACAGAGACAAAATAGAGTTGTCAACTACAACGGGCGAACCCGTCACCTCAGGAAGTTTTCTCTGAAGTATCTCCCGTGAAGTGAGCGCAGAAGAGTTTGACAAAACAGTCCACCGTCAAGCTCCGCCACATGTCCGTAAGAGGCCAACGCCTTAACCGCGAGATAACCAGGTGTGTTACCCAGCGGGCATACACTCACGCCCTTACTTCCAATTGCGACCAGATTACTCCGGTCTCTCGATTGGCTACGAGTTCGAGGTCGTTTGCGCAGTCCTTTCCCTTACGAAGCGGTGAAACGGTGTATACCGAATCTATCGCGGACCACGGCATCCTTTGCCCGGCTGTTCACCCAGGATCGCGTAGGAGATGGTCGTTTCAAGAGCAGTCGCCGTAAGGTCCGCAACCACCCCCGCTCTATAGGAAACAGTACTGCTTCCAGACTCCCTCGACTGTTAGTCAGAGTGCACAATCGATTGGCTTACGCCGCACGGTGCGCAGACCTTCCAGGAGCGCGAGAAGGTTGATTCCTAGGGGAAACTAGCCCTAAGGCCAGAGACCTGCCCGGGCTCGCACTTCATGCTTGGAGGCCGCCGAATGGGTTTTGACCCGTGAGTGTGACCAACCCTGAACAGAATGGGTCTTCGTTAGCTCTTATGTTAGCTCCCACAGAGAGCTAACATTAGCTCCCACAGAGACAGAGACAGGTGACAAAGCTTCCATCCTGGCGGCCACCAGACGTTGCTCGGTCGTGGTCGATCACTCCCATATAGAGACATTTTGAAATATGGCCTTGGTAGGTAGCACGTGCGCTCTCCATCAAGTACGAAATATGACTGAAATTAGAAATTAATTCTATTCTTCTTCTTCTTCGCGTATGCGTCCGCGTCTGCAGTGTGTACTCGCGAAGTGTTCCCAAAAATGATAATAGGCCTGAAGGTGTGCTAAGTTGCCCCGGGCTGCGATTAATCATGAAACTAATTAGAAAGCGCATTAAAGACGTAATCGCGGCCGGACGAATGATAAATAACCGTCGGGTAATAATATTTGTACGCTCAATAGCAAAGAGTGGTATTAAATTGAATACGTCCGAGGTGTTCGTGCGATGCGGGGCGATGCGACGCCCGTCTCGCGTCCCATCAGATAACGCGTTTAATAGAATGGATCGTGTACGCACAGCGCCACAGGCTGCGGCTAATAAATTACCTACAAATTGGGAATGAATACATTATGAGGGCCGTGAAAACACGCGTCGGATGCGCCGAACGACGCGCGAGCGCAGCGCAAGATTTAGTTGTAAAATAAACCCATAACGCCAATCTAGCGGCTCTTTCGTTCAGCTGAAGTGCGTGGCAGAGACGACGAGATTATGTTACGCTGTGCAAAAGAAAATTTAAAAGAAATATTTTTACAAAGAAAAGTAAAATAATTTTAAGTTTAGTTTAAGAAATGTTTATATTTGAATGAAAGAGGATGCGATGTCCACTGTTTGCAAGCGGAATGATATTCATTCGTCCTTGTTTAAGAAAGTTTTTTTTACGAAAGACAAATACAGTTCGGACGAATACGTTAAATTATGTAAAGAAAACCATCTGTTACCATTGATAAGACAAAGAGAAATTACTGACCTTACTTTCTTGCAAAAAATTGCACAAGGTTCGTTGGATTGCCCCGAACTTCTGTCAAATCTCTATTTCAATGTCCCCGTTAAGTCCCTAAGACGCAACAAACCAATTCGGCTACCTGTGGCATCATCTATTACATGCAAAACACCTTTAGGTGGCGTGCGAGTAATAACCTCGAAAAACTGATTTGCGACGACTGTGATATTGATCTATTTAGCATTAACGTTGTAACAGCGAGATGTATCCTTAGTAACAACTTCTTTTAATCCTCTTTTTCTCTTGTTTAATGTTATTATTGCTTTGTATTCAATTTCTCGATCCTGTTTTGTGTTTTTTGCGTCTTTTCCAAGTACGTAAAGTAAATCACGCAATACACTAACCTATAGTGTTTGACCCTGACGTGCGTTTCTGCTGGCATCCCAAGTTTTCTAAATTATTTCTAGTTGTTAGTATTCTAATTGTTAATTAATATTTTACATGGCTGTTGGTTTTCCTTAAATAAATAAATAAATAAATTAAAAAGTTTTCCAAATCGCAAATTACCGAGATATTTTGAAAATTTCTGACTTTATACCTACTTTCTGAGACGTATCCAAACTTTAAGACCAATCCATACTTTTACGGATTTTCAGACTCCCATACACCTTAATCCTTATAAATGCCAAAAGGTTTAACCCGTCGGGCGCCGACAGTACCTATAGACACTTTGCTTCGTTTGACAGATCCGCGCGTAACTGTTTCGGCCGGTTTCTAAATATATTATATAAATATGTAATATACACGACTAACAAAAATAATTACTAGGTAACAAGAGGGAATTCATGAAAAAACGATATTGTTACTATTTCTTTACAAAATCGAGCAAAAATTTGCGGAGCAATTTTTTGCGCGCCAAATCTGGCTTCCGAGTGGTTAAACATCTTTATTTCTGACTCCCGTCCAGCTTAAACAGAGGATTCGAGCATATCTTTGATGTATCTTCAAGTTTAGGGTGTTGTTTATGCCGCATAATAAATATTTGAAACATTCTATAAGCTATTAGGTATTGATAGTAGGGTCTGGTATTGAGCTTCATTACTTCATATAAAATTAAGCTCTGATCGTGGACCGTAGTCAGCTTTGAGATATATTCAATTTCTCTACAATTCAGTGGAGTTTGATATCCATTTTCATTTTGCAATCATCCGATAGGACTTTCTTCAGGATGCACTCTCAATGTCGATGAGCTTAAACTGTTTTTTTTAATAAAATCTCGCGGTTGACCTTAGAACAGTTTTCTATTTAATTTCTGAAATCGAATTCACTTATTTCTCCAACGTTTTGAAGAAAATACTTGCGTCTACTATACACCTGAAAAAATTGAATGGAATAACCAGCACTCTTTTTAATTTAATTATATCACACACTCGCCTTACAACCATATTCATTCAGCTTAGCGCCGCAGGCGAAGACCCTCGGTTTTAATCAATTAGACTTACACTGGTCAGATCCCACGTCGCTTGTAAATGATATTTAATGCTAAGCCGCATACGATATTAACACCACCGTACCAAAATAATAAGACCTGAAATCCGCCGCTGGGTTTCATTAAGCTAGTGGCTAATTAGAAAGCGCATTGAAGGTGTTTGAACGGAATTTGAATGAATATATGTTTGTGTGTTTGTTAACATACATCCCTATAATAAAAAAAAGTTTTATTTCATACTTTATATTAGCGATTACTTTCCTTAACATTATTAATGATCGCAGATATTCCAGAAGTTTCCCTTTAAAAGCGTTTTTTTTTGTGAAAAGTAGAACCCTCAGAGATAAATCAAATCAAATCAAATAGTTTATTGTATTAAAAACTAATACATAGTTGTATAGACAGTTGTATTACATTTGGCCGTGATATCATTGATGATCAAATTCTTCTACTACTAATCAAAACATAAAAGGATACAACATCTCATTATGCATAGTAGTATAAGAATATATTTTTTTCATTGAGAATTGTAAGTACTACATTAATGCTATACAGTTTACTTAAAAGGTGTACAATACTTTCTATAATTAAATATATTTTCACTTATTTCAAATGTCGTATGACGTATTAGACGTATGTCGTTCAAATGACGTATTAGAACTATGGCACTAAAACAAACTACAAAAAATCAACAATATCAGAGTTATGAAATCGAAGACTATCGCGGATGTTTGACATTATAAATAGGATAGAAAACGAATTTACCGCGTGAACTTTGTAGTACCCGACGTTTCGGTGACGTTGCAGCCGCCGTTGTCCAGGGTAGACTGTCTCATTATATTTTTCTACCCTGGACAACGGCGTCTACCCTGGACAACGGCGGCTGCAACTTCACCGAAACGTCGAGTGCTACAAATTTCACGCGGTAAATTCGTTTTCTATCCTATAATGAGTTAGGTAATCACAGTTAATAAATTGAATGTATAGTGTCATCATAGACTTGGTTAAAAAGAAGGAAAAATAAGATACATATATAAGAAGATTAAAAAATAAGAAGATAACAATAATCAATAATTAAATATCAAAGAAGGCTAAACAAAACAAGTAGAATTGAAGTAAAAAAAAAATATATATAAAGAATATAAATATAGTCACCACTAATATTTAGAGATTATTATAGTAAATTTATATTATGTAAAATTTGAATTTGAATTAAAAATGAGAATTAAGCACCGCATGACCACACATAATTGTACAGAGGTACAGCCAACAAAGTAGACATCATTAGGAAGCGGACTTGGCACCAGAAAAAGAATCAGGAACATCTCTCTGTTCTAACATTAAGAACTCTTTAGATAATGACCATGATAAAAGACCGCATTAACCTCTAAAACCGTGCCCACTTAGCATTGTTGATGGCGGCCATTTTTAATTACGCGAGTCCATAATGTAATCGAGTGTCGGGGCGATTAATTTGTGGCTTTTTGTGGCTTTTTAATATGCGTCCAGTCTGAATAACAAATTGTTTGAGGAGGAGAGATGTTCCCATGACGAGCCCCGCAGATGACTGATCTTCGGGCGACTCCGCCCCCGCATCGGCGAGATTGATACGCATCCCGAGCCGAAGGTTCTCTCTCCTTCTCTTTGCATTTCATTGCACCACGAACCACACACCACCACCCTCTCATACAAGTCGGTATATCATTACATACACAGCGCAGTTTAGAAGTAATTATCGGTGATGATAATATAAACATTAATATTCTACTCGATCGTCAAATCCCAGATCTTTGTATTGGGAACTGGATACGCCTGGTGTACCCTTAAATCCTATCTCTTAAATCTCCTGTGTTCTATCTTAATTCTATAATTATAACATGCTTTATTCCCTTCCCGTTATTAAGTTCTTGAGGGTATAAACAAACAAACAAACAAACAAACTTGTGTCACCGCAAGAACATTTAAAGTGCGGTCGAATCAGTTGGATAGTGTCGCCTACAACGGGCGAACCCATCATCAACCCAGGCTGGTATATTTATATGTATCGTTCTTTTAGCCGTGGGATGAGCGTAGATGCTTTAGACAATGACAATCCACTGTCTAGTTCCGCCAACCAGCCCGCGAGAGACCAACCCTTACCGCCCGGCCTTCCGACTGGTTACAGGTTCGATGTCGCTTGCGCGGTCCTCTTCTTTACGTGGCGGTGTCTACCGAATCCATCGCGGACCACATCATCCTTTACCCGGCTCTTCAACCGGTATCGGGTAGCCGATTGGTCGTGTCAAGAGCAGTTGCCTATACTTTCGCACTAAGTTTTAGATTCTATTGAGATTGTTTTTAATTACGCATGTTTCAGAATTTCTCTTTTTCATTGATTATTATTTATTGTTTGATTATTGATTATTTTTTGTAAATTTGACTATTTTTAAGTAATCACCTCTGATTACAATTATTTTTTTTTCTTTTAATTAATCAAAGCGGTTTTATCATCCGTTAAATTATGATTGTAAAATTTGACATGTTCCTCAGTATTGTGAAATGCTTTTATGGGATGAATAAATGATGATGATGATGATGATGAGAGTCCTACCCGGGCTCGCACTTCTGCTTGGAGGCTACCGGATGGCTGCTGACCTGTGAGTTCGACCTGCGGCCGACCCTAAACACATGGATTATAATGGCCTAATTGCCCTGGTCACATTATCTCCCTATTATCTCGTTTCCTCCTATTTACTCGAGGACTCCTATTTATCTCGCGGTTAAGGCGTTGGCCTCTTACGGGCTTGTGACGTAGCTAGATGGTAGACTGTTTTTGTCCCAAGTCTTCTACGTTCACTCCAGGGAGATAGAACGACTAATCGTTAAAACTTCCTGAGGTGACACGCTCGCCCGTTGTAGTCGACAACCCAAGTTATCTCTCTATGCGGTCGATCGAGCTTCTTTCTTTTCTCTGCGTTATTATTGAATTTAATTATTTTTTTGTCTTTGTTATTATAATATTTTTTCTAGTTTTCTGTTTATGTTATCATTTTAATTTTATTTTTTTGTAGTCACCGCAAAACTTGTAATATAGGTATGCTTAAGTTATCGGCTAGCTGATATACATTGCCGCAACGCAATAAGTTCGCATTTTTTATTTTTTTTATTTTATTATTTTTAAGGAAACATACAGCTATTACAATAAATTTGTTACAGAATTATTAAGTTTAAAAAAAATAAGCTAATTACATGTTTCCACTTAAACATTCATAATTTAAACACAACAATATAATTTTTTGAAGAATTAACTAACACTCATAGGGACAGGTGGGAACTGGGAAGAAAGGAGTCATAATAAGTAAATAAAATTTTTAGTAAATAATGTAGGTATTATATATTGCGATTACAATGATAAATCAATACCATCATTAATAATTGCTTTCTTAAGAGCGAATGATGACGTATTGAATACTTCAATATCGCCGAGCTGCGTATTACAAATTTTACATACCCTATACATGAAACAGTTTTGTGCATAATTAGTACTAACTGAAGGTGGAATAACTCCGTTTGGCGAGTGAGTCGCGATGGTACACGGAAAGATACCATTCCAAGAAGATCAGAACAATCAATATAACCTGCCAATATTTTATGGAAAAACACCACGTCTGCGCATTTTCTTCTTGATTGTAAGGATTGAAGCCCATGAAAAGCAGCTGCTTCGTTGTGGTTTTATAATAAGGTTTTATTATTATTAGTATTTCCTTTTCTCTTTGGTTGAATCTACGTTGTAATATCCCATGTGGATTATTATTTCCTTCGGGATTCGTGGATTTTTATCTCGTGTTAATGATTTATGAATATTGTAAAACTAGGCCAGATGTGACGCGTACGTCTTTTGATGCGTTGAGATGCGCCCACGCTCTCCAGATACGTAAATTAAAAATCGAGATTCGGCCGACATAAAATATATGGAAATTCAAAAATGAGCGAATGAAATGTCACCCCCCGTCAGAATGAGACGCGTTGGTCTGTCAACTCTACTCCAGCCGCCGCTATTTTCTGTCGTGTCGCGCACTGACGGAGAACAAATGTTTTTTCAAGCATTTTTATGAAATGTTTGATCTCATCTTCCACTAGTATCCAACCTACCGGACATTTCTCAAATATTTTCCATGCCAATGTAGTGTTTGCGACGGAAGTTTGCATTTCTAGCTGAAATTGACAGCAACGGGCGAACCCGACACCTCGGGCTGTTATTACGATATAGATAATTCTTTCAGCCGTGAGGTGATTACACGGACTCAGGGACAACACAGTCCACAGTCTAGCTCCGCCAGCATGTAAAACCCGCGGCCTTTACCTGACGTAAGTTGTTATTCAGTTTGAATATTTTGCGGACCGCCGCGCCCTTTGCCCGCCATGGTCACTCAGGATCGGGTGGCCGACGCGTACGGATCGATTCAAAGGTTCAAGACGTCAGGTCGACAACTACCCTCCGCTGTCATAGGAAACATACGTCTCCAGACCCCTCTGGTTTTTCGCCAGCTTGGCATTCAACACCCAGCGAACCGGATAGTGCACGAACTGCCCAGCTCCGCCCGAGGTATTTCTCTGAATCCGCGATCTCCTGATCACAGCCGCTTCCAACTGCAGGATTACAGCCGTGGCATAAGCTCACAGCGGCCCTGACAGGGAAAGCCCCTCTTCGAGCAGGCTACCAGATAGGCGTTGAACCGTGAGTTAGGCAGGCCAGATGACATAGATTTTTGTCCAACACCACCCAAGCTGCACGGAACCATTAGGAAACGGTATATCCATACTGAATAAAACTGAAACTATTCCTCTGATATTCAGTATTTCTATACTGACGATCGTGTTTGATTGCTTCTACTCGTATATTCACAGCATCATTCATCGTCGTTCTTCGTACCGCCGCGAATGTTTTGGTCTCCTCGTACGTTTGAAGTCGCTCATGTAAATACTATATAGCTACGCCCAAAACTCAATTATGTACCGTTTGATGACCTCATAAAACGATCGATTTCAAGATATCGACATATTTTACATGGGCCAACCTAAATTCAGCTAGGCTATTCATAGATCACATGTTTTGGAAATGTATTTTCTGAAATGTGTTTAATGCAAAACCAATAAAGAATTGTTGATTTTCGACTAAAGTTTTTTTTAAATTAGGTTTTTTAAAGGTTTTCTATGATTTATTGCTAAAAACAAAAAAAAATCTCGGAAACGGTTCACTTTTGGACATACATTGTATCGTAAATTCGTCTGCAATTTACCTCTTCTATGCTCCTATTCAAGGTCCGCCACTCATTTCAATTCACCCTGTATAATATATACCTAAATACCTATATCCTATCCCTCTACTTTAATATCCTATCCCCTATTATTCTCGATTGCAATGATTGAATGTGTGACTAAAATATAATGCAGTTCTCCGGTAGTTTAATTCAATTCATTTTAATATTGATATCTTATCATATCATATCATATGATAAGGAATTACTGTAAGATACTATTGTAGGAAAAAAAATAATCTGTATTTTTCCCGAAGAACAAATATTATATATAAATAAATAAATCAATGTATTTAGCGTTAAGTCCCATGAACAGCATAAACGAGGACTGGTTTAATAATCATAAATATTTTTTATTCGAAAAATAATAATAATCTTAATAATTGTTTTGCGAAATATTTTTTCAGATAACTGTGAATTAGCTTATGAAAATGAAAAGCGGAGCTAAATGCTACTTATAAATAAGTAATATCTATTCTTTTCTGCCATAGGCTATCGATGTTCAGCATTTCCAGAATGAATGGTGTTGGATGGCGGCATTGATACACTGAGAAAAATTTAACGCTGTAACATACGGAAATACGCATGTTTTAACAGGGATTACATATACAACATTGATTGTGATTTATATGTATGAATTAACATGACGCGAAACGGTATTGGTCAAGGTCATGTGTGGAACCATTCCAGTAACAATACTGCCATACACTGTATTGTAGAAATTATACACAAAGAATGGTAATGTTATAATGCTATAATGATATAACATACATATTTTTATGTACTTACATAATAATGTCTAAATACTTATGTAGCTGGCAACAACCTAGTATGGTCTCGTTCCGAAACGATGGCCCAACAAAACCCCATGTTATTTAATTACGTCGCGACCTCGAGTTCTTGCTTCTAACATGACAGCATGTCATTTCTTACGGAAAGTCGTAAGTCGGAACGTGAATCATGTTGAAGCTACAGTATACTGTTATTTTCGTAATAACCGTAAGGAACATGTTGATACATATAATCGAGTAATGGAGTTTCAATTTAAAAACTACTATTGGAACATCATCATTCTGTATAAAACCGTAATAACAAAATGGTAATGTAATAAGAAATCCAATATTTTTGTCAGTGTAGCAGACAATTTCAGAAGTCTTCTCTGGACTTGATCCAACATAAGCGAATACATTGTGTCCTGCTTCGTCCAATGCGTATTTCGTCGATAATTTCACGGAATTAAATTAAAGATCAACAGCAATTGTGTGTGCAAGGTTGCAGAGTTGTAAATCAGCCTCAAATGATCGCACAATGCGCATGCGCGTGGGCAGCTGGATAAATCGTAATATATTCTCTCGCTTCTCTCTTCCCTCTCTCTCTCTCTTTCTTTTATTCTACGCGCGGAGCGGCCATTCAGAGAGCAAGCTTCGCTACAGGGGACGATAACTTAACACTTGTAAAATGACCACAACATCATTGACTCCGAGGCGGGTGTTACACAGGCAGACGGTTTGTTTCTTTTTTGTTATATATTTCGTTGGTATGTTTTCCTTGTTTTTTCTGCTGGGTTAAGGCTTCTACAGTTTGACACCACTCTTCTCTTATAACATATACATACGTTTGTTTGTTTCTCTTTTAAATGTGCTGTACTATGCTATACATGATAATAATTTTGAGGTTATAAAATACGTACTTAAGCTGGTATTTTATATGTAAATGGGTCGTGAAATCACCAGTTTATTTTTATATGGATATTGTCTCTTACTTAAACAAGACTGTATATTTTTTTGAATATATTTATGTTGAATTATTTACAACTGAATATATGAATATTTTCGGCTTCGCTTTGTCTGTGTAGGTTTTTGCTTCAGCGGTCCTTACAGATTGCGTTTGTTTGTCTGTTTGTTTGTTTGTTTGTTTATACTCTTTATTGTGAAATGTCACAATGGGCGGGTTTATTGTCATATGGCAATCTCTTACAACCAACCCTACTGTGACGTGTTATTTGTATGTGTGAGTGTAGCATGTGTGTAAGTGTGTGTCTTGTTATTGCATTTCATCGACAGAATTGAAAATACAATTCCGTTAATTTGATCGCAACGGAAAATGTTGACCCACTTTGCTAAGTCGCTGTCGGTTTATGTGGAGATTCGATTTAGTCCTCGTATCGTGATGATGTTTGTTTTATCCAGTTGTTCTGAAATTTGGCATGCAGGCATCATTTAGTAGGCAAGAGTTCAAAAGGCTATAGTTAAAATCGGTCCACCAGGGGGCGCAGTAGTCATATTTCAATCTAGAAATATTGGACAAAGACTTAACATTTGTTACACAGATACCTTGTTGTGCCGAAATTACATTTCGCCGGTCAGTATATTTTCGTAAACGATTTCGAACGTGTGTAAGGCGTTGCATTCTCTTTATCCACGCTCGTCCCCGACTATTCATTTCAATCAGGTCAACCTCCTTCCCGAAAGGACATCAAGATCAAATTCCTTCCATAAGTCCTTAGATACTTGCCAGGAAAGTTTTGGGGGGACACAACCGATTTCTTACAGCTGTTTAGAATCTATATTAAGGTCTATTTTTGATAAAATGAAACATTTGACCATTCACAAAGCAGTATATTCGTACATATTCGCACTTATTCGTACGTACATTTAATACGCTGGTTCTCGGCTGCCATCTCAGGATAATTGTCACTTTTTTTACCTGATATAATTGACATATTCTGTAAAATCCAATCTCTAACTGCGCAGATTCCTTATTCCCCTGCGAAGATAAAATAAAATAAAATATATTTAAAATCCATTCTCTTTTATCATGCCAAACTCAAATTAAGGTACGAGTATGCTGAACATTAAAGAGTTTTATTGACTGAAATTATGTTTTTTCAGATAAGAAAATTCCTCCCGTTTTAATGACCTGCTGAACTATTATGTTTACATGTACTATCGAGCTTTTTTATTAGCGTTTTATTTGCGAAAAGAATTTTAAAACACTCACGATTTCAATCACTTAATGGTCGACTATCTTCCGCCGTTTCAGTAACCCACTGCCTCGGCTGTATACATCGCCATCCACCAGGCCTCCAAACTGCTACTACATCGAGAAGTCATTTAACATCAGTAAGTGTCTGGCGATGTGTCCGAGATATGGTATAAAAAACATAAAATTTCATATTGCACGGAACGTCACTGGAATCGCCCGTCAATCTCCGAAAGAGCGCGCAATACTACTCATATTCCGATAAAGCCATTCTTTGGCTGGAAATTAGAATGATTGAAAACTGATTTCACCACAAAAATTAAAATATCTGCTTACCGATGATAGCCTATCTATCGTCATTCTTACATGTGCTTATAGAGCATCTCACTATTTTCTCTGTTCTAAAACGTAATGTTTTATTAAAAGTGTTTTATCACGGTTAAAAATCGACTTATAGTGACTACGGGTTAAAAGAACGATCATTAAGGGGTATCGACAACGAGCGAACACGTCTACCCAGGAAGTTAAAACGACATCGAGCTATTCTGTCTCCCATTGATTCAACGTACAACGTAGTAAAATTTACATACAAACTACGCCGGTAGACCGTAAGTAATTAACGCTTTACCGCAAGTCACTGGAGAAAGGACCCAGCAGGCAAACCTCGCTCCCTAAACTACCAGATTTAGACGGGTGTCTCCATCCTCCGTCTAGTCACAGATTGGAGGTCTCTTGCGCAGCCTCTGGCCGTATGATGGATTAGTATGGATTCGGTTCGAATTTCTTGCGGACCGAGGCGCCCTTTGCACGTCAATATCACACTGATCGGGTAACCAACGGATGACATCGAGTCAACAACTACCCCCACTGCCTAGGAAACGTACGTTTCCAGACTCCCTCGGTTATTCGCCGGAGTGCGCAGTCGATTGGCTAACGCTGTACGGTGCGCAAAATGCCCAGTTCCGTCCGAGGTGTTTTCCCGGTCCGGAACCTCCGATCCCTACTGTCCAGGACCGTAGGTTACAGAAGCAAGCAGAGTTCACGGCAGCAATTCCACGTTATTCCTTCTTCAAGGATGCTACCAGATAGGAGCTGAATCGTGAGTTGGGCCGACCTTAAAAAAACGAGGCAGGATATCAGGCTTAAGCTGCACAATCCCTTGAAATCCTGACCAATTGAGAAATAGGAGACCAAAGACATTAAAATTGGATTAGTTACACAATGCGATCCATCCGAGGGAGTGAACGCCATTTCATCGCCGATGCTGTACACTGATACTCTGAATTATATCGTTTCCGTTGTGTAATCCGGGCTATCGTACTGCTGTTGTAGGTTCGAGTTGCTTGCGCTATCAACTATCGTTGATAGGTCGTTAATATTTGATTGATCGACGGGATTTGAACCGGGGACCAGTCGATTAACGGCTGGCCACATTAACCACTAAGCCGATTCACTAACAAATTGTTTAATTTGTGGCCCGCGCTGGGAACTGCCCTATACCGCGCCACGCCTGCTCTTTCTCTTACGGAACGTAACCAATTTCACGTATAGTTGACGAATTTTGAACTGGGTCTTTGGAGTTAGACTCGACCCACATTGTGGCCGTCAATTACGATGTTTTCGCACCTATAGTACGACTCCAGAATATAGTACGACTGTGTATAGTACAAGGGAGCTAACGGGCCCATGATGAGGTGGCCACGATGACCCATGTGTTCAGGGTCGGTCACACTCACGGGTCAACGCCCATCCGACGGCCTCCACGCACGGGGTGCGAACCTGGGTAGGAAACTGGATCAACCAGTCTCCCCTGGGAATCAAACCTCTGGCGCTCCTGGACGGTCTGCGCACCGAGCGGCGCAAGCCAATCGATTGTGCTCTCCGACTAACAGTCGGGGGAGTCTGGGAACTGTATTGTTTCCTATAGAGCGGGGGTGGTTGCCTACCTTACGGCGACTGCTCTTGAATTGACCATTGGCCATCCGATCCCGGTTCAGAGCCGGGCAAAGGACGCCTTGGTCCGCGATAGATTCGGTGTACTCCGTTTCACCGTTTCGTAAGGGAGAGGACCGCGCAAGCGACCTCGAACTCGGAACCAATCGAGAGACCGGAGAAATCTGGTCACAATTGGAAGTGAGGGCGCGAGTATCTCGAGCCCGCCGGGTTTATTCCTGGCTAACTCTCGGTAAGGCGTTGGACTATCACGGGTTGTGGCGTAGCTAGACGTTGGATTGTTATTGTCCAAAGTCTTCTACGCTCACTGCAGGGCGATAGAACGACTAATCGTTAAAACGTCCGGTGGTGACGAGCTCGCCCGTTGTAGTCGACACCGCAAGATGTGTATAGTACGACTGTGTCTAGTACACCTGCGTATAGTACGACTCCAGAACATTGAAGCGCGTATTCTATGTAGCTTTGAATTGGCGAATTGTAAAGTGTAGCAAAAAGTATTTGTAGTGGTATCTCTCACTAAATTCCAGAGCGAGTTAGGAAACCAACAGAAAAGCCAGCAGACTCGTGTGACGAGAAGATCAAACGGAACTAACTTTGAAATTCCTCTCAGGAGATCCGCTTTTGGCCAATCCAGCTACTCGTATCTTGCTCCCAAATTATACAACACGCTACCACTGTATATTAAAAATATCCAAATTGCACATATATTTAAAAAGAGATTAACTGAATATCTTCAAAACTGTGCCACTGCAGATATTGAATATATTATTAGATAATTAAATATTAAAATGAAAACATTGGTATAAGTAGGTATAAAAAGAAATCGTTTTTTAGTCTTCGTGATAGAATAATGTAGTGACTATGTATTATAATATCATCCCTGTGTTATTATTATTGTGTTATATACTCTAATAATAATTATTATTATTATTTTATTTTTTATTTCTCATAATTATTCTCAGGATTATTATTTAAAGTAATTTATTACATTGATTAACTCTGGAGTCTTCTTGACGAGTCATTAAATATTATTTTACATTTATATATTAAGTATTTTACATTTATATATTTAAATATTTAAGGATATTTTTACTATTTTTGATTTTTTTAAATATATTTTTAATTAATTGCTCATACTAATAGTTTATATTTTTTATGACATTTTGTTTTGATTTTTATGTTAGCTTTTAAGGTACCTTTTAAGGTACCTTCTTTTAACATCATCGTGCTTATAGCACGATAATGTTAAAAGAAATTCCAAAATATTAACGATGATAATAAATTTTCTACTTTTGAACAGGTGGCTGCCTAGTTGGGTTTTGACTATTTAAAATTGTAAGAAATGTGAATTGAAAATGAATAAATTAGTTTGAATTTGAATCTGAATTAATGAATTCAACCGAGCTGCCCATGTTAATATGTTTTTAACTGTAAGGGCTCTCCTAGAATAAAATTTAGGTGTTTAATACAACAGCTGTGCCTTTTAGTAAGTAAGGGATTGGTTATTCGGCTAGGATTCGTAAATGCGCCATTACAAAGAGTCGTCTAAGAGTATACCTCCTAGGAAATAACACCATTTAATGGCTAACGACGTCTCACATTAATTACATAAAAATAATTAAACTAAAACATTGCTGTAATTACACTTAAGATAAATTGATGCTCTGCTACATTTTTGATAGTGTATTTCACTGACCTAAGAAATATTGACTATATTATCAGGCAGTCAAATGACTACCTACCCATCTGAAAACAACATTACTTAAATGATAGCTTTTAAAAAGATAAATATGTACTAATGGATGAGCTACAATGAACAATAAATATTTTTTAGAGCCGGAGGCCCTACATCCGCGATATTTCCTTTGAACCTTGACGCATTTAGTTAAGCTAATATTAAAATTATGAAATAAATGAAAGGAAACTTATCTGGTCGTGGTAGACCAGGAGTATTTTCACTGCCTTATTTCCTTCAGTTCTCTCTCAGTGCTATTCAATGTTTCCCCAGCGCAGCCGCACTTTATTTTACTGTCAATGGGAAAGATGAGGACCTATGCTGCAAAAAGAAAATGTGGTTAGTTGCTCCTAAACACTAATTCGAAATTTAAATTCTAACTGTCAACATATATTTTGAAATTTTCTCAACAATAAATAATAATTAAATAATAAATTTAGTGAATATAGTGTAATTCGGCGGTTAAGTAACCCGACCAGGTTGCCACAAGCCTAGGGATTGGAAATATTTTCCTGAAAGTGTGGAGCTCGCCAAGACGTGTGGCCGACGTGGCGGGTATCGGGCTAAATACCTCCAATCATGATGAACAGTACAACCTTACGACATCAAGGAGACAGCTGGACCTGTCTGGATGAGGAAAACGAACAACCGATCCGGATGGAGAGTGATTGGAGAGGCGTATGCCCAACGGTGGGCGAATGCGCGCTGATGATGATGATGATGATGAAACACTAATGATTAATGAAAAGTGTTTTCAGTAATATTTCGACTCAAACTCTCATCAAGACATATGACATACCTGAGGACGAAAAATTCTGTGTACATTGAAATTCAAAGAACCGATCAAAGAGAAATTTTATTTTTATTTTATTTCATAGCAAACTTACAGATAGTAAATATATGATACTAGTATCCTAAAAACATATTTAAACGAAACAAATTTACTATCATATGAATAGTTTGCAATGCTTGCACATAGAAATAACATGAACACGTTGATAGTAGAAAAAAATATAATAAAGCTAATAATAATATAAGGGTAAGAAAAGAAATAATTAAATAAGTTATTAATAAGGTTATTTGGATAGAGCTAAACAGAAGTATGAGTAATTGGATAATAATGTTTATTATATATAATATATTACAATACAATAGTAGGTATGTTATGATATAATAATCATATAATACAGTACATTAGGATGGCAGTTAGTGAAATCTTAAAAAGTAGGAGATATGCTAGGCATGATCGAATCTTTTATTATATTTATGGAATCATAAAATACATCTAATTCTTTATACGATTTATCAAAAACGCGACACATTTTCGGTTTATTCGATCCGATGTTGTTATTGCAAGCGACAACCGAAAATGTTGGAGAGCTCCTCGTTAGTCGCGGTGGCACACGAAATTGAACTTTTTCTAGACTATCTGGGCTGTCTAGTCGATTGTGCAAAAGCTTATGGAGACACGTTATATCAGTTATAGTCCTACGTGTTTTTAAGTCTATTAGGTTGAAGTGAGAAAGCCGCTCTACATAACCTTTCAGAGTATTTCTGAGGCCACAATTTTTCGACAGCATACGAGTGAAATGGAATAGAAATGGAATAATAATATCTTACAAGATCTAGTTAAAGTACCTACATTATTACTAACTGAGCAAAACATTATTGTTAAATAAATGTTGTATTAAAAAAGAACCTTTTATCTATATCTGAACACAAATATTATTAATTTTGCCTATTAAGAACATAACCTTTACACGCCTGTACACAATTAGTATTAATTTTGCCTATTAAGAACATAACCTTTACACGCCCCTAACATTTGAATGAAAGCCGCTTCCCAAGATTTTACGTCCCTTTTATTTTAAGTTAACCCGTTGAGTATGAGTCAACCAAATCTGGTCGCGAAACAATTATCCTTTGAGTACGAGTCGACCAAATCTGGTCGCGCGTTTTTTTCACTTCTTTGACGTTCTCATATTTATTCATAATTATCTAATTGTTTTACAAAATGATATTTCAATATTCTATATTCGAAATTTCAATGCAATCATTGGGCAGTTGTTCTTTTTATGATTGGTGTAGTAGTTTCGTAGTTATAGTACTTTAAGTCGATGTCGCCGAAAATCCTGCAAAAGAGACAGATGCATCCATGAAAATACCCATTTACTCCAAGGGTTAAAATAATCAAGTGCCTTGGTGATAACCGCTAAACAGGTACTTCCCGTAACGTCTCATAGATAATTGCGTAGATAGATAGATAATGTAGCCTATACAATCGGTCGATCAGGATGGAAACCACAGTTGATTATCGCCCCCTGTAGGCTTCTTCAGTCCCAGTCACCGTCCAAGACAGGGGTAAAGCGCAGACCGTAGGAAACGAGTTAAGTACCGTGTGCAAATCCAGCGGCCGGATTTTTTGTCATCTTATTTATAAATAAATATTTTAAGCTGGCAGCACTGTGACGTCAGCAATCGGATCTTGCGCCTCAGATCCAATCCCAAACTACCGATTTTGTAGTTTGCATATTTATTTAGTAGACGGTACTGGATGTATATTCATATATATCTCTGTTCTTGATGTTCGGCAAATATTTGCTAAAACGATAATACTCTATTATCATAAACATAAAGAATTGCACCAGCAAACCACCCATAAAATTATAACACGCGCGATAACTAATAGTAACCACCACAAAGTTCCCAAACTGAATAGTACCCATGCACAGAGGCATTTGCTATACTTGGCACCGTCGTTGTTCAATAAAACTAAGGATATACCCGGCATTAATACTTAAGGTATATGTAAATATAAACAACAAAAGACTAACCCACTGGTTGATCACCCAGGGAAGGAAGGAAACTGAAAAACTAATTTGTTTTATTCCTAGCTAACTTACCATTCCTAACACAGTAATAATTATTATCATCATTATTCCTACCATATATTTTATATATGATTGGCATGCTTTGTGTTCTCTATATTATTATTATCACATACCTTTTAAGATAATTTGAAATTTTATTTTTTACTAAAAGTTTAGTTGAACTAAAATTTTTTACTAAAACTTGATTTTATTTTTCACGGCATTCTTTAATGTATTTTTTTATTTAGCATTAGGCAGTACTTAATTATACGAATCTGAGCCTACCTTAGTGTGGACGTCTCGTGCGATCCAGTTAGGTTAGGTTCATTTTATCTGTAACTGTTATTATGATTTTTGTAAAATAAAGAATTTGAATTTGAATTCGAATATGTCTATATTGTTATACTCGTATATGCATGTATGCATTAGTAAGTAGGTATGGCATGACAGTCGGTTAACCGGGTACCTGGTCCTGAGTATCTGTTACAGGCTCCACGAATAGATACATCACTCGCATTGTCATCCCGCACATCAGTCATTCCACGAGGTTATTTATGTCCCATCCCGTCGCGACGCATCACCATTCACCCACCGATGAGGAAATATACCCGTCTCATCGCCGGACGGATCGCCGACGAATAACACGGCGCGGCGCGTAGCCTGGAGGAGGAATCGGCACAGACGACAAATAACTTCAAACTGTGTCTGTTACTAAAAAATGTAATTAAGGAGGCAAATTCAGACGCCAAACAACATAACATAAACCAGAATGCGAAAGTCTGGTCTTTCGTTATTTGAAGGGTATTACTGCATTCCTTGATAGTCAACTCAGATAGTAAACATATATGCTCTAACGCTCCTCCATACAAAATCAGGTGTGTGCTGAGTTTAGGCGTGGAAGAACTTCAACATACAATGACCCTCGCTAGGGTTGAAGTCCTGTAACATACTCCATACACACTGGATCTTACCCCTAGTGCCTTCTATCTATTTCAGATAATCTATTTCTAAAAATAATACAAAGTAACATCTGAGAGGTCGAAAACTTGAAGATCATGCGGTAGTGCAGATTTTTTTTAGGTAAACGATATGAAGAGTTTTAAAAAAGTGTATTTTATGTTTAGAAAAAACATATATCAAGTGTATGTTTCGTGTATAACCTAAAAGGTGACTATGCCAAAATATTTCAGCAAGGCAAGGGTAATGACTATGTATTCGGCGTTCATATACCAGTGTTTAATGTATGCTAGAAACACCTCGCAGAAACTGCAATTAATTCAGACATTCACTCGCATCATACCCGCGGTAGCTCCCTTTTATGCGTACCCCGAGTACGACTGGCAAGAGTATAGAAAAGCTACTTGTATCTTAGCATTAAATTTTATAATCTACTCCCTACAAAATTTAAACAGCTGGAGGACATAAAATTTTAAAAAAAACAACAAGGAGATGCTGATAGGTCACCCTTTCTATAATCTGGCCGAATTTGAGGGCCATGATTTTTCAAATATTGTGCCCATTTAAATTACCTAAAAAAGTAGAGGCTTATTGTCTGATTATTTTATATGGTCTTATATATGTACTTTCAGTTTAAAATGCATAACGTAGATTTATTTGATTATTTAACATTTTGCTGATAATTTGAATATTACGATGAATAATTTTACTACGTATCTTTTCAAATTACTAACTACTTCAAATAGTAGGCTTCTTTTTGATTATTTATATTTATAGTTTTACTTGCGACAATCTAGTAGTTAATTCTTGACTACCTATGTATGTTCAGTAAAGAGTAGTAACGAGACTTACTACCTAGCACAATTATTTTGACATGTACAAGAGCGGTCTTTAGCCGTCAATTGGACACGACGAAAATGTAGTGTAAATGTAATATAATGTATAAAAGAACATTCAATGAAAGTGAATTTCATCATACTCATTATCGGTTTTTATTGAACGTCGTGGTACATGTAATTGGTAAACAGTTGCTATGAACCATATCAGAGAGGTTTTTTATGAATGACTCACAATAAAAGTTGAAGATTATCTTGTACATGCGTACAAATCATAGTTTAAAGTTTAAACCGCACCCATTTCTGAGTTCGATTCTTAGGACTATCCTGGTCCTAGCCATGGTCCCAGCTATGCCCTACTGCCCGGATCCTATTAAGAATTTCTCTCAAATACGCTTAATCGTTTTCTGTTGCTCGTCGATGTCGGCTGAAGTGCTTCATTCATCACTGGCGACATGGCGAATGTAATAAGCGAGTAAAGAGGAGGGTGGGGTTATGTCGATCCACCTTTCGCGACCCCCTCCCCATTCTGCCCCACTCTCCCCTTTCAATACGCTGGTTTAGCAGCGTCATTGTGGTGCTAAGCGAGTAGGGGTTCTGCACCATGCCACTGCTACAATACTAGATTGTAAGAGACGTGGCTCTTTTACTCGGAATTTCAGATTCATATAGGCATTTACTATTTTCATTGATTTTATTATGGTATTTTGCCCAATTCCATATTACACTTTGGCGACCCGTCTGTGTCGACGAAATGTAGGTGGCACTGATAGCATTGACGGCCCAAATAATAGCAATTTATTTGACCATTTATTGGTAATATTTTTTTTTAATAAAAGACTAATTAATTCTAAAAACCCAATAATTTAACCAATGATAACAATATTAACGTTCAGTTATTAGTGCCATCTATCGCATTTTTATATAGGCTTATTAAATAACAGAAATAATACGGAGAGATATAATGCTATCTATTAGTCTATCTGAACCTAAAGTGCTATTTAAATCTGTATACCAATCTTTATGCATGTGATATTAAAACAATAAGTGCTATGATTTTTTAATTCGTTTGTTATTGTATTATTATTTTATGCCGTATAGGCGTTTTTAGACCGCCATCTAGGTACAGTACGCCGCCATACTGTTATACTACGAAAGTCACCATATTGACCATAATAATAGAAGATAATCAATTTTTGGAACTGTGAGTTCCATCTACACGTTGCGTTTCGTAAGAAAATCCAGATTACCAGATTGTAGTATGCCAATCAAATACGCTACAAAGTAAATATTATTATTATTTATTATTATTTATTCCGTAGCCGGCGATTGGGGAGGGGGACGCCTTCGCAGCCAATACGCTGCTGTCGGTGCCGCTGGATGTCGTACTACATTCACGATTCGCTTCCATTTTTGACGATTTTTTGCCAAGTCTTGAGCACCCCTAGCCGATAATCGTTGATTTTTAAGGTCGCCTTTGATGTTATTTAGCCAGGTTTTCTTCGGTGCCGATCGCTGAATTCTCCATTCTGTCGGACGGTCTCGCCAAAGAAGTTTACGTGGCAAGCGATTATCGTTCATTCGGCAAACATGGCCGAACCATCGTAGTCGACGTTTTTGTATTTCTTCTTCGATCGTTGTTACTAGATCGCATTTTTCTCTAATATCATCTTTCTCTTTCACAAAGTAAATATCCGTCTTCAACTCAAATTTTGCGCATTCAGAATATTTTACCTCCGCGTCGGTTAGTAGGCCGGTAAAGTAATACCTTTTAAGAACTTTTTGATCTACCCTCTATTGTAAGTTTCGACAACCGTAACGCCACGACCCCTGGCATCCACGCCGTTTCGACACTTTATCGAACTCTGGCTGTCTCGGGGCGGGTTGGGAGTTGTTCGCTAGACCGACATTGTTATTGGCCAGAAGGGGTGGCGAAACAGGGCGGCCAAAGTTCGCCTCCATTGTCGCAAGTATTCAGGGCATTTAAATATGTCTGCATCATTTATCTCGACTGTGCAATCCTCACGGTAACGATCATAGTAAATTTGGGAGACTATTAATCACTCGGTAGAAACCTTGTCGGCAGGAGTGTAACGGGTGAAGGACTCTGTGGTTCATGATGATTGGGGATACACCGCGCTTCGAGAAAACCGACCTGAAAGTTGGACGCAGAGTTAATAAAAAATATTTTTTTGGGTGTGGAAACTATTTTTAAAGAGTGTTTCAGTTATAGGTTAATGGTTCCTGTGCAGATGGGTCACTATGGCCTGCTCGTTAACTTGGGTCGGCTTAACTTACGTATATTGTTATATTGTATACACTCAATTGTATATTGTATATACTACATTGTATATTTTTTTTTTTTTTATTTCCAAGACCAAATATACTAATATATATTGTACTATTTATACAACTATACTATATATATACAACTAGCTAATACTATACATACTAATACTATATATACAACTAGCTGACCCGTGCCCACTTCGTTGGGCGGTAAAACTTTTTACCTGTGATGAAATTATGAATGTGGTTCGGTTAGTACTAAGTGCTATGATTTATGTATGTATGTATGCTATGATTTAGTGCTGCATATGTATGTATGTATTTGCATGCCAATTTGACTATAATACCGTTATTTGTGAGTGTCTTCTTGTGAGTGTCTTATTTGTGAGCGTATTATCTCTTTAACTATGCAGTAAAAGGGAAATTATATGCAGTAAAAGGGAAAAGTCTTTTGTTTTAAACACTTGAGACGATAAATTTACTTATTTTGATAAGAATTCATAATTTTTGATAATATGACCAGTAAACATGACCTAACGTTTTAAATTATTTTTTAAATATAAAATACTACTTTTTGTGACTTAAATATACAAGTTAGACACATGCTCTTGCTGACTTTTTTGTAGGCATTTTCAAGCTCTAAAAATCGATTCAGTAGATCCAGAGATTACTTCCTACAACGTCACAAACTTTACCTCTTTATAATATTAGTATAGATATACACTCAATTATAGGCTCAACGTATCCTCCTCGAAGAGGATTGTACCTGGAAAGGACTCTGTTTTCCCTGCCGTGCCTTATGGGGCGGCGTCAGTAGTTAATCGACTGTGCACTCCGGCGAATAACTGGAGGGGTCTAGAAACGATCTTAAACGTTTCCTAAGCAACGGGGATGTTGCCCTAATGTCAGCCACTCTTGAAACGACCTGTTGGCCACCCAATCACCAGTGATAGCTGGCCACAGGACGCTACAGTCCGAGATAAACTCTAACTGAATTGCCGCTAGCATCATTGTGAGTTCTCACCTATATCCGCTGGGTAATACTCCTGTCTATCTCGCGGTTAAAGCGTTGGCCTCTTACGGGTTTGTGTTCGGCGACGCCAATCGATTGTGTACTCTGACTAATTGCTGAAGGAGTCCAGAGACTATGGAAATATACAGTATCATAAGCAGCAGGGGTGGATGTTGACCTGTCGTCAACCACTCTTGAAATGACCATTAGCCTACCTGATTCTGAATTCAGAGCCGGGCAAAAGATGCCTTTGGTCCGCGATAGATTCAAACTGAATCGCCGCTGAATTACGGCAGGTAGAGACCGCATAAGCAACTTCGATCCCGTTACCAGTCGGTAGGAAGGAGGTATCCTGAAGGTTAATTCCAGACGGAGATATCCTACCAAAACTGGTAGCGAAGGGGCGAGGAAGCTCCACTGGGTTACCTTTCTAGTGCCTCGCCGTAAGGCGTTGGTCTCTGACGGGTTCGTGGGTTTGCTAGATGGTAGGTTTGTGCAGTTCCAACGTCTTCTACGCTCATTCCACGGCAGAAAGAACGATCACATATCGTTATACCAGCCTGGGGTGACTGGTTCGCCCGTTGTACTCGACACCGCCCAACTGTCACCTACGACGGGCGAACCAGTCACACCAGGCTCGTATAACGATATATAATTGTTCTTTCAGCCGTGGGGTAAACGATAGAGACTTGAGGACGATACAGTAATGAAATCCCACTGAAAAGGCACTAGCCTTAGTGGGGAACTGTGACATGTAATTTGTATCTTTTTATAAATAAAGACTACTATCAATAAAAAAAAAAAAAAACAAATGAACTGAAATGAAAAATACCTTTATTGTACTAAAAAAATAATTACATTGGTAAAGAAAACTTAAATTCTATTTTAATTTAGACAAACAAACGGCGGGCTTATCGTTTTGCGATTTCTTACAGCCAACCGTTGTAATATTAAATAAAAGTAACAATACAGCTCACATACATAAACATATAGACATAAATATACATATACTTACATCCATACATACATACATATACATAAATACATAAAAAAATATATAATTTATAATATAATATATGTATATTATAATAATAGATACATATGAACTACAGATAAACAAAAATAAAAATACCTCCTTAAAAATAAAAATACCTACTTATATAAAATGATAGATATTAAAAAGTTCTTATGAGTCTATCCAATCAACAACCCAACGGAAGGGGGGAGGGGAAAGGGGGAGGGTTGGTTCCTAGTTGATATTTTGAGGGAGAAAATGTTCTTTCAGTAACGCCTTAAAGCAGGGCAACAATGTTGCGTGGCGAATAGCATTCGGAAGCTGGTTCCAAAGTCGAGCAGAATGGACGTTAAATGAGTTGGTGAAAAAAGAAGACTGATGTAGTGGAATTGCTATGGTGTTGTCCTGACTTGACCTGAGTGGAACACCATGACTTCCTAACGGGAGAAAGATGTCTTTAAGGTCCACTGTCTAGCTACGCCAAATCACCGGTTGAAAGCCAATGCTTTACAGCGAGACACTAGGAATGTGCAACCAGCGGGCTGACCTCCCGCTCGTAGGTACTAATAGTTTTGGCCAGATTTCTCCGACCTTTCGCCTGGTTACGTGTTCGAGGTCGCTTGCGCGGTCTTCTACCATCCGTATATTCAGCGGTGATTCAGTTTAAATCTATCGCGGATAAGGGCATCTTTTACCCGGCTCTGAACTCAGGATCAGGGTGTCACTTCAAGAGTGGAAGACGACAGGTCAACGTCCACCCCCCGCTGCTTAGGAAACCGCTAATATCACGCGGAGGCCGTGCAAGGGACTTCGGACCCGTGACCAGATGGGAGGACGGAGAAATTAGTTCAAATCTAGTAGTAAGGGCGTGAGGCTGGCCCGCTGGATTACTTCCCAGTACCTCGCGGTAAGGCGTTGGTCTCTTACGGACGTGTTGGCGTAGCTAGACGGTGGACTGTCTCGTTTTAAGTCTCTACGTTCACCCCACGGTTGAAAGAATGATTATATATCGTTATACCTTCCTGGGGTTACGGTTTCGCCCGTAGTTACGGACAGCTCAAAACTGTTTTAGTTGTAATCATAATAATATACACTTTATTTGCAAAAAAAAAAATAGAATACAAACATGCGAGCTTATTGCCGCATATAAATATCTTACAACTAACCTAATCATAGTGGGACATGCGGGCATTGTAGAAATAAAGATTATTAAATTCGTCTGCATAAAATACAGACTAGTATAGGTATTTAAAACTAAGAATGCCCGAGAAGTGGAAATTGGGAGATGAAGAGAGAAAGGGAATAACTGGTTACTTCTTAGAGAGGTAGTAATTTTAAAAGGTGTCATAAATGATGGCAAAGAAGTAGAGTTTCGTATATTTGCCGAGAGATCTGTGAGGGACCCCGATTAGTAGTTAATTTACAGTTTGGAGGAACGTATTTGCCAGTGAGTAACGAGTGCTCGAATTACTTTATCGAGACGCGAGGGTTGCGCGAGTCGGCGCGACGGAGGTTATGTGGGAATATTGGATAAGGATTCTTTCCCAGTCACGAGGACTGGGAAAGGTAAGGAAAGGAAACCAAGGAGCCGGATTCGTTCACACCACGTGAGAAGGGTACCGAATATGCCGTCGCAACCTTGGGGGAAGGTGATCACTCGGGGAATGATAATTTGGTTGCTTTTTCGCCGGTTTATATAGGCCGATAAATGATGCAATCCAAAATATTCCGAGTAAAAGTATTGTTTCATCGTGCTGATTCATGGCTGCACGGGTTAAAATAATAGCTGAATTGTGTCAGTGTATTTCACTGGAAATCGATGCATTTGTTGATCGCATGTAATGGACTTAAGGTCCGTTACAGATCGTTCCAGAGTCTTGCACCATGGACACAGAAAAAGTAGGAATACAAAACAGTAGGTATTATGACACGGAAATTTCGAGTAAATTTTCAGAAGCTGACCGAAGTAGGAGACCGTGGGAACTTAATGGTTCAAAAATCTGGTGGAGATAGGTTGGTATTGATTGGGAGAGTACGCGATAGAGATGAGCAAGTATATGAATATTTATCCATTGGCGTACCTACTGGCAACCACTTTAACTGTGCCCTGTATTCGGACACGTGATCATACCTACGTAGACCGAAGATGAATCGTGTGCATACATTTTGCAGACGTTCAAGTTTGTTGAGTAGCTCCGAAGTTTGTTGAGTAGTTATAAACATGTCTCATGCCTGCGAGTGAGCAAGTGAGGTCTCCAACAGTCAGAAAGTGAAAAATACGTAATTAAATCAATCGCTAGCCGATGTCGCGTCAATCCACGTGTCCCGGACGCATTGCGATCGCATACAATATGTCGTAGTCCCGATGATGACTTGTCAGACGAGGCACGACGCGTGGTTTTGTCTTCTGCCAAAATAAATAATATTAATGCGAGGTCGCAGCGATGCGGCATGGCCGCCGCGAGCGCACGGCTCGCAGACAATCGCAATATAAAAATACCTTTATTTATAAGCAAGAGTGACCGCGATCAATCATAGGTGACACCGATCCACTGACAGCCGGACGTCGGGCGCTGAAATTGCGCGGTCTTGTGACCGCGCAGGTCTCTTGCAGAGTTTTAACCCTTGGAGTAAATGGGTATTTTCATGGATGCATCTGTCTCTTTTGCACGCTTCTGCCTCCTCGCTTTTGCCTCCACGCATGGGGTGCGAGCCTGGGTAGGACACTGGGTCAACCAGTCTCCCCTGGGAATAAATCCTCTGGCGCTCCTGGACGGTCTGCGCACCGAGCGGCGCAAGCCAATCGATTGTGCTCTCCGACTAACAATCGGGGGAGTCTGGGAACTGTATTGTTTCCTATAGAGCGGGGGTAGTTGTCTACCTTACGGCGACTGCTCTTGAAATGACCATTGGCCATCCGATCCCGGTTCAGAGTCGGGCAAAGGACGCCTTGGTCCGCGATAGATTCGTTGCACTCCGTTTCACCGCTTCGTAAGGGAGAGGACCGCGCAAGCGACCTCGAACTCGGAACCAATCGAGAGACCGGAGAAATCTGGTCACAATTGGAAGTGAGGGCGCGAGTATCTCGAGCCCGCCGGGTTTATTCCTGGCTCACTCGCGGTAAGGCGTTGGACTCTCACGGGTTGTGACGTAGCTGGACGTAGAATGTACTGTCCAAAGTCTTCTACGTTCACTGCAGGGCGACAGAACGACTAATCGTTAAAACGTCCTGTGGTGACGGGCTCGCCCGTTGTAGTTGACACCGCAAGATGTCTCTTTTGCAGGATTTTCGGCGACATCGACTTAAAGTACTATAACTACGAAACTACTACACCAATCATAAAAAGAACAACTGCACAATGATTGCATTGAAATTTCGAATATAGAATATTGAAATATCATTTTGTAAAACAATTAGATAATTATGAATAAATATGAGAACGTCAAAGAAGTGAAAAAAACGCGCGACCAGATTTGGTCGACTCGTACTCAACGGATAATTGTTTCGTGACCAGATTTGGCTCACTCATACTCAACGGGTTAACTTTTGGAACTTTCACGGTTATCTGACATTTTAATTGGAAGACCACGCATTCTAGCCGCGTGAACCTAGTATATTATTCTATGAATTTCTATGGTCTTCTAGGGTATGAGCCGGAAAGTTGCCTCAGTCGGATACATGCTCGGTTTTGAATACACTATGTTAGGGATGTTGGTGGCGTTAGCGCTTTACTATAATTAGAAGTGCCCCTCTCCCAGGCCTCAGTATAGCACTCACAATTATAGGCTCAACGTATCCTCCTCAAAGAGGGTTGTACACTTGTACATGAAAAGGACTTTGTCACAGCAGGTAGATTTGTTTCTCTGGGGGATGGCCTTCGGGGGGCTGCTGGGCGGTTTACGCATGGTGCGGCGCCAGTAGTTTATCGACTGTGCACTCCGGTGAATAACTGGATGGGTCCGGAAACGATCTTAAACGTTTCCTAATCAACGGGTATGTTGCCCTAATGTCAGCCACTCCTGAAACGACCTGTTGACCACCCGATCACCAGTGATAGGACACAGGACGCCACGGTCCGCGATAAACTCGAATTGAATTGCCGCTAGCATCATTGTGAGTTGTCACCTACGATGGTAGCGAATGGTTTCGTGCAGCTTGGGCCAAAAGATCCATTTTGTTCTCGGATCGTCAGCTCCTATTCAGAAGCCTTCTCGCTTGGATGCCTACCCCAGGTAAGATTCTCGGATCTCAGGCCTCACGGCTGCTGGACCGGTTTCTTCTGGCGGCATTGCATCCCGGCGCTACTGGACGGTTTGCGCACCGTTCGGCGACGCCAATCGGTTGTGTACTCTGATTAATTGCTGAAGGATTCTGGAGACTATGGAAATATACAACCTAAGCAGCGGGGGTGGATTACTAGCACTATGTTAGGGATGTTGGTGGCGTTAACGCTTTACTATAATTAGAAGTGCCCCTCTCCCAGGCCTCAGTGCTATGTAAGCCGTTGGAGTAAGCGCTTATGTTTTGTCCGTGCGAGCGAAAATCTTTCGCGGCGAGACTTTGACGGGCGTCGATATTACATTAGTGAGTAATATTCTATTGCATATTTTTGTTTCTGATTATGGTTTCAATCAATTTTTGTTTCTTTGCGTGCAATAAAGTTAAAATTACATTGTTTATTACGTTTTATTGTTCAATGGTTTGTAGTGGCTTATGATGATGAGCATTATAACATTTAAATCAACGAACATTTCTAATTCTGATACTCAATTGACGTAATTTTACAGGCAAAAATTTCGAATCTCCTGATGATTAATAGTGTTCAAAGAAATTTCATTTTTAAACGAGTCTTGCATACGCTGCAATTTATCATTGTATAGAAAAGAGCGTCTTTCACGATCGCAAGTATTAATTCACACGAAAATTAGCCTACCACTAGCAATTCTACCGATATATAAGCGCGTACAATTAGCATATTCAATCACTCTCATCTGACGTTATCAATGGTAAGACATCTCTTCTATTAGCTTATTTTAGGATAATTATGGTTTAAATATTAAACATTGTGTTTATCCTACCTCATGTATTACGCCGAGGAAACAAGACGTCACAAAGTTGGGCTCTGATCATATCGATAACTCACGGCATCAGAGAAAATCCTACAAGTTTTTATTTATTTCGCAAATAAAAAAGGCAAGTATCTGTATCAAAAAGTATAGTCGCGCTATTTACTTTTGCGGATAGTCGCTCTAGGGGCAACTATCCGCAACTATAAATTCTCTAACGAGCAACGACACATTTTTTCTTTTGATGTTTTTTTCACCTTACAATGACTCAGTATTCAGTATTCAATTTATTCATTCAGAATATACAATATAAGCATGAATTATCAATTAAAGCTAATTATCGCATATTAGAATTGGTCAGTTGCTAGTAAAATATTAATATATGTAGATATAAAACTATTAAAGCATAAATATTAATTCGACAATAGCGTTGACTAAAGTCGGCTTTACACTGCAGACAAATAAAATAAAAAAAATAGAGGTGAATCCATGTACATGACTGTACATATAAAATAGATAATTATTATAAGAATATTAATAGTCATCTTACTCTATCCAAAAAATAATCACACAGAAAGAATCAAAACAAATTTAAAAAAAAAACAACGTATGTATATGGTTAGGTATGTTACGTTACACATTATGTTACGTTACACATTGTAATCTACATATTAAATAATCAATTCATAATAACTAAAATGAGGTACCTGAAAGTTACATATTAATGTTATTCCCATTTGAAAGAATTGGCATGCTCCAAAAAATCACCCAGCTTATAGAAAGCATGTGTGGATTGCAGCTTTTGTTTAATAAATCTTAACTATAACTTGATTTAATTAAAATACATACCTTACTGTTTTTAGCTTTTATTGTAAGTGAGTGGTAACTCGTCACTATATAACGCTGCAACGCATCAACTTCTGTACCAATTAACCGATCGCCATGAAAATTGGTATACATAGGTATTTTAGCCACGGTGTAACACGGGCAACGCCGGGTTATACCACTAGTACGCTATATAATCAATACTGTGGAATAACCGCCAAAATGTATAGATTTTTTTAATTTTAAAATTAAGTCTGCGGGTGGATGCGTGTTTGGGCGCGTCGCACGTCGTGGGCGGCGTCCCTCTTCTCTCATTAATTCCTGAGTAATGACATATCCCCGAACATAAATATCCAACTAATGCGTTTTCCCGCAGTGCCACCGTACTGTTCGCACTGCGATGCTTCACGACCGCCCGCCATAAGGAAGTGAGCCCAATCTTGATATCCGCGCTACCAGACCGCCGCATCGTTTGGCATTTATCGTTACGACTCTGCAAATATCGTTAAACAATCTGATCTAGACTGGAATGGTAGTGAGTGTGAGTGGCGTAACTGGGATGGAGGGAGGAGCGCCAATTTCCAAACTGAAACTGCAGTCATTTCGAATGCCACTCGTGCCATGTCAAAAAGGCGTCGTTTTATTAAACGACTATTATGTAAGTCGCACTCTACCTACTCAAGAAAATCGAGCAGCTTTAAACTGTGCGCTGATTGCGAGCTGTAATTTCATGATGGATCTATGGAATCCATCATCAAAACACAAAACCGAATCACAATGAAGCATTTATAAAAAGTGGCGGAGAAGGCTAGAAGAACAAACATGAAAAAAAAATGTATAGAATCGCGATGCTCAAGGCTGCAAAATGTCTGGATTCGCTATATGTATGAACTAAGACAGTATGACCATATTACGGAGTACGGAAGGAGACATCACTGTCTGACGACCCGAGAAAGGAGAGATACGAGAGTCCTCGGTTTGCTCTTCAGAATCCTGAAGGGCTGCTTCAAACTATATCATAAGTAGGTTCAATCCTCTATCAGCTTACGGGCGCCATTCTGAGATTTGAAGATAACCTACTGCTCTCGGTCCCTGGTCACAGTAGTAATTTCTACTCGCACTAATTCTCCGTACGTGCTTTACGCACACATGTAAGGACAGCACCGAGCTCGTATTGCTTCAAACGCAGGCTCAAATAACACTTGAATTCACGCTCCTTAATTTCCCTCCTATTCCCTACCTCCTCCCCATTTCCTGCCTCAATATAGGTTTTTTGTTTTTTTTTTTATTTATTGTTTTATTTTCTGCTGGATTTAAATGTTAGGTATAATCGATACAAGTTGCCTTTATAAATTCTGGCAATCGATACAAGTTGTCCCATTAGGTTACCGTTAGCTGTAAGATATTGCTGCAACGCAGTAAGCTCGCCGATTAGTTTGATCAAGTAAAGCGTTTTATTTTTATCATTATTATTACTAAGCTCGAGATGCCAATCCGCCATCAAATATTAAACGACACCCACTTGGTTACCAGGAGTACACTTCACTATATGTTTTAGCGGTAAGTCAGCAGCTATTAGGCCTGTGGCGTATACCACAAATCCAAATACCTGTACACACAGCATGACCTGATATCAATTATGGTTATAAAAATGTTATTTCATTTGTGTATTTTAATGACTAATATAATTCAAAGAATCGATCAAATCGCGTCTTTCACGCGTCTTTCATAATTTGCAGTATTGTACGGCGCAAATTATTCTTCTTATTGACGTTGAAATGTTTATTACATTGAAATATTCTAATATAAAAGAGCGCATTGTTACCTAATAAAATAACTTCTGTCACACATTCAAATGGGTAAGTCGTTCTTTCTCTGTAAAATATAACATCTAATAAACATGATCAAATATTAACATATGTGCTCTCTCTGTTCTCTCTGTCTCATAAATCAGCGAGGTATAAAGGATTCAAAGATAAATGAGTATTTACATGACATTAATCATAATGTACGATTTCTTGTATGTCCACATTAAAGGATGTCATGAGTGTTTGAATATTTCGAAATATGGCGATTTTCTCTAATGTCTGGCCGTAACAATATGCATTTGTTGCGCAATGGCATTTGTTTTGTAAAATTGATGGAGTCAGAAATTTAAAAATTGGCTCACACTCGCGGCACATCGCCACCTCCCCCGTTTTACTAGCTTCATGCAACTAACAGTTTAATCCTGTAAAAAGTTCGTCTCCTAATAGTTCCAGCCTTAGATTAGCCAAACCATGACATAATATAACATGGCCCGGTGGCATAGTGGCTAGCTCGTTTGATCTTTCATTGTAACTTTGCGGTTTCGATTCCCAGCTGGGTCACTATTTTCCGTTAGTATAAAATTAACGGTATTACATTTTCAACTCTGTCGATCGAATGCAAATACACACATACACATAAAAAGACTTCATAATAGGGTTGGTTTTAAGAGTTTATCCTCTCGCTTATTGTAAAATTTCACAATAAAGAGTAGAAACAAACAAACATAACAATCGAAATTCTGAAAGCGCAACACTTTTACAGCGGCATTTAAAAAATGACAAGTACACGCCCCTCGACTTGCCAAAAGGAATATCGAGAGTGTGAAAGGCACGACAAGATTAATTATCTCCTCTTTCTTTTCCTCTTTCGGCGCCCGACTGATTAATAATACTGCTTGTCATTTCGTATAAATAACGCGCCAATCTCGATAGTCGTCAGCGAGCTGAAAATACTCCGAAGGGTTTCAGGAAATTTATTAAAAATAAGTGGCGGAAAGGAACCGAGGAAATAAACAATATTGGCAGCTAACGATGTTGTTATAACGATCTTTTTATTAAAAAAAACGGACTATTTAAGCCGTAAATTAAAACGACAATGATTAAAGCCTATAATCATAATAATCTAAATTAAAATCTATCAAAATAATGACAGTACAAATAATTTATAATTATTGTAACAATTACACATAACAATAAACTTAACAATATTTGGTACTCAATTAATTGAAGTATATTTACTTAATACATTATTAAGTCTCTATATGCATATACCTATTTAACGCATATACCTCTATATGCATATACCTACCTATACTTATATAAACGATGATACCTCAAAACCAACGAAATGATATTATCCTAAAAATATTATGTAAAGAGACCCGATGGGGGGAGGGGAAGAGGGGGGGGGGGAAGGTCCTTTCCAGACCTTTGTCCTGCTTTCCAGATTTTTATTGCAGTCGCGACTTTGGATCTTTCGCTAAGATCATTGTTTAGGAAAGCAATCATTTAAAACATTTCTGCAGACGCTTCAAACATGGATAATGTTGTATGTTACACTTAATAGAGTTTTCATGATGGCAACACTGTAGTTATTAAAAAAAATATCTATATTTAGGGAAATAGATAAGCATAATTTAATTGTACAACTTATTAATAGCACAGTATACCAAACAGTATCTTTACTCTCGAGCTACAGGGATTTGCGGGAAGAGGGTGCGAGAAATGTATGCAGAGGGGTACGTCCCGACCGGGTTATCATTACGCGGTTAGGTTAGCATTTGGTTAGCATTACGCGCAGGTAAAGGCTGGCGACGTTTTCGAACATTGTATGCTGCGTGGGCCGAGTAGCAGAACATCCAGCAGCCATATCCGAGCCCTTACGACTCGTGACGTATTCGCTTCGATTTCAACTTTGTTCTAAGAGAAGCTACTGTCTGGTATACTGTGTTAATAGTGTGTAATGAAATATATGCACTTACCCAATAAGTAGGTTTGCCCCTCAAGTTTCGTCGAGACTTTCGAGTCGCGCTTGAGAATCGAGACGAGACGAGACTAGACAGCAGTCTTGTCTCGAGAATCGTTGGAGAATCGAATCGAAGCGAGACGATACTTCGACGAGTCTCGTTTCGTCTCGTGCTCATCGCTAGGCGATATTCTGACTTTCCATTCAATCCCATAAAGCAATAGGAGAAAGATCAATTTCATAACTTTCGATCCTGGTAAAAACGGCGAAATGAGGCAACGTCCGCGTCATTCAGTCAGTTGTCGCTCGTTTCACTGTTTGTAGTGAAAATTGATACAGCGCAATGGACGAGAGACGTGCGCGCTCGACGCCTGACGTCTGAATCAACATAGCACAAACACGCCCCAAGCCGTGAACATACATAGATACATATCTTCAGCTTCATAGATAGATAATAATTGCATATTATGGGATTTCGTTGGTGGGTTACTTCACTTTCGTGTTTGGATTCTCTGTTTAACCACTTAAGGACTACGCCCGAGTATACTCGGGCGGCTATTATGTGCGAAAATTCCCACACCCGAGATAACGCGGGCAAGCTTTAACTGCAGAAAAGAGCACCCCCGAATGCTTCGGGCGAAAATAACTACGATTGGAAGCAAGACAAAAGACAGATACTATGATTCAAACGAGGTTCCTTTCCCCTTATATCTCCCAATCTCTGCAAATCGAGTGACAACCGCGATGTTAGTACTGTCCAGTGTTTAGAGCAGTGAGGTTGTGTGAAAAGAACCATTTTGATAATGTTTATCCTATATATTTGTTTTTTAATTAGTTCTTTGCATTAATAAGGCATAATTATTAATTATGATGAATAAAAATTAATATTTTTTTATGAATTTCCCTTTTTTCTACCCACACTATCCACCATAATATCAACTTTCAATCCTATTTTGCGCCTGAAATGGCTTTTATGATGGTTCAGTAAATAATATTCATTGTTTTTAAAAAAAAAATAATACTGAAGGGGTTAAAGCTGTTAAACTGAGCGAGACACAGACACACAGACACATAGACAGATTTCCGACTGGAAATGGTCCTAATCGTCTTGGGGGAGGGGGTCAAAATGTGTTACGTCTTCATCTGAGTATGTTTTAGCGCGTTCACAAGACTTACCCACAACCGTTGGTTGGCTGGGAAAGAAGAATATATATAGGTATTTTCAACTTTCAGATATTCAAAAATAATTTAAAATATCTGTTCATAAATAACTAATTGTTTGGTTATAAAATACGATATCAGGCGGGGTTTTAACGACAACTGAGCACATCCCAACTTATTTTGCAAAGACCGAATATTGTACATTTGTCGAATATTTGCGGCACTCACCGCGATTTATATCAATTAAGACCAGTTAAGGTTTGTCAAATAAAGCCCGGGAATAGGTCGCGTTTGATGTCACAATTAAAAGAGTGGCCGACAAGCGTATCGGGACAGTTGGCCGTTTGATCGTGCGGATGAAAATGTTGGCGTTCTAGATATTATGTTGCCGACCCGAATCATCTATCTCATCTGCGGACTGCGGGCGGGCAGCGCGTGTGTTCCGAGTCGGAGTTACTTCGTAAATTAAACGAAATGTTCCTCAACTAGAGCTGTCGGCTACAACGGGCGAACCCGTCACCTCAGAAAGTTTTAACGAAATTTGATCGTTCTGTGTCCCGTGAGGTGAGCGCAGCAGACTTAGGACCACACAGTGCACCGTTAAGCTCCGCCACATGCCCGTAAGAAGCCAACGCCTTACCGCGAGATATAGCCAGGTATGTTACTACCAGTAACAACCAGATTACTCCAGTCTCCCGACTGGTTAAGAGTTCGATGTCGCTTGCACGGTCCTCTCCCTTACGTAGCGGTGAAACGGTGTCTACCGAATCTATTGCGGATCACGGCATCCTTTGCCCGGCTGTTCACCCGGAATCGGGTAGCCGGTGGTCGTTTCCAGAGCAGTCGCCATAAGGTGAACAACTACCCCCGCTCTATAGGAGACAGTACTGTTTCCAGACTGCCCCGACTGTTGGTCAGAATACACAACCGATTGGCTGCCGCCGGGCGGTCCAGGAGCGCCTAAAGATTGACTCCTGGGGGAAACTAGCCCTCAGGCAAGAGTCCTGCCCGGGCTCGAACTTCAAGCGTGGAGGCCGCTGGGGATGGGTGTTGACCCGTGAGTGTGACTGACCCTGAACAAATGGGTCTTCGTGGCCAACTCCAACAGGGCCCATTAGTTCCCAAAATGTTCCTCAGACCTTGGAGAAATAGTCTGAGGACTCTTCATACAAGATAGAAGAAGAGAGAATACAATGGCGGTTTCTGTGGGCAGAAATAAAGTTAAGTATGCAAACGATTGGATCTTTTATATATTTTGAAATTCAATTCAATTCAATTATTTATTTAGGAATTCACACAGTATTACAGAGTTATTACATTTAAAAAATACAAATTAATAAAAAACAAAACTGTTTACGGATTTAAATAACATTACAAAAAAATACTTTAAACTATTTATTAAAACTAAAATACCAAAAATGTTATTACTGCATAAAAGGCAACCTTTAGTCAAACATCGCTCACATTAAACCAGCAAGGGACCTAACAAGTCAAATTCGATAGGTGCACAACCTCTTTCGACTCTTTCCACGACTCTTCTCGGAAGCGTTGGAGAATAAGGCTCATCTCTTTTTTTATGCGTTGTCATGGAATCTACAGTCGATTAATCAGGGACGCCATTAACGCAAGCGTTAATCATTCTAGAATAAAATATATCCCGCGTAATTATAGTCGGCGTGGATATCAAATGGGACGCCCACATCGACAGGGTGACCAGAATCCGAAATTTGATAAAAAATCCAAGGATTTTATTTTATTTTAAATCATAACGTCGCTCTATATGTGAGACCTCGTACACGCCAACAAGCAACCTTTACAGCGCATGAAAAAAAAATAGTTTACTGTACTAACGATTTAAACAGTAAAAGAGTTAAGCTGTTTGCTAGGAATTACTAATAAGCACATAAGAGATATCATGGGATCAAATCATCAACTCATGCCTACGAGATGTCACTGCAATGAAAATTAACAGAAATTTGAGCCCTTAGGACATGGACAGAATGATGCGGAGCGTGATTTTACAACATTAACAATACAAATCGCAAAATCGAATTTAGCACGCGTACGGAGTCTCACATATAGAGCGACGATAATACGAAATACTTACATATTTGTACACTCGTATTCACTATTCGAGATCGGTAGTACCGCTTTAGTGTTTTTTGTACAATACAGCGAAATTACATGCCACGATCTAGGCGGCCGATATTTCAACGAATTTCGGAAAACACCATTTTTCATTCATAGCGCCAAGATTATATACTCGCAACAGTCTTGATAATAAATTTCAAATAATGAAAAATAGAGATATTTTAAAAAACATGCATTGCTGTTTGGATTTTTCGAATTAAAAGATCTAATTTAGAGAAACTGTTACAAATCAATGTAAATCATTTACGAGTATAGATACTAAGTAGACTCCAGTGACGACTTAAGAGTTGTCAAGTACTACAGACGAACCCGTCACCCCGGAGACTTATAACGATATTGAATCATTTTTTTAACCGTGGGGTTTAACGCAGAGACTTAGTGACACTGTTCCCATGAGACATCAACTGGGAAGTGAAACCAGCGAACTCTCGCCCTCACTGCCAGATTCGGCCGGATTTCTCCGACCTCCAGCCTGGTCACGAATTCGGGGCCGCTTGCGCGGCCTATGCCTTACGTAAGCGGAAATTCAGTTTGAATATATCGCGGACCGAGGCGCCTTTTGCCGATCATGGTCACTCGGGATCGAGTGGCCAACGGATTATCGCCAGGTCGATAACTACCCCCGCTGTCATAGAAAACATAGGCACCTCCAGACCCCCTGGTTATTCGTAGGATTGCGTAAGCGTGGCTGACACAGCTGGTACGCAAACCGCCGAATTCCGACCGAGGTATTCCTCCGAATCTAGAAGTACTTTGGTCATGAATAGTTTCCAAGGCGTAAATATGAAGTCAAAAGGTTTTATTATTTTTTTAATTTTTATTTTATTTTACATATACATTCAAATGCATGAGCACAACAGAACATGAATTGACAATTTGTAAAATGCCGTTGTATGCTTTTAAAGTTCTATACACATCTTATCTATCTGAGCCCAGGTTACATAGCGCATACATTAAACGCAAATGATTATCTTTCAATTGTGCCAAGCAAAGAGCAGCCGAGGCCCGCCTTGCTGGGCACCCCTGTGTTAAGGCGAGCTCACTTCGGGAGTCACACTAGAGTGCCACGGATGTGTCAAAGAAAGATCTAAGATAAAAAATTTAAATTATTTTTATTTTAATTTATAGTCATTATTAATATTTTTTATTTTTTATTTCCTTATTTCCGGTTGTTATTGAAACTCTATAACGGTACGACGTATCCTAGCCATGTGACTTTCGTTTGCTGTTTAGTACAGTAGGTACTTATAAATGCGTGTTTTTTAAGTCTTTTAAATTATTATTTTATTGCTATCTCTTTTCGAATCGTGTATCGATACATTTTCTTAAATCGCATAACAGATAAATCAACCTGACAGTTGTAAATTAATTGCGTAGTGTTTCTTTTCCCTCGCCATTAAACTAAAAATCTTTTAAACCCATGGTCGTCCGACAGACGCTTCTTCATTCTTGAAACGCGTTTTCCCGAAAGTGCCCGCTGAAAGACGTCTTAAATTCCGGCGTCCTAATCGCTTGATGGCCACCCACTTTTAATTCGCTTTTCTTGTTGAAATCGCCCTGTGATTTGTGGGATTTCAAGTAAATTAATAGACTGCTAATCGGTGCTGCTATTGTGTTTTCCAACACATCGCCTGTGTTTTCGATGCGTTAAATAAATTTAAATTCAAATTTGAATTTCTTTATTAAATCATTAAAAGTTACTCATTTCTGATTATGCAGAAATCAATCATTAATCATTTCTGATTATGCAGAAATGTCATAGAGATGAATACGACTAGTGTCGAAATATTCTCAGTCATATAATTTCTTCTAAAATAAGTTACTAACATCCATTTCTGTTACAGAAACCATCCTCGTATACTTATTACATTCAAGGGCATACAGTAATTCGGCTGCAATAACTAAGAACATCATAAGTTATCAATTGCGGAAACAGGTGCTGCTACCCTAAGTATTTAAAGAGGACATTAACTATCGTTTAAATGTTTCTGGTCCACCAGGACCCCAGATAAGTAACTTTTCATGAATCTAATTTTATATATTATTGAAAATAATTTAAATATATATATATATATATATATATATATATATATATATATATATATATATATATATATATATATATATATATATATATATATATATATATATATATATATATATATATATATATATATATATATATATATATATATATATATATATATATATATATATATATATATATATATATATATATATATATATATATATATATATATATATATATATATATATATATATATATATATATATATATATATATATATATATATATATATATATATATATATATATACATCTATTTATAACGAATATATGTATATTCGTTATAAATAGATATTCGATAATACTTCAGAGTTGAAAATTCGTGTGTTATTTTAGTAGGTATACATATATGTTATAAGTGTCTCTTTTGCTTGTTGACCCATAGTGAAAAGTGACTTTATTAAGGTTTTCTTTACTTCGTGACTAGTCCTGGATTTCAGTCCAGCAGAAAAAAAACACTATTTATTTCGTTGAACAGTCGAGGAGCAATGTAAGAAAAGTGTTTCTGTGCAAAACATGTTCTTCTTTTTTACACCACTGCTCAACAAAAAAAGAGTGTATGTTTTCCGTTTATTTATTCCACCACAACTTATAAACGCCTGAACCGATTTAGAAAAGTATGGTATTGCTAGAACCACTATGTCATCCCGAGTCATATGGTACCTTAACTGTCTAAATATCAAGTAATTAGTTGTATAAATATCCAAATGTCCAAATGTCAATAAATTAACATAAATATATGGTTTTGTATTCGTGTTAGTGTCAAATAAAAGGTCTCATTAAGTACATTTCGTTAATATACATCTATCATTATGGATGAATACATAAACCACAAATATTTCATGAAAAAACCGCAATAAAAATTATTATAAATACAATAGCTCACTTTCTGTAACGGCAGTCGTGTTTTTTATTCTTTTTATTATATTACTTGTGGGATTAAGTGCTGTCGGTTCTCTGTTACTCGTGTAACTTTGTGGTGAGTTGGATATTCATATTCATATTATTCATATTCATGTGATTAGTATACTGGTATACAAGTCAGATACATATTAGCAAACATTCATACAGATTAGCAAACAAACATTTTTTTTGTCGTAAAGAAAAAGTAAAAATAAACATTAAAACGAAAAAAAAACGGAAAACTATAATACTGTAAAAAGAGGATATACAAGGCAAAATGCAAAGAGATCATTAAACACTTTAGCCACCTTATCATTTTAGACTTCACTCGAGTAATATTCCTCCAGTGAGTAAAACGCCTTATCTGTAAGGTAAATCTTGAGGCGTCTCTTAAACACGTCAAGAGATTGCATCTGCTTAATATGCTCGCTGAGTTTGTTGTAAACCGCTGGGCCGGCGATATAGGCTAGCCTCTCCGACTTGGATAATGCATGACTTGCCGAATAGTGGTGATGCACACCATTCACTTCAAAATCGGCTAGATTTCTGCGAACGAACAGCGCTACTTCCATTATATAAATGGACGGCAGCGTCATGATGCAGAGATCTCTAAACAGAGGCCTAGCTGGCGTATCAAGCGCCACACGCGCTATTGTGCGGACTGCACACTTCTGCATAACGAAGGCCCTCTGCCTGTCGGCTGCTCGCCCCTATAACTCCGCGCCGTACGTTAGCAGTGAATGAACATATGCAAAGTAACACATGCGCAGCGCGGATAAATCAAGAAATGAGTGCATAGCACGCTCTTCCCAATTTATCACATAAAGCATCAATATGTAGGTGCAATCGTAACTCATTATCGATTATATATATATATATATATATATATATATATATATATATATATATATATATATATATATATATATATATATATATATATATATATATATATATATATATATATATATATATATATATATATATATATATATATATATATATATATATATATATATATATATATATATATATATATATATATATATATATATATATATATATATATATATATATATATATATATATATATATATATATATATATATATATATATATATAATTTTTGAGATAATTGGATGAAGGGTGAGCGTTTACTAGTTGAAAAATGGGCCCAACTTAAACCTACTCCTCTTTCCGCAAGTGAGAGGCATTCATCATTCTCGTTAACACCTAAAGCATTCCCGAATCCGATCAAGGGAATCCTTCGTCACGATGTAAGTGGCTTTTATAATTATTTACTTTATAATCATCTTATTGATCAATTCTAAAAAGACAAAACTATCAAATATTTCAATATATATATATATATATATATATATATATATATATATATATATATATATATATATATATATATATATATATATATATATATATATATATATATATATATATATGATATTTCTCCTGATCATCATAGTATAGTAGGATTACCACGTTAGTGTAGCACTTTAGGTTCCTTGTACAAAGCTCTCAGAAGGATACCGGAAGGGCTTTTTGTGAATAACTCTTAATAGGGACTTTTGGGCCTTAATAAGAGGATCGAGTAGGTACCTACTTCCAGCGAAGCCCAACTCCAAGCTATGGTCGATAATTATCGATACTTTTGGGGACGCGTGGACTCCTATAGGGAGAAGTCCCCTAACGCCAGACGGCACCTAGCGTCGGAAACTAATAATATCTCGACAAGTCGCGGCGCTATCCATACAAAGACGTAGGAAAAGGAAAATCGTACGCTTTCCCACACCCTTTTCACCCGTTTTTGTATCGATCGCGCCGCGACCTGTCGAGATACTATTAGTGTCCGACGCTAGGTGCCGTCCGGCGTTAGGGGATTTCCCCCTAGATAGGAGTATCCAGTCCCAACTTATCACTGTGTATTTCCCGATATGCAAGCCACATCAATTAATAAGAAAGTCCTCAACTATATTCGTTCCGTCTTATTTCCACATTTGAGCGTGACAGTGACAGGCAGACTCTCGAGTGTCACAAAGCTCCTTTGACGCGACAAACGTCCACTTCGATCCAAATCAACTTTTTGCCTCGCATAATTATATCTATATATTGCCGTCTCGCTCCCCCGGTTCAGTCGGAGCGTGTCGCACGGGCGTGAACGCCACGGAATCTCATTCAACGATATTATAAATAGTCTCACTCTAGACCAGCGGTTCCCAAATATTACTAAGCATTGTGTTCGGTAGATGACTATTTAGAGTTAGAGGTATTTTTGATGACGATCTTCTCTGAACTGCTACTGGCTTCATTAAATCGCAATTTTTTTACATCACACAACAAATAAATTTCAAATCACTATTTTTTTTAGAACTATTATTGCCTATTTATTTCTATTGCATTATTTTTATTGTTGTAATTTTATATTTGTAATAATTTTAATTTTACTATTCTATAACTGACTATTCCATTTTATATATTGAATATCTATATTTTTCATTTATACCTATTTTTTTATTGTTTTTACCTATTTTTCTTTATTTAGCAGATTAAATTAAATTAATTAATGATTTAGCAGCCTAAATTATTTTTTTATAATTTTATATTTTTTATCCTAAATTTAATTATTGTTTTTACATTTGTTTAAAATAGTCAATCTGTATACAATTGAATTATTTTAGTATAATCGTAAAATAAGGTAAATCATGTATTGTAACATCAATTTGACTATTTTATTTCATAAATAAAATTGGCCTATTTATAAAATAAGACTGGCTTATTTAATAAATAAAAAAATAGGGATACAAATAAATCAAAGGTCTAAAGTTTTATTTAACAATCTTATATATTTGGTTAGTAATACGAATAGAAATATCGATAAAACGAGTCAAAATGCCTTTATGAATTTTGGATTACGTTTATAAAAATAAGGTTAAAAAAATGAGATTTCATAAGATTTTTTCTGTAAAATTCATCAAAATAAATTAACAAAAGAAATACAAAAAAAAACACAAAATATTGAACTTCTGTTTAATTGAAAAAAAACTTGTGCCTGAATAAAAACATCAATGAAAAACTTCTCAGAGATTAAATACTTCTCAGAGATTATTGACGTTTAGATTAAATAGGTTACGTTTGGCATCAAAAATGCTATATATGGTGAGAATTTCAGATAAGTAAATGCATTTTTTAAAATTTTCGCTGTCTTTTACCCCGTAATTGCCATAGAATTAATTTTACACAATAAAACTTTTAGAAACGCTGGCCTAGACGAACTCATTATTGACTACTTTGATAGCGCTTCTGCCGTCAGACAGGCCGGCATGTTAACCGCGATCCGGAAACTCAAAACAATGAAAGTGACATCCAACCATTTCTGAAAACAGAGATTTACTTTTGAAAAAAAACAAAACAAAGCAAATCTATAAAGCGTAGAAGTAAATAATGTAGATATATCCTGTGGCGCCCTAGAAGATCCTAGAGTTTGCCCCCCTCCCTTCCATTATGCCAATCGAAAAACATTAATAAAGGAACCCTCGATTTGTAACCAATCGACATTTTTTATTTTTTATGAAGACTTATCGAGAAATTTAACAATAATTCATAATTATAAAAAGGATATAACGAATTTACCGCGTGGATATAAACAAATTTACCGCTATCCAAGGAACAATTCTACTTTCCTCGCATGATCCGGGAAGCCATTGAAATACGAAGAACCCCGAACTTCAATAGAGACGACGGTTATAAACTCTCTTCTACGTGGAATGCTCTTCTGAAAATGTGCCCGCCGCCGAACGCCGAACGCAAGGACCTAAGACAGGATACAGTGAGTGTTGTGTGCAAGACGGATTTTCGAAATTCGCGCGCTCCGAGCCCGGCCCCCCACCACCGTTATAACCTACGCAGTGGTGGCAGCGGTATGCGGCCTACCCGCAAAACAACGGATTGACAGCTCTTTCAGTCTACCCTGGACAACGGCGGCTGCAACGTCACCGAAACGTCGGGTGCTACAAATTTCACGCGGTTAATTCGTTTATAATATCCTATTTATAATGTCAAACAACCGCGATAGTCTTCAACAATTCAGAATGTTATGAAACGGAAAAAGAGACCGAAAATATACACGATGACTTTTTTAATTATTGACACCCTTGTAGTGGCTAAATCAGTACGACAGAATAAGCAACTTTTATGAATATTTTTTGGAAAGAAACAAAAAAAAAATTTTTTTTTTTGGAAAAAGTATCAAAAGTTATGAGCACGATGCGCTATTTAGTGGTAGGTGAAATTCCGCTAATATTGTTTATTATCGACAATTTACCTACCGCTAAATGGCGCAGCGCGCTTAACGCTTCTCAAACTTTTCTTAAATAAATAAGAATTACAATTAAAAAATAATACAAAAAAATGTACCAAAAGTTGCCTATTTCGTCGTACTGATTTACCCAGTACAAGGTTGTCACTAATTAAAAATTATCCCTGCATGTTTACCTAATTAAAAATTATCCCTTTAGTGCCGAGATAGTGCTACAATTATCCCTTTATTCTTAAGAAAAGGCGAGCTTATTAGTGAAAATTATTAGTGCGATCTATCGCATTTTTATATATGCTGATTACATCACGGAAATAATATGAAGAGATAAAATGCTATCTATTATTATATCTGAACACTGAAGTGCGTATTACAACGCATTGAAACCTGTCATACCAAATGTTTAAAAAATACATCTTTAAGTATGTAGGGATAAATCAATCTAAGTAAATAGTATTAAAATAATAGTAGCTATCGCTTGTTATTATATTCTTCTTTTATTTCGAGATAGGATACTGCATCTAGCGTTGATATCGATAGATACCGCCGCCATATTGAGCATAAGAGAATATTAATCGAACTATTACTGCCATCTACACGTTGAGTTTCATAGTAAAATCCAAGCTGTCAAATGGTATTACTGGATTAAGCATTCTAATACGCTAGATAATCAATGGTGATACGCTGAGTTTAATAGGGAGAAAAAGTGATTCGTCAATTTTTGATATCGTCTGACGACCTTCAATACTTATATTATAACCTGGGACTTATTAGAAGTGATTTATTAGAAGACCTTGCAGCGGTGACAACAAATGTGTGTATTGTGTATGTCGTATAGGTGAGACGACACCGGTAAATAAATTGTACCATATTTCCTAGAAAGTGTCTCTTTGTTCTAGCTTCACAACGTCGCGACGGTGGGTAGATGTGGCACTGTTTCGACAAATGCAAAAGCGAACAGACAATCAAAAATACGTGTGGCACTCGGGGACTGCCGCGGTAAAGCTATTGCATAGCATTTTTAACAACTTATGCAATTATAAATATTTATTTATTTTCTTTTTTCTGATATCAGATAACTGCGCTCTATCGGAAAACGTTGACATTATTCCGAATCATTTGCGGCTGCGGTAGCAAATGATTCAGAATAATTTAAACGTCTTCCGATAGAGCGCCGCGCACGAATTTTTTATTCGATAAAGCATAAAAACGGATTATTCGAAAAAAATCGTAGATAAAAAGATAGATAATTAAATTATCTTAAAAATGGTGCAGGTTTCATAATAATACGCCAGATAGTATTTGCGTAGTAGTCGTTTTTGTGTTCGGTTAGACCTAATTTCACAAATTAATTACACTATGTAATATAAACAAAATCTAAAATATTCAAAGCTAAGAATATTAGGAAAATGTTCTTGTTTAACATATGTTTTTTTCGAATCGTAAGCAGTACTCGTTTAGAGGTAATTATCAGTTTAAAATTATTAATTTTCGTTAAGAAATTTCTTTATTCGGTCGCCGCGCTGGCCTAGAGGCCCGCGATAAAAGCTATGCAATAGCTTAAAAAGCTTTAAAAAAAATATAAATAAAATTATTCACTTTCTTTAACAACAGTCGTGTTCCTTAGTCTTTATCATATATTTACTTGTTGTTCTACAATAATCGTTTATCTATAATTTTTTATTTTATTTTATAAAATTATCCAAAAACAATACAATTGATTTTTGCGAAGCAGATAAGATTGCATTTGTGTGGATTTTATCCCCCCACTAGATTGTATATCTGTTCTGGGGTGATAGTATTTAAGACTTTAATCATAGTGACTTCACTTTCTTTCTTTTTTTCTTTTTTTTTTTTTTTTTCTCATTCATTCCGATCGCTCATTCATTCTTATAAACTTTAAGGTTATTATAATTATATAAATGTGTATATAGATAAAGAACTAATATTAAATAAAGAAAAAGAACATATTTAAGTTTATAGATAAGTTAAATAAATAAATATATAGATTAATATATAACTAAATTGACCACTAAATTAAGTTAAGTAGCCTAAAAAGGTTTCTTAATTGTGCACATATACTTGTGAATTTAATTAATTAATATAATATTATCATTTTTTATTTTTTTTTTTAAACATAATCAACCGAAAAAATATTTTTCTTATCAAGTATCAGGTGACAGATATGGACCGAAGTTTGATCCCTCAAATTATCGACCGATACCAGTACCCGATGCTTTAGCAAAAATTTTGGAAAAATAGTAATTACACAACTCTGTAATCATCTAGAAACCAATCACATGTCATCCGAAAACCAATACGGCTTCAGATAGAAAAATGGGAAACACAAGATGCAGTACTAAAAAAGTCAGAGCATAACACTAGGTATGTAGACGCCAACAAAAAGTGTATTACTGTACTTCCCGACCCCGCGCAAGCCCCCGACACAGTATCCCATGAAATGCTCCTAATGAAACTTGGGAAATATGGCATCACAGGTATCGAACTAAACTGGTTTCGCAGCTGTATTGGATCCCGAAACCAGCGTACCCGGGCAGGCGATTCACCCAGTAATAGTCTCCACAATAATCATGGGGTCCCACAAGGAAGCACTCCTGGACCGACTCCCCTCCCACTCTACACAAATGGGCTCCGTGAAATGGACGTTGACGCAGATATATTATCCCACGCCGACGATACTGCCCTCCCACTCGAATGGAATAGTTGGGAAAGTGTATGCAACAAGGCAGCTGCCGCAATGAAAAGTGTCAAGGGCTGGCCCTTGACACTTTTCATTGCGGCAGACTAATGAAATAATAATTTCAGCATTATTGCCCGGTGCGGAAGAAGGAGATTTCGTGTTTCATATTTGCATGTAACAAATACATTCAATGTTATTCTATTCGTATCAGAGAATTACACCATTCTGTCCAACCATATCAGGTGTTAACACCTTTGGCGCGAGGTTTGAAAAAGGTCCTTAGTCCTAAGGCAAACACGCCAACTTATATTTTCTCTACTATACATCTGAATAACTCTGCGGCCAGCTACCTCCACGTCAGCAACGTCAACATCTCTCACGCGCCTGTCAGTGGGACGTGCTGCATTTGGTCGATCCGTCCGAGGTTAGGTCATCTCTGCGCGCCCGCCAGGAACAGTTGAGTTTAATTTGCATTTCATTCGATCACCGGACGTAGCCGCGATTGCCACTTGTTGTTGTTGGCAACGTTGCTGATTGCAGGGTATATAAACCGGCGAGCCGTGACCGTATTTTTTACACAAAGATGAGAATTGTTCCTGAACATTCCCGAAGCAGAAGTCGTAAAATTTGAAGAGGATAATAATGATTTATTTAGCTAAAAAGATAAATATACTAAATATGCCTTAGTTTATAAAACAGAAAACTGTTAAAAAAAGATTACATGATGAAACGACAAACGCTTTAATTAAAGCTTTTCTCGCCATATTGCTTGATTTACAGAACATACCTTGAATTTACAGAACATACTTTATAAAGTTGAGTAGCTAGAATAAGTTGATTCTTTTCTGTCTAAAACGCACCGTGGATGCCCTGGCAAGGCAGGTATATGGCAAGGCAAGGCAGGTATATGGCAAGGCAAGGCAGGTATATGGCAAGGCAAGGCAGGTGTACACACGACGACGAGATGGAATGTTGAAATGAAAACGCGCGCAGGCATTTTCCTAACGACGGATAATAATATAAGCTATATTTTATTTATTTTTTATTTTACTTTAGTAACACATCTAGTAAACAATTAATGTCATATTTGTAAGTAAGATGTTAGCAAGAAATTGATGCGATATTATTTTTAATGTTTGACACAGTCGCCTAACTAGGCTTAGGCCTTTTCTAAGGCAGACTTTTAATGACGATATTAAGTGTGCACTGTCAACTTAAACTATAGTTAGTACTTATTTTTAAATCGACAAATATGAAACTACAAATATTTACGCATATACAAATATAGATACTCATATACATCTATAGATAAAATATATATCCATATATGCACACATACACATACATATGTGTATACGAAAATAATAATAAAACCAAAATAAATAAAAATTAAAACTAAAATAATATAAATATATAAATCAATTACATACCTATATCAATCAATACCTATAGGTACCCATATCAATCAATGATGTTGATGAACCAAAAGCTGATCGATAGTTGGATTATTCATTCACACCTGAATATTGTTGCAATATCAGATTTAATTAATCGGTGTAAAGCTTATATTTCCGTCATGTAGACATTTTTTGATTTCACCTAAAAACGCAACCTAATTCACATTCGACCTTACACGAATTATCATCAGATTAATCATAACAACAGCGAATTAAACGATTTTGAACGGTTCATTTTTTTTAAATTTCAGCTACTTATCTATTTAAAACTTGAACTAAAACTACGAAATTCTATAAGATTTTATAATATTACTGAAAACTTTGAAACGTGCGATAAATTGACCACCTCTGGATAGACACCCCGCTGAGAATGATATCGAATAAACACATTAATCTGCCATAGACAACTTTTAGAGAGTTTTCCCGTTTTAATTCGTAGGTACTGGTGTCATAGTATAAAATACTTATACTATGCTTTATACTAGATATTATACTATTTTTGTATGCTGAAAAACAAAATAAACAATCATGCATTATTTTTTAAAATTAAAGAATGATAGTAATATATCTACATAAGTATTAAAATAAAATTTTGAATAAAAATAAATATGATTTATTATATATAGATATATTATAAATATAATTTGTAATACATATATTTATGAATATATGATAAAAATCATAAATTTACGTTGAATCTGATAGGTAATATATGATAAAATAATTATTTGTAATACAATTTACCAACTGAAGAGGCACTAGCCTTAGTGGGGAACTGTGACATGTAATTTGTATCTGTTTTATAAATAAAGACTGCTACAAAAAAAAATACCCAATGTATACAATGGGCCCGATTGCATTTCTTTGTGAACTAAAACTGAAATTAGTTCAAGATAACGAGATAGAGCAATACGTTAGAGCGGAATATGAAACAATGTGATATAAAATATAGTATAACATAAAATTCTAAATATTAATGTGTTCGAATTAGTATATTAATATATGATGTCCAATATTTTTGTGATTTTTTGTCGTCCCTCTTTTATAAGCCAATTTGTAAGTAGCCTTTAAAAGTGGGTCTTATTTTGCGTCCATTTTATATCACCAGGAAGAGCATTGAAAAACCTTGGGGCTATGAATGTATAGGAGCGCTGACCAAAAGCAGTATTCCTTCTGGGTTCTATTATATTACGGTCTTTGGAATACCTCGTTCTTATGGTACTTTGAGAAAAAAAAAATATTTGGTCAAACTTTGTTGGATTCAGATGCTTTATCTTTGTGGGTAGTTTTAATGCGAAAAAGTGACAACCGTTCATTTCATTTGATCATTAGTTTGTAGTATTTTAACAATAGCTTATTTAAATGCACCAGTGGGAGTTGCAAATACATCGACGTCGGAAAATTTGGTATTGTAAGAGTGGCACGCCCTATATAAGAAGCTATCGCATGCGGAATTAGTTTTTACGACGGAAAGGTGGAAATATCGATGAGGTTCTTCCTGTCCACCCTAGAATGGGCTAGTCCCAGTTGGGTGACAGAATCAAATAAGCAAAAGGTTAATGTTTTGCCATTCGGTTCCTGTTATTTTTTTAAGCAAATCAAATCCGTGTTTTAAAGTATTTTTTTATTCCTAAATAAATAAATAAAATCTAGTTTGACGTGGGGAAACACTTAATTGGATCTTCTCTACTAACGGAAATGATTCAACTGAGTTATTTAATATTTTATTATAGAAAGAAAGGTATATCTGGGATGTACGATCTTGCAGTGACGTGTTGTGGGTTCTAAGGGATTAGGCATACGAGTAAGGTCTTACATATGACATGAATATTATGAATAATGGTGCCGGTGGTATTATAACTAGAGCTACATTGGCCCCTCAAGAGCCAAATTGAAGATCAAGCATGCCAACGAAAATGACGGATTTTCATTTGTCAAATACGGCGAAGATTCGACTCGAGTCACTACGTCTAAGAAATTAATAGTGGATGCGTTTACACAAATAAATGACTCATAAAATTAAATCTCCGAATTTGACGAGAGCCGCCAGTCATATTTCAAAACGCATACCGACCTCAATAAAGCCATAAATTTCGAAAGTGGAAAAATGTAGGTCCCCGCCCTTGACAAAAGCGGAGGCTGTCGACAATGACGCTTTCGGCGCATTAGAAAAGGCTCAGCCCGCGTGATTTACAACTGAAAGTGTAGGGGATCTTTTATACGCGTCTGAACAAGAATCCCGTTGTGTACAACATTATTGACCGAAGAAAACGCGGATGGTGGCTTTGTAGGACCAACATGCTCTTTAATATTATGATCTTGTGTAATAGAGCTGCCGCCCCGGGATGAGGTTTTCAGACCTTGGGGAGTTTCCAAGGTTTTGAAGCACTAAATGCACTTGAAGTTAACAACTGGAAAACCAAAGCAAAGGATAGCCGACTGCATAGAACTCGGTGCACGAGTGAACCGGTGACCTTGGTTCTTCTGCGGATTTCCTCGTTTCAGGTCCTATCAATCAGAGAAGCTCCAAGAATAGCTTCTCTATTGCTCGTTGCTGTGTACGTTGCTGTGTTAGCGACCACGTCTCAACACGCACTGATTATAGTCTTTTTGACAATTCTTATTTTGACTTTTTCCGATTTTATATTATCCTGATTATTTTTATTGGTTATTTTAATTTGTGATTACGGTGAGTACCTACATTTTAATTTTGATTTTTGAGTATTGCCAAATGTTGCATATCGACATATCATAAAAGCAATAGTGAAAAACTTTGTACTATATGTCTTGGTGATCAATTTGGATATTGTATAAACGGTCGGATTAACTCTAATTGTAATGTACCTAGAGATAACTTTCCTTCAAGCTGTTAAGATTTTTTGGAAATAAATAAATTAAAATAAAAATATTATTATTATTATTACATTTACAAACAGGCAGCATAATTGCAGATGTGTCTGAATATAAAACTGAGTACAATTACAATTTTTGTTTAAGGTGTCCGTCTAATCTATTTTTGAATATTTTGCCGCTACTCGCTTCAACTACTTCAGCAGGTAAACTGTTCCACTGGTCTACAATCCGGTTGGTCAGGAAATGTTTCCTGGGATTAATGTGGAATCGTGTTTTCTCCAGCTCAAAGTTGTGTCCTCGGCGCCTCGCAGATGATGGTTTTAGTTTCTCTTGAAGATAGAAGACAATTCGGGCCAATTGTAGTATCCGTCTTATATGTTTCAATGAGGTCACCCCTGATCCGACGATCCTTGAGTGTAGGCAGTTGCAATCTGTGGAGCCGTTCTGCATATTTCAGATTTTTGAACCCCATTGGCATCTTGGTCGCCCGGCGTTGGACTTTCTCTAAGAGATCCTCATCTCTCACAAAGTACGGATTCCATATCTGGAATCCAAACTCTGGCCTGGTCTGATGTAGGATGTATATAGTGACACAAATAAGGCTGGTGTGATGTAGTTAAACGACTTGTGGATGAGGTACATAATTGAGTTTGCTTTTTTCACAATCTGTATAAAATGTGCTCACCCCACTTTAGATCGCTCACTATCGTTATGCCCAGGTCAATAAAGACCTGGCCCTAGATAGTACTGATGTTTAGGGTTTCTCTTGCCAATCTGAAGGACCGTACATTTATCAGCATTGAGCTTTATCAGCCATGTTGTGGACCAATCAAGAATTTGATCAAGGTCTTTGCTGAGATTTGCTATAGTAGGATTTGCAAACAGTTTGGTGTCATCCGCAAAGAAACTCACACTTGAAGTTATGCTTTTTTTAAGATCCGCGATGAATAAGTTGAACAGCGTGGGGCCCAACACTGATCCTTGCACAACTCCGCTGACCACATTGAATTCGTTTGAGAGAGTGTCGCCAATTCGCACTTTAAATGTGCGGCCAACTTTCAATATGATATCAGTCCTTGGCTACTTGCCGGGAAAGTCTTGGGGTGATACAACCGTTTTTTTTCTATTTTCTTCGTTTATGCTGTTTTCTGTTTCTGTCTTTGCGGCCGGAGCATTGGTCGCGGCTGCGATCGCTGCACCATCTACTCTTTATTTACATTTAATGTTACAAAGTCGCACGTCGTCTTACGCCGATTTAACAAGTCGCCGCAATGGCGTCATGGAACAAGCATGTGAGTAAACTAATACCAATATCTGGTATGGGTATGAATGGTCGAGCGTGCGCGCATTGTGTATTGTCGGGTCACGAACTCCCGCTGCTCGCCACAAGCAACTGCGACAAATCGGACAAACTGCCGGCGAACAGCCGAACGAATCAGCTGCAGTACATGCGGTGCGGAAACTACCTACCTACTTGATAACCATTGATTATATACCTATGGCATTTGCTCAACGCCCTAGTACGTTTTGGCAAACGTTCTGCGACGACGAAGTGCAATTAACACTGATAGCATTGACCGGCAAAACTAATATCAATCTTTTGACCATCTATAATTACTTTTGAAAACAATTTACGGAATTACTTGCAATATAAGACGCCCGACTCCGGTCGGTGAATTCCATGGCAGCTCCGTTTGTATTTATTTATATAGTATAAGCATTGATTATATATGGTATTAGAATGCTCACTTTAAGGTGTCGACTACAACGAGCGAACCCGTCATCTCAGAAAGGTTTTAACGAAATATGATCGTTCTGTCTCCCGTGAGGTGAGCGCAAGAAGACTTAGAACAAAACAGTCCACCGTCAAGCTCCGCCACATTCCCGTAAGAGGCCAACGCCTTATCCGCGAGATAACCAGGTATTTTAAACAGCGGGCCGACACTCGCGCCCTTACTTCCAGTTGCGACCAAATTACTCCGGTCTGCCGACTGGTTACGAGTTCGAGGTCGATTGCGCGGTCCTCTCCCTTACCGAGCGGTGAAACGGCTCTTCACCCGGAATCGGGTAGCCGATGGTCGTTTCAAGAGCAGTCGCCATAAGGTCAACAGCTACCCCCGCTCTATAGGAGACAGCACTGTTTCCAGACTCCCCCGACTGTTAGTCAGAATGCACAGAATGCACGCGATTGGCTTACGCCGCACGGTGCGCAAACCGTCCAGGAGCGCCAGAAGGTTGTATCCTGGGGGAAACTAACACTAAGGCCAGAGTCCTACCTGGGTTCGCACTTCATGCGTTGAGGCCGCTGTATGGGTGTTGACCCGTGAGTGTGACCGACCCCGAACAAATAGGTCTTCGTGGCCAACTCAATAAGGGCCTATTAGCTCCCCTAGGAAGTTTTAACAGTAGGGCGGTGTCGACTACAACGGGCGAACCCGTTACCCCAGGCTGGTATAACGATATAGATCATTCTTTCAGCCGTGGGATGAACGTAGAAGACTCGGGGACAAGACAATCTACTGTCTAGTTCACCAGCAACCCGTTAGAGACCGAGGCCTTACGGCGGGGCACCGGAATAGGTACCCAGGAAGTTTTAACAATAATGATCGGTCTGTCTCCCGGGAGGTGAGCTGAGAAGACCTAAGGACGATATAAACCTATCGTCCAGCAAAGCCGACAAACCCGCCGGAGTTTAACGTCTTACGGCGAAGCACTAGGAAAGTGCAGCACAAGGAGAATTAGAATGCTAAACTCAATATAACATTTTGGCAACATTTCCGCGCCGGCAAAGCCAGGTTGCAATTAGGAGGCAGAAACTAATAGCATTTTATTTAATCAATAATAACAACATTGATTAATAATGTTTTTTATAAAGGACTGATTGATCGAAAAACCCAATAATTTGAGCAATGATAATAACAACATTTAATTATTAGTGCCATCTATCACATTTTTTAATATATAAATTGCTGATTACATCACATAAAAAATACAGAGACAGAATGTCATCTAACAGTCTATCTGAACATTTAATTGGGTAATTATTACGTATTAGAACCTGTATACCTAATTAAAAATGTACAATTCAATTCAATTCTTTATTTTATATGTAAAACATATTAAAATAATAATAGCTATGATTTAAAAGTTCGTTTGTTATTATATTATTATTATTTTCGAGATAGAATACTAAAGCGCCATCTATATCAGGCGCGGATCTACGTCTTGTTTTGGGCGGACAGTGGGTGGGTTTCTGTCTATAGATAGTTAAAATAAATTATAGTGTGAATTTAGGGCATCCAATATGCTGAATAGAGATAGGTAATTAAGTAACTAAGGATTATTAAAAGGGAAAAGAAATAATGAATACACTCGTACGTTTTTATTTTACTTCTAAATGAACAATGAACAAATGATACACAGAATTAAATTACAAATTGCAGGTTCCGGTGTTTTTTCTTTGCAAATCGTTCAAATATCTTCTTTTTGTATACTGGAATATCAAAATGAATATGCAGGAGTGCCAACCCTGTTAACCTATCCTCTACCATCGTGGATCGTAGCCAGGTTTTTAGTCGCCTCAGAGATGAAAAACTTCTTTCGGCAGTCGCCACACTTACGGGCAAGGAGGCCATGATAAGGATGAGGCGATGTATGCTACGGTTGATGAATTTGTTGGCCAGATCTAGAACATCTAGAATATTTTTTGGTTCCGAATAAGCGGGATTATTTCTCTTTTCCCTTCTAAAACTTTCTTTTCAGATGTTGCATTCTCCCAGAACTCCTGCAGCACGAACTCCTAGGAGACTCTTATGTCAGTGTAAAAGTATCAGTGTAGTCGTTAAGTCGTCAGTGTAGACGTAGGTATAATCGTCACTGTAGGTAGACGATAAAATCTGTAGATTGTAGGTAATCGTCATTCAGGAATCTTGTCCGCTTTTTGTCATCATTTTTTTTAATCCTCGTTGGGGGAGGGGGGCGGTCGCCCCCTCCGCCCCCCCCCCCCCCATAGATCCGCGCCTGATCTATAGTGCCCTGCCACGAACGCCGATGTATTGAACATAAGAGTAAATTAATCAATATTTGGAACTTGGAGTGCCATCTACATGCTGCGTTTCGTAGTAAAATCCTAACTGGCAAAATGGAGTACAGCATTGAGCAATCTAATACCATGTGTAACCAATGATCGTATTTACCTACAATGAAGCTAGTGATATTTAAAATCGTTTCCAGTATCTCCTTACCCTATTTCTCGGCACAACTCTTCTTCTCTCCATCGTATGCCATAGTCATTTCCATCAGTTATTTTGCGAAATGCAGAATCTGCATTTTCGGACGCGCTCCTCAGGTTAAATATGCAGATAGAGCATTAAAGATTGAGAGCGCGGACGCGATGACAGATGTGGCACAAAGCGCTCTCGCCTCTCTGCATACATTAGCGACTACTTTGAAAGAGGGGCATTTTGTCTCCTTTCAGATCGTCCGGTTTTATTACGCATATTATGCCCGGCGACTTATGAAATGTTCCTGGAAGAGTTAAGGCATGTTATGTCCCTGCGCGCACCTACAAATAATCATAAACGAAGCGCTATAGGCTGCTGTCGATGCGCGATGAATTGGAAATGCTCGGGTGTAGTTAGATAGAAATATTTCTTCACTAGCCTGAAGGCATAATATGCCGTTTGTCTAGAATAGAAAGTCACTAACTGTCATTTTATCGAAGATACGTTTCAATGGACTCATCCTACTAAGTCAAAGGAAAACAAGTAAATATATCAAAAAGAATAAAAACACGTGTATGTGTGAACTATTGTATTTATAGTTATTTTTGTTACGGTTTTTAATGAAATATATGTGGTGTAGGTATGTATTTATCAATAAATATAGTTGTATATTTCTGGAATGTACTCAATCAAACCTTTCATTTGACACTGAACGCGATGTATTTATGTTAATTTATTGTCATTTGGACATTTAGACAACTGCTTACTTGATATGTTGACAGTAAGGTACCCTATGACACTCGGGATGACTTAACTATTCTAACAATTATAAATAGGATAGAAAACGAATTTACCGCGTGAAATTTGTAGCACCCGACGTTTCGGTGACGTTGCAGCCGCCGTTGTCCAGGGTAGACTGAAGTGCTGTCAATCCGTTGTTTTGCGGATAGGCCGCATACCGCTGCCGCCACTGCGTAGGTTATAACGGTGGTGGGGGCCGGGCTCGGAGCGCGGGAATTTTGAAAATTCGTCTTGCACACAACACTCACTGTATCTCGTACGTCTTTGCGTTCGGCGTTCGGCGGCGGGAACATTTTAAGAAGAGGGTTCCACGTAGAAGAGAGTTTGTAACCGTCGTCTCTATTGAAGTTCGGGGTTCTTCTTATTTCAATGGCTTCCCGGATCATGCGAGGAAAGTAGAATTGTTCTTTTGATAGAACAATGGGACAACGGCGGCTGCAACGTCACCGAAACGTCGGGTGCTACAAATTTCACGCGTTAAATTCGATTTCTATCCTATTTACAATGTCAAACAACCGCGATAGTCTTCGATTTTATATTCTAACAATATCACACACTTTTAAATCGGTTCAAGCGTTGAGAAGTTATCGTGGAATAAAGAAACGGAAAACATGCATAAATAAACCCTGAACACATTACAATCCTTTTTTGACGGGTAGTCGTGTAAAAAGAAAAAAAAGTTAAAAAAGATGAGGCTATGTTTTAAAACGTATTTTGGAATGTCCAATTAATTTCTTATTCTATTCTATAACACTCACTATGTATACTATATATCAGGCGGATTCGATAGTCTCCCGCCACCTTTCAGCTTCCCATGCTTTCGCCACAATTTCCAATTATGCGTTCCTGCGCATCTGCGGTCAGTTGTGGTTATGAGTTACAGTGCTATCTTTCGGCGGACTCATAAACCTCGCCTCGCCGCATTCACTGCTGAGCTTCGTAGATATACATAAATGAGTGCTAAAGAAAGTGGTCCCCTGGAAAATCTGAACTTTATCACATTTTCGTCAGGCAATCTTTAGAATGAGAAGGGTTAGTAATAAAAGAGACAAAGAAAGACAGAGACGATGATCCGGAACAAAAATCGAAATTAAGCCATGGAGAGAAGACGACTATCGCGCAACAGCCGTAACAACTAAATTAGGTACTCGGATTCAAAGCGGATAGTATTCGTAGTTCTGATAGTTTTATACTCTAGCATTAGCGTTTATAGCACTGTCTTCAGTGCCACTATACTACATACGTACGGTTATAGTCGGATAGTTGAATCATGTTGAAACTACAGTATACTGTTCTTTCCGTATTAACCGTAAGGAAAATGTTGATACATATAATCGAGTAATGAAATTTCAACAAAATTCCTTGTAATTCAATAAAATTATGATTGAAACTTCGTTATTTTGTATAAAACCGTAATAACAAAACGGTAATGTCAGAATGAAACCAATATGTTTCTTAGCGTACTATAGATTAAAGTATTCGTGTCGTGAATATTAAGCCATACCGCTATTCTAGTGACCAGCTCTACAGGGACTTTATGGTGTTGAATGCAAGACAGCTATATGTACGGCAGGTCCTGATATGCTATAGGAAGGAGCTCCAACATGACAACGGCAAGCCGACCAGTAACGCTCATAACCACGGCACAAGACAGAAAGACAGACATGTACAACCGAGAAGGAGAACGACATTTGGACAAAGACATTGTATTTACCTAACGAAGAACCTATATAACATATTTAACATGCAACTATCTAGGCTACAATCATCCAAAATGACGCCCATTACAAAAGACTGGTAACATTATGGTTGTTACACTCGACGAGGGAGTACTGTGAGTCGTTATTAATTAGTAACTACCGTTATTAATTAGGTACATAGATATTTTATATTATTTATTATAGTTATAATTATCTCATTAGCATTAAAACTGTATTAATATACACCCCATATACGAGTATATATCCTATCTAATTTAATTTAATTTAATAACTAAAGTTTTTGTGTAATATATAAACTATGATAATTATACTATACACACTTATATAATAACCCAATATTGCACCAATTACCTTTATACACCCGACAGATGAACGCAGTACTTTATATCACCACAGGCTCTGCCTAGTGAGGTGATAACATCCTGTAAAAGCCGGACTTTTTAGTAAAGTTCCAGAGCTCTATAATTTGTGTATCTACAATTATGTGATCTACATCTACAATTATGTAATATATATTATAGGAAATTTAATAATGTAAAACTAGGGATAAATTAAATAAATAAATAAATATCAATGTTGAGATTCCTGAAACGTTGACGAGCGGGCGCGGCGTGAGGTCGTACGTATTTGTATGAATGTACTACGCAGGTACTAAAATCGATCAGGCCGAGGGCGACAATTTCAATCTGCAGCAATCGATAGCAGAGCGGCTGGTTCGCGTTGGTTGGCTGGGTTCGCTCGTCCGTCTCGCTGGATGATGTATGGCGCCGCATTGATGGACGGTTCGATAGGAGCGATAGGATGTGGCGCTACGATCGTGCGGTGCGGTCAGCAAGACGCGTCAAGCCTCCGGCTATTCGCCGACTCTCATACATATTATTATTATTGTGGTAAATGATGGGCGGTAATAAAGCTACATTCAAAGTAACACTCATTTTTTATCCAGAAGAACGAAAGCATGACGTTTTACAAAAGACAAAGGCAATATTTAGGATTTAAATACACTTTTGGGGTCTTATACCCGTCACGCAGATCGGTGAACTGTTTCCTATTGTCCGATATAATAAACTGTATTGGAATGCTTGCTTCGCTACCGAGTTTCTATTGCTTCAAACGCCGGCTCATAAATTTCTCTCGTCTTCTGCCCTCTCACTTCCCTGCGACATTGTGTCATATTGCTTTTTCCCTACATCATATTGCTTTTTAAAGAATTGTATTTATGCGTCCATTTCTGTTAGATTTTAATGCTACGAGCATTGATACGCATTTGATACGAGCTACCCTTTATACCTGCTTGTATTAAAAGTTTTATCTTATGTTTACAGCAGAACATGTTGTCCCATTCGATTAAGATTAGTAGTAAGATATTGCTTCAACGTAATAAGCTCCCCGATTCGTTTCACAAAATAAAACGTATTATTATTATTTATATTATTACATATTATACCGCAGAGCACCAAAGCGAAGAAAAGTATTATGTGCGACGACATAACCAATGAGTTTACTGGTGGCCTCCTTTAAAGTAAAAACTGACATCACTTACAATATAAAATCGAAGACTATCGCGGTTGTTTGACATTATAAATAGGATAGAAAACGAATTTACCGCGTGAAATTTGTAGCAACCGACGTTTCGTTGACGTTGCAGCCGCCGTTGTCCAGGGTAGACTGTCTACCCTGGACAACGGCGGCTGCAACGTCACCGAAACGTCGGTTGCTACAAATTTCACATGGTAAATTCGTTTTCTATCCTATGACATCACTTGCTGAACTATTACTGTTACTTACCACAAGAATATGTATATTTCTATTCCTCGTCATATTACAGTTGGTACGGGAAGGCAAATGACTTAGCTTTTCCTAACTGACCTAAAGGGTCAGTTAGCGAATATTTGTATTGCTGACAAGTTTCGCATTTAGTAACGAACTTAAGTACGTCTCCATGCAAATTAGCTAAAAATAACGAAGACAAAGACAACATAGCAACATAGCAAAGAGGCTTTTCTCTAAACTACAACGGAACAACTAACTTCCAGCCGTAACTACTACTCCAAGCTGCACGAACCCCAGTAGCTTTAAAAATCTCGCCCTTAATTCGGAGATATGACTTCGGTAAGTTCGACGGCCGTCGAATTTCATATCTTAGTTATACATTTAAGGCCATCGAGGAAAGTTACTCCACTGTCTGAGAAAGCAGCTATTACCATTATTTTAGCAGCTAACAAAATTCAGGAAGCTTCAATTGATAAGTTTTCTATAGGTTGTCGTTAAATCCCCGCTGAATTCTACTGCATGGAAATTCTCAAAATCTTGAATTCTGGAAATTCACTTGCCTCTCTGCTAATATCCTACAAAGTCGACATATTAACTATTGAAGAAGTCGACATATTCATAACGGTTTACTCAAGCTATCGGTTTCAGTGGGAGCTTCTTATTCTGGTGCTTCAACCTAACGTCGACTATCATTTCGCAGATCTAATCAGACTTTTTTAAACGCAGATCTAAACAGGAAATTTGATGTAAAAAGGAATGTTATGATATAATCAATGATTCGTAATATTAAATACGAATAATATTATTTTCTTTTGTTGCAGGTAAGTTCAAATTATCAAATATGGATTAAGTATTCGCGGCGATGGCAAGTATTCTCAAGATTCATTTATTTATTTAATCTTTATCACATCGACTAGAACTTTGGAGCTGTCATCTGCAACGGGCGAACCCTGCACCTCATGCTGGTATAACGATATTGATCGTTCTCTCCGCGAGGTGATTGTCTAATTTCAGTGTTTCATGTGAATATAAATGTGAGAGCTTTCTTTAGAAAGAAGATGGCGATTTCTTCTCCCGAAGTCTTCCCCAGAACCTTATATTCACTAAAGAGATCATCAGATGGGATTGCAGTTGGTTTCCGTGCTTTCATAACTGGATATAAAGTCGCTATACCAGCGCTACCTCAACCGATTATACCATAATTTGACATAATTTAACACAGGGACCACACGCATACTATTTATGTTCGTCTTCTGCTGGTGCCAAGTCCGCTGTCAATAACGGACGTTGATTATCATACCTAATGACTATCATATTGGATGTTTAAACTTTATTGATCGCCGCACGAAAACAGGTTGCGGTAGATTTCTGAAACCATTCCCGTAGATTACGGAGCTAAGAAGTTCTTCCTCGTCCTGAACCTCTTGTTCCAACCTCTCCTGACTTGCGTTATTAAATGTATAATGACGGGACATAATCTTTCGCGATGTCGCATGACATGATACAAGTATTCGCGCTTGCGAATCTTTATTGTCTTCGTGGTTTCTATACTCTTGCTAAATGCTTGAAAACATCGTCAATGCTGAGTTCGTCAACCCAGCTTATACGATGTGTCCTCCGATAGACCCACATTTCGAACGCTTTCTTAACAGCGTGTCTGTGTCAACGTGACCAGCTATCCATCTCGTATACCTAATTCTATTGATATTATGTACCATCTTAAAACTACTGAAATGGTTTCAAAACGCCTGTATTTTATTTGTTGACTCCCTGAAGAAATTTGATCACATATCGACCTTTCGTATTAGATTAATTCTTACATTACCATTTTGTTACTACATTTTGTCACATGTTGAAAGTCATCCTTGTGGATTACGTATATAACGCAGACTGTGGTCCATGTATATGAATTAACATGACGCGTAACTGTGTTGGCGTGATGGTAGTTACCGTGTCGTAATGTTAAAAAATAATTTTATTTAATTACGTCGCGACCTTGGGATCTTGCTTCTAACATGACAGCATGTAGCTTTGTACGTGAATCACATGAATCATTTTGAAACTACACATAATGTTGAAATCATGTAGGAAAATACAATATACTGTAACCGTAAGGAAAATGTTGATGCATTAATATACATCGGTTAATGTAATGGTTTTTCAACAAAATTCCTTGTAATTCAACAAGATTGCGATTGAAACATCGTTATTCCGTATATAAGGGATCGTTCATTAATCACGTGAGGCTCGAAAGGGGGGAGGAAGTCACAACAATCAGGATATATCACAAGGAGGGGGAGAGGGGGGGGGGGGTAGTGCGAAGTCACGTATATTTCTTTTTTTGTTGACAGCGCGATTTCTAAACCGAAAAACGACGAGTGACAACAGCTGACTTGCAAGATGCTTATCCACTTGTTAGTGTTGAAGAAAGTCTCGCTAATCCGTATTCCGAGGATATTCTCCATTTAATATATTTATGTACCACTGCAAATATATGTTTTTTCACATGTTTGTCTGGACATTTTTACCGCGGTTTTTCTTTATATTCCAGAATTAAATTAGATTATAGCTATGTATGTACCTGTATTTAAAGATAATATACTGAAAATTTTAAAGATACTTTGTACCAAAAAAATACACGTGATTTCGGGTCTGGGGGGGGGGGGGTCGTCTAAAACCTTACCACCTATCCAGGGGGGAGGAGGTGTTAAAAAGTTGCTTAAGTACATCACGTGATTAATGGACGGCCCCTAACCGTA
>OX155966.1:28821114-29165803 GCA_944548615.1 Micropterix aruncella | reverse complement strand
TTTAATAGGGAGAAAAAGTGATTCGTCAATTTTTGATATCGTCTGACGACCTTCAATACTTATATTATAACCTGGGACTTATTAGAAGTGATTTATTAGAAGACCTTGCAGCGGTGACAACAAATGTGTGTATTGTGTATGTCGTATAGGTGAGACGACACCGGTAAATAAATTGTACCATATTTCCTAGAAAGTGTCTCTTTGTTCTAGCTTCACAACGTCGCGACGGTGGGTAGATGTGGCACTGTTTCGACAAATGCAAAAGCGAACAGACAATCAAAAATACGTGTGGCACTCGGGGACTGCCGCGGTAAAGCTATTGCATAGCATTTTTAACAACTTATGCAATTATAAATATTTATTTATTTTCTTTTTTCTGATATCAGATAACTGCGCTCTATCGGAAAACGTTGAAATTATTCCGAATCATTTGCGGCTGCGGTAGCAAATGATTCAGAATAATTTAAACGTCTTCCGATAGAGCGCCGCGCACGAATTTTTTATTCGATAAAGCATAAAAACGGATTATTCGAAAAAAATCGTAGATAAAAAGATAGATAATTAAATTATCTTAAAAATGGTGCAGGTTTCATAATAATACGCCAGATAGTATTTGCGTAGTAGTCGTTTTTGTGTTCGGTTAGACCTAATTTCACAAATTAATTACACTATGTAATATAAACAAAATCTAAAATATTCAAAGCTAAGAATATTAGGAAAATGTTCTTGTTTAACATATGTTTTTTTCGAATCGTAAGCAGTACTCGTTTAGAGGTAATTATCAGTTTAAAATTATTAATTTTCGTTAAGAAATTTCTTTGTTCGGTCGCCGCGCTGGCCTAGAGGCCCGCGATAAAAGCTATGCAATAGCTTAAAAAGCTTTAAAAAAAATATAAATAAAATTATTCACTTTCTTTAACAACAGTCGTGTTCCTTAGTCTTTATCATATATTTACTTGTTGTTCTACAATAATCGTTTATCTATAATGAAATAATAATTTCAGCATTATTGCCCGGTGCGGAAGAAGGAGATTTCGTGTTTCATATTTGCATGTAACAAATACATTCAATGTTATTCTATTCGTATCAGAGAATTACACCATTCTGTCCAACCATATCAGGTGTTAACACCTTTGGCGCGAGGTTTGAAAAAGGTCCTTAGTCCTAAGGCAAACACGCCAACTTATATTTTCTCTACTATACATCTGAATAACTCTGCGGCCAGCTACCTCCACGTCAGCAACGTCAACATCTCTCACGCGCCTGTCAGTGGGACGTGCTGCATTTGGTCGATCCGTCCGAGATTAGGTCATGTCTGCGCGCCCGCCAGGAACAGTTGAGTTTAATTTGCATTTCATTCGATCACCGGACGTAGCCGCGATTGCCACTTGTTGTTGTTGGCAACGTTGCTGATTGCAGGGTATATAAACCGGCGAGCCGTGACCGTATTTTTTACACAAAGATGAGAATTGTTCCTGAACATTCCCGAAGCAGAAGTCGTAAAATTTGAAGAGGATAATAGCTAAAAAGATAAATATACTAAATATGCCTTAGTTTATAAAACAGAAAACTGTTAAAAAAAGATTACATGATGAAACGACAAACGCTTTAATTAAAGCTTTTCTCGCCATATTGCTTGATTTACAGAACATACCTTGAATTTACAGAACATACTTTATAAAGTTGAGTAGCTAGAATAAGTTGATTCTTTTCTGTCCAAAACGCACCGTGGATGCCCTGGCAAGGCAGGTATATGGCAAGGCAAGGCAGGTATATGGCAAGGCAAGGCAGGTGTACACACGACGACGAGATGGAATGTTGAAATGAAAACGCGCGCAGGCATTTTCCTAACGACGGATAATAATATAAGCTATATTTTATTTATTTTTTATTTTACTTTAGTAACACATCTAGTAAACAATTAATGTCATATTTGTAAGTAAGACGTTAGCAAGAAATTGATGCGACATTATTTTTAATGTTTGACACAGTCGCCTAACTAGGCTTAGGCCTTTTCTAAGGCAGACTTTTAATGACGATATTAAGTGTGCACTGTCAACTTAAACTATAGTTAGTACTTATTTTTAAATCGACAAATATGAAACTACAAATATTTACGCATATACAAATATAGATACTCATATACATCTATAGATAAAATATATATCCATATATGCACACATACACATACATATATGTATACGAAACACCTGAATATTGTTGCAATATCAGATTTAATTAATCGGTGTAAAGCGTATATTTCCGTCATGTAGACATTTTTTGATTTCACCTAAAAACGCAAACTAATTCACATTCGCGACCTTACACGAATTATCATCAGATTAATCATAACAACAGCGAATTAAACGATTTTTAACGGTTCATTTTTTTAAAATTTCAGCTACTTATCTATTTAAAACTTGAACTAAAACTACGAAATTCTATAAGATTTTATAATATTACTGAAAACTTTGAAACGTGCGAAAAATTGACCACCTCTGGATAGACACCCCGCTGAGAATGATATCGAATAAACACATTAATCTGCCATAGACAACATTTAGAGAGTTTTCCCGTTTTAATTCGTAGGTACTGGTGTCATAGTATAAAATACTTATACTATGCTTTATACTAGATATTATACTATTTTTGTATGCTGAAAAACAAAATAAACATGCATTATTTTTTAAAATTAAAGAATGATAGTATATATATCTACATAAGTATTAAAATAAAATTTTGAATAAAAATAAATATGATTTATTATATAGAGATATACTATAAATATAATTTGTAATACATATATTTATGAATATATGATAAAAATCATAAATTTACGTTGAATCTGATAAGTAATATATGATAAAATAATTATTTGTAATACAATTTACCAACTGAAGAGGCACTAGCCTTCAGTGGGGAACTGTGACATGTAATTTGTATCTGTTTTATAAATAAAGACTGCTACAAAAAAAAATACCCAATGTATACAATGGGCCCGATTGCATTTCTTTGTGAACTAAAACTGAAATTAGTTCAAGATAACGAGATAGAGCAATACGTTAGAGCGGAATATGAAACAAACGATTGTCGATATAAACTACCTGTCGAGCTTATATTCGTCCGAAAAAATTTGAACACATTTCGTGCAGTGTTTTATTTATTTTATTTTATTTATGTAATTCAAGAATAATTTAAACCAATTTTATCTTAGGAACTATGCATAGAAATATTTTAAACATTGAATAAATAGCAGAAAATGAATACATTGCAAAGTCCAGTGACAACGCCACCTAACTAGGCCGGGACCTGTTCTAAGGTGAACGTTTAATTTTGTGCGTGCTTGTTCAATATTGTGATTATTACAAAAACATTTTTTTTTGTCACAAAAAAATAAAAATACAAAATTAAATTGTCGTAATAAAATCATTATTTGATCACAAAAGAATAAACATGCAACAACTACCTTAAAAACTATTAAATACTTAAAATTAGGAGTAGAAAATAAACATGTAACTAAGATTAAGAATATATATACACATATATACATACATACATACACATACACATATATTTAAAAATAATAATATTAAATACAATAATAAAAAGTAAATTTAATGTGATATAAAATATAGTATAACATAAAATTGTAAATATTAATGTGTTCGAATTAGTATATTAATATATGATGTCCAATATTTTTGTGATTTTTTGTCGTCCCTCTTTTATAAGCCAATTTGTAAGTAGCCTTTTAAAGTGGGTCTTATTTTGCGTTCATTTTATATCACCAGGAAGAGCATTGAAAAACCTTGGGGCTATGAATGTATAGGAGCGCTGACCAAAAGCAGTATTCCTTCTGGGTACTATTATATTACGGCCTTTGGAATACCTTGTTCTTATGGTACTTTGAGAAAAAAATATTTATTTGGTCAAACTTTGTTGGATTCAGATGCTTTATCTTTGTGGGTAGTTTTAATGCGAAAAAGTGACAACCGTTCATTTCATTTGATCATTAGTTTGTAGTATTTTAACAATAGCTTATTTAAATGCACCAGTGGAAGTTGCAAATACATCGACGTCGGAAAATTTGGCATTGTAAGAGTGGCACGCCCTATATAAGAAGCTATCGCATGCTGAATTAGTTTTTACGGCGGAAAGGTGGAAATATCGATGAGGTTCTTCCTGTCCACCCTAGAATGGGCTAGTCCCAGTTGGGTGACAGAATCAAATAAGCAAAAGGTTAAGGTTTTGCCATTCGGTTCCTGTTATTTTTTTAAGCAAATCAAATCCGTGCTTTAAAGTAATTTATTCTTAAATATATAAATAAAATCTAGTTTGACGTGGGGAAACACTAATTGGATCTTCTCTACTGACGGAAATGATTCAACTGAGTTATTTAATATTTTATTATAGAAAGAAAGGTATATCTGGGATGTACGATCTTGCAGTGACGTGTTGTGGTTTCTAAGGGATTCGGCATACGAGTAAGGTCTTACATATTACATAAATATTATGAATAAGGGTGCCGGTGGTATTATAACTAGAGCTACATTGGCCCCTCAAGAGCCAAATTGAAAATCAAGCATGCCAACGAAAATGACGGATTTTCATTTGTCAAATACGGCGAAGATTCGACTCGAGTCACTACGTCTAAGAAATTAATAGTGGATGCGTTTACACAAATAAATGACTCATAAAATTAAATCTCCGAATTTGACGCGAGCCGCCAGTCATATTTCAAAACGCATGCCGACCTCAATAAAGCCATAAATTTCGAAAGTGGAAAAATGTAGGTCCCCCGCCCTTGACAAAAGCGGAGGCTGTCGACAATGACGCTTTCGGCGCATTAGAAAAGGCTCAGCCCGCGTGATTTACAACTGAAAGTGTAGGGGATCTTTTATACGCGTCTGAACAAGAATCCCGTTGTGTACAACATTATTGACCGAAGAAAAGGTGGCGCGGATGGTGGCTTTGTAGGACCAACATGCTCTTTAATATTATGATCTTGTGTAATAGAGCTGCCGCCCCGGGATGAGGTTTTCAGACCTTGGGGAGTTTCCAAGGTTTTGAAGCACTAAATGCACTTAAAGTTAACAACTGGAAAACCAAAGCAAAGGATAGCTGACTGCATAGAACTCGGTGCACGAGAGAACCGGTGACCTTGGTTCTTCTGCGGATTTCCTCGTTTCGGGTCCTATCAAGCAGAGAAGCTCCAAGAATAGCTTCTCCATTGCTCGTTGCTGTGTTAGCGACCACGTCTCAACACTCACTGATTATAGACTTTCGCCTTTTTGACAATTCTAAGTAGCATTTTTGAATTATTTTGACTTTTTCTGATTTTATATTATCTCGATTGGTTATTTTAATTTGTGGTTTTGGTGAGTACCTACATTTTAATTTTGATTTTTGAGTATTGCCAATATTAAAATGTTGCATATCGACATATCATAAAAGCAATAATGAAGAACTTTGAACTATGTGTCCTGGTGATCAATTTGTATACTTATTGTATAAACGGTAGGATAAGCTCTAATTTAAATGTATCTAGATATTGCGTTTCTTCATGCTGTTAAGATTTATTGGAAATAAAATAAAAATAAAAATAATATTATCATTATTACATTTACAAACAGGCAGCATAATTGCTGATATGTCTGAATATAAAGCTTAGTACAATTACAATTTCTGTTTAAGGTGTCCGTCTAATCTATTTTTGAATATGTTGACGCTACTCGCTTCAACCACTTCAGCAGGTAAACTGTTCCACTGGTCCACAATCCGGTTGGTCAGGAAATATTTCCTGGGATTCATGTGGAATCGTGTTTTCTCCAGATTAAAGTTGTGTCCTCGCAGATGATGCTTGTAGTTTCTCTTGAAGATAGAAGAAAATTCGGGGCAATTGTAGCATCCGTTGAGGATCTTATTTGTTTCAATGATCCGACGATCCTTGAGTGTAGGCAGTTGCAATCTGTGGAGTCGTTCTGCATATTCCAGATTTTTGGACCCCATTAGCATCTTGGTCGCCCGGCGCTGGACTATCTCTAAAAGATCCTCATCTCTCACAAAGTACGGATTCCATATCTGGAATCCAAACTCTAGCATTGGTCTGATGTAGGTTTTATATAATGACACAAATAAGGCTGGTGTGATGTAGTTAAACGACTTGCGGATGAGGTACATTATTGAGTTTGCTTTTTCACAATCTGTATAATGTGCTCACCCCACATTAGATTGCTCACTATCGTTATGCCCAGGTCCTTTTTGTCTTAACACTTTGTAACAGACCTGGCCCTAGATAGTACTGGTGTTTAGGGTTGCTCTTGCCAATGTGAAGAACCGTACATTTATCAGCATTGAGCTTCATCAGCCATGTTGTGGACCAATTAAGAATTTGATCAAGGTCTTTTGATCAAGAATTTGATCAAGGATTTGCTATAGTAGGTATTATAGGATTTGCAAACAGTTTGGTGTCATCCGCAAAGAAACTCACACTTGAAGTTATGCCTTTTTTAGGATCCGCGATGAATAAGTTAAACAGCGTGGGGCCCAACACTGATCCTTGCACAGCTCCGCTGACCACATTGAATTCGTCTGAGAGAGTGTCGCCAATTCGCATTTTAAATGTGCGGCCAACTTTCAATATGATATCAGTCCTTGGCTACTTGCCGGGAAAGTCTTGGGGTGATACAACCTTTTTTTTCTATTTTCTTCGTTTCTGCTGTTTTCTGTTTCTGTATTTGCGGCCGGCGCGTTTGTCGCGGCTGCGATCGCTGCACCATCTACTACTACTCTTTATTTACATTTAATGTTACAAAGTCGCACGTCGTCTTACGCCGATTTAACGAGTCGCCGCAATGGCGTCATGGAACATGGAGCATGTGAGTAAACTAATACCAATATCTGGTATGGGTATGAATGGTCGAGCGTGCGCGCATTGTGTATTGTCGGGTCACGAACTCCCGCTGCTCGCCACAAGCAACTGCGACAAATCGGACAAACTGCCGGCGAACAGCCGAACGAATCAGCTGCAGCACATGCGGTGCGGAAACTACCTACCTACTTGATAGCCATTGATTATATACCTATCGCATTTGCTCAACGCCCTAGTACGTTTTGGCAACCTTCTGCGACGATGAAGTGCAATTAACACTGATAGCATTGACCGGCAAAACTAATATCAATCTTTTGACCATCTATAATTACTTTTGAAAACAATTTACGGAATTACTTGCAATATAAGAAACTTAGTATAAGCATTGATTATATATGGTATTAGAATGCTCACTTAAAGGTGTCGACTACAACGGGCGAACCCGTCACCTCAGAAAGGTTTTAACGAAATATAATCGTTCTGTCTCCCGTGAGGTGAGCGCAAGAAGACTTAGGACAAAACAGTCCACCGTCAAGCTCCGCCACATTCCCGTAAGAGGCCAACGCCTTATCCGCGAGATAGGCAGGTATTTTAAACAGCGGGCCGACACTCGCGCCCTTACTTCCAGTTGCGACCAGATTACTCCGGTCTCCCGACTGGTTACGAGTTCGAGGTCGATTGGGCGGTCCTCTTCCTTACTTAGCGGTGAAACGGTGTTTCCAGACTCCCCCGACTGTTAGTCAGAATGCACAATCGATTGGCTTACGCCGCACAGTGCGCAAACCGTCCAGGAGCGCCAGAAGCTTGACTCCTGGGGGAAACTAGCCCTAAGGCCAGAGTCCTACCCGGGTACGCACTTCATGCGTGGAGGCCGCCAAATGGGTGTTGACCCGTGAGTGTGACCGACCCCGAACAAATGGGTCTTTGTGACCAACTCAACAAGGGCCCATTAGCTCCCCAATAATGATTGTTCTGTCTCCCGCGAGGTGAGCGGCGAATTAAGGACGATAAAAACCTATCGTCCAGCAAAGCCGACAAACCCGCCGGAGTTTAACGCCTTACGGCAAAGCACTAAGAAAGTGCAGCACAAGGAGAATTCGAATGCTCAACTCAATATAACATTTGGCAACATTTCCGCGCCGGCAAAGCCAGGTTGCAATTTGGAGGCAGAAACTAATAGCATTTTATTTAATCGTTAATAACAACATTGATTAATAATGTTTTTTATAAAGGACTGATTGATCGAAAAACCCAATAATTTGAGCAATGATAATAACAACATTTAATTATTAGTGCCATCTATCACATTTTTTAATATATAAATTGCTGATTACATCACATAAAAAATACAGTTTTTATGTTTGTAGAATTTAGTAACTAATGTAAGATTATTTCAATACATGCAATTGATCATTTCTATTCAAGTTTGGTTGTAATGGAAATAAATAAATAAAATAAATTTTAAATACCTTAACTACGATAGAAATGGAACTGCCATACTTTTGTATCGCTTGTGAAAGACTAAAAAACCACATTGTTTGCATTGGCCACAAATTACTTTCTCGTCAGAGGGAAAGTATTGTAAACGCACTCCTGTGTGTATGTCTGTCACCCTGTGTGTATTCCTCCGAGATGGCGGTCAAACTTTTCATCTGATTGCGCCGAAATTTGGCATGCAGGCATCATTTCGTCATGGCAAAATAAATTCGAAGAGATATTATGGTTAAAATCAGTCCACCAGGGGGTCGAGCCAGTCATACTTCAATCTCGAAATATTAGACTTATATTAGACTACAGAGACAGAATGCCATCTAACAGTCTATCTGAACATTTAATTGGGTAATTATTACGTATTAGAACCTGTATACCTAATTAAAAATGTACATCTTTACATATTCAATTCAATTCAATTCTTTATTTTATATGTAAAACATATTAAAATAATAAGAGCTATGATTTAAAAGTTCGTTTGTTATTATATTATTATTATTTTCGAGATAGAATACTAAAGCGCCATCTATATCAGGCGCGGATCTACGTCTTGTTTTGGGCGGACAGTGGGATGGGTTTCTGTCTATAGATAGTTAAAATAAATTACAGTGTGAATTTAGGGCATCCAATATGCTGAATAGAGATAGGTAATTAAGTAACTAAGGATTATAAAAAGGGAAAAGAAATAATGAATACACTCGCACTTTTTTATTTTACTTCTAAATGAACAATGAACAAATGATACACAGAATTAAATTACAAATTGCAGTTTCCGGTGTTTTTTCTTTGCAAATCTTTCAAATATCTTCTTTTTGTATACTGGAATATCAAAATGAATATGCAGGAGTGCCAACCCTGTTAACCTATCCTCTACCATCGTGGATCGTAGGCAGGTTTTTAGTCGCCTCAGAGTTGAAAAACTTCTTTCGGCAGTCGCCACACTTACGGGCAAGGAGGCCATGATAAGGATGAGGCGATGTATGCTACGGTTGATGAATTTGTTGGCCAGATCTAGAACATCTAGAATATTTTTTGGTTCCGAATAAGCGGGATTATTTCTCTTTTCCCTTTTAAAACTTTCTTTTCAGATGTTGCATTCTCCCAGAACTCCTGCAGCACGAACTCCTAGGAGACTCTTATGTCAGTGTAAAAGTATCAGTGTAGTCGTTTAGTCGTCAGTGGAGACGTATAATCGTCACTGTAGGTAGACGATAAAATCTGTAGATTGTAGGTAATCGTCATTCAGGAATCTTGCCCGCTTTTTGTCAACATTTTTTTTTTCAATCCTCGTTGGGGGGAGGGGGGGCGGTCGCCCCCTCCGCCCCCCCCCCCCCCATAGATCCGCGCCTGATCTATAGTGCCCTGCCACGAACGCCGATGTATTGAACATAAGAGTAAATTAATCAATATTTGGAACTTGGAGTGCCATCTACATGCTGCGTATCGTAGTAAAATCCTAACTGGCAAAACGGAGTACAGCATTGAGCAATCTAATACCATGTGTAACCAATGATCGTATTTACCTACAATGAAGCTAGTGATATTTAAAATCGTTTCCAGTATCTCCTCACCCTATTTCTCGGCACAACTCTTCTTCTCTCCATCGTATGCCATAGTCATTTCCATCAGTTATTTTGCGAAATGCAGAATCTGCATTTTCGGACGCGCTCCTCAGGTTAAATATGCAGATAGAGCATTAAAGATTGAGAGCGCGGACGCGATGACAGATGTGGCACAAAGCGCTCTCGCCTCTCTGCATACATTAGCGACTACTTTGAAAGAGGGGCATTTTGTCTCCTTTCAGATCGTCCGGTTTTATTACGCATATTATGCCCGGCGACTTATGAAATGTTCCTGGAAGAGTTAAGGCATGTTATGTCCCTGCGCGCACCTACAAATAATAATAAACGAAGCGCTATAGGCTGCTGTCGATGCGCGATGAATTGGAAATGCTCGGGTGTAGTTAGATAGAAATATTTCTTCACTAGCCTGAGGGCATAATATGCCGTTGGTCTAGAATAGAAAGTCACTAACTGACATTTTATCGAAGATACGTTTCAATGGACTCATCCTACTAAGTCAAAGGAAAACAAGTAAATATATCAAAAAGAATAAAAACACGTGTATGTGTGAACTATTGTATTTATAGTTATTTTTGTTACGGTTTTTAATGAAATATATGTGGTGTATGTATTTATCAATAAATATAGTTGTATATTTCTGGAATGTACTCAATCAAACCTTTCATTTGACACTGAACGCGATGTATTTATGTTAATTTATTGTCATTTTGACATTTAGACAACTGCTTACTTGATATGTTGACAGTAAGGTACCCTATGACACTCGGGATGACTTAACTATTCTAACAATTATAAATAGGATAGAAAACGAATTTACCGCGTGAAATTTGTAGCACCCGACGTTTCGGTGACGTTGCAGCCGCCGTTGTCCAGGGTAGACTGAAGTGCTGTCAATCCGTTGTTTTGCGGATACGCCGCATACCGCTGCCGCCACTGCGTAGGTTATAACGGTGGTGGGGGCCGGGCTCGGAGCGCGGGAATTTTGAAAATTCGTCTTGCACACAACACTCACTGTATCTCGTACGTCTTTGCGTTCGGCGTTCGGCGGCGGGAACATTTTAAGAAGAGGGTTCCACGTAGAAGAGAATTTGTAATTATCTCGTCTCTATTGAAGTTCGGGGTTCTTCTTATTTCAATGGCTTCCCGGATCATGCGAGGAAAGTAGAATTGTTCTTTTGATAGAACAATGGGACAACGGCGGCTGCAACGTCACCGAAACGTCGGGTGCTACAAATTTCACGCGTTAAATTCGATTTCTATCCTATTTACAATGTCAAACAACCGCGATAGTCTTCGATTTTATATTCTAACAATATCACACACTTTTAAATCGGTTCAAGCGTTGAGAAGTTATCGTGGAATAAAGAAACGGAAAACATGCATAAATGAACCCTGAACACATTACAATCCTTTTTTGACGGGTAGTCGTGTAAAAAGAAAAAAAAGTTAAAAAAGATGAGGCTATGTTTTAAAACGTATTTTGGAATGTCCAATTAATTTCTTATTCTATTCTATAACACTCAGTATGTATACTATATATCAGGCGGATTCGATAGTCTCCCGCCACCTTTCAGCTTCCCATGCTTTCGCCACAATTTCCAATTATGCGTTCCTGCGCATCTGCGGTCAGTTGTGGTTATGAGTTACAGTGCTATCTTTCGGCGGACTCATAAACCTCGCCTCGCCGCATTCACTGCTGAGCTTCGTAGATATACATAAATGAGTGCTAAAGAAAGTGGTCCCCTGGAAAATCTGAACTTTATCACATTTTCGTCAGGCAATCTTTAGAATGAGAAGGGTTAGTAATAAAAGAGACAAAGAAAGACAGAGACGATGATCCGGAACAAAAATCGAAATTAAGCCATGGAGAGAAGACGACTATCGCGCAACAGCCGTAACAACTAAATTAGGTACTCGGATTCAAAGCGGATAGTATTCGTATTTCTGATAGTTTTATACTCTAGCATTAGCGTTTATAGCACTGTCTTCAGTGCCACTATACTACATACGTACGGTTATAGTCGGATAGTTGAATCATGTTGAAACTACAGTATACTGTTCTTTCCGTATTAACCGTAAGGAAAATGTTGATACATATAATCGAGTAATGAAATTTCAACAAAATTCCTTGTAATTCAATAAAATTATGATTGAAACTTCGTTATTTTGTATAAAACCGTAATAACAAAACGGTAATGTCAGAATGAAACCAATATGTTTCTTAGCGTACTATAGATTAAAGTATTCGTGTCGTGAATATTAAGCCATACCGCTATTCTAGTGACCAGCTCTACAGGGACTTTATGGTGTTGAATGCAAGACAGCTATATGTACGGCAGGTCCTGATATGCTATAGGAAGGAGCTCCAACAGGACAACGGCAAGCCGACCAGTAACGCTCATAACCACGGCACAAGACAGAAAGACAGACATGTACAACCGAGAAGGAGAACGACATTTGGACAAAGACATTGTATTTACCTAACGAAGAACCTATATAACATATTTAACATGCAACTATCTAGGCTACAATCATCCAAAATGACGCCCATTACAAAAGACTGGTAACATTATGGTTGTTACACTCGACGAGGGAGTACTGTGAGTCGTTATTAATTAGTAACTACCGTTATTAATTAGGTACATAGATATTTTATATTATTTATTATAGTTATAATTATCTCATTAGCATTAAAACTGTATTAATATACACCCCATATACGAGTATATATCCTATCTAATTTAATTTAATTTAATAACTAAAGTTTTTGTGTAATATATAAACTATGATAATTATACTATACACACTTATATAATAACCCAATATTGCACCAATTACCTTTATACACCCGACAGATGAACGCAGTACTTTATATCACCACAGGCTCTGCCTAGTGAGGTGATAACATCCTGTAAAAGCCGGACTTTTTAGTAAAGTTCCAGAGCTCTATAATTTGTGTATCTACAATTATGTGATCTACATCTACAATTATGTAATATATATTATAGGAAATTTAATAATGTAAAACTAGGGATAAATTAAATAAATAAATAAATATCAATGTTGAGATTCCTGAAACGTTGACGAGCGGGCGCGGCGTGAGGTCGTACGTATTTGTATGAATGTACTACGCAGGTACTAAAATCGATCAGGCCGAGGGCGACAATTTCAATCTGCAGCAATCGATAGCAGAGCGGCTGGTTCGCGTTGGTTGGCTGGGTTCGCTCGTCCGTCTCGCTGGATGATGTATGGCGCCGCATTGATGGACGGTTCGATAGGAGCGATAGGATGTGGCGCTACGATCGTGCGGTGCGGTCAGCAAGACGCGTCAAGCCTCCGGCTATTCGCCGACTCTCATACATATTATTATTATTGTGGTAAATGATGGGCGGTAATAAAGCTACATTCAAAGTAACACTCATTTTTTATCCAGAAGAACGAAAGCATGACGTTTTACAAAAGACAAAGGCAATATTTAGGATTTAAATACACTTTTGGGGTCTTATACCCGTCACGCAGATCGGTGAACTGTTTCCTATTGTCCGATATAATAAACTGTATTGGAATGCTTGCTTCGCTACCGAGTTTCTATTGCTTCAAACGCCGGCTCATAAATTTCTCTCGTCTTCTGCCCTCTCACTTCCCTGCGACATTGTGTCATATTGCTTTTTCCCTACATCATATTGCTTTTTAAAGAATTGTATTTATGCGTCCATTTCTGTTAGATTTTAATGCTACGAGCATTGATACGCATTTGATACGAGCTACCCTTTATACCTGCTTGTATTAAAAGTTTTATCTTATGTTTACAGCAGAACATGTTGTCCCATTCGATTAAGATTAGTAGTAAGATATTGCTTCAACGTAATAAGCTCCCCGATTCGTTTCACAAAATAAAACGTATTATTATTATTTATATTATTACATATTATACCGCAGAGCACCAAAGCGAAGAAAAGTATTATGTGCGACGACATAACCAATGAGTTTACTGGTGGCCTCCTTTAAAGTAAAAACTGACATCACTTACAATATAAAATCGAAGACTATCGCGGTTGTTTGACATTATAAATAGGATAGAAAACGAATTTACCGCGTGAAATTTGTAGCAACCGACGTTTCGTTGACGTTGCAGCCGCCGTTGTCCAGGGTAGACTGTCTACCCTGGACAACGGCGGCTGCAACGTCACCGAAACGTCGGTTGCTACAAATTTCACATGGTAAATTCGTTTTCTATCCTATGACATCACTTGCTGAACTATTACTGTTACTTACCACAAGAATATGTATATTTCTATTCCTCGTCATATTACAGTTGGTACGGGAAGGCAAATGACTTAGCTTTTCCTAACTGACCTAAAGGGTCAGTTAGCGAATATTTGTATTGCTGACAAGTTTCGCATTTAGTAACGAACTTAAGTACGTCTCCATGCAAATTAGCTAAAAATAACGAAGACAAAGACAACATAGCAACATAGCAAAGAGGCTTTTCTCTAAACTACAACGGAACAACTAACTTCCAGCCGTAACTACTACTCCAAGCTGCACGAACCCCAGTAGCTTTAAAAATCTCGCCCTTAATTCGGAGATATGACTTCGGTAAGTTCGACGGCCGTCGAATTTCATATCTTAGTTATACATTTAAGGCCATCGAGGAAAGTTACTCCACTGTCTGAGAAAGCAGCTATTACCATTATTTTAGCAGCTAACAAAATTCAGGAAGCTTCAATTGATAAGTTTTCTATAGGTTGTCGTTAAATCCCCGCTGAATTCTACTGCATGGAAATTCTCAAAATCTTGAATTCTGGAAATTCACTTGCCTCTCTGCTAATATCCTACAAAGTCGACATATTAACTATTGAAGAAGTCGACATATTCATAACGGTTTACTCAAGCTATCGGTTTCAGTGGGAGCTTCTTATTCTGGTGCTTCAACCTAACGTCGACTATCATTTCGCAGATCTAATCAGACTTTTTTAAACGCAGATCTAAACAGGAAATTTGATGTAAAAAGGAATGTTATGATATAATCAATGATTCGTAATATTAAATACGAATAATATTATTTTCTTTTGTTGCAGGTAAGTTCCAAATTATCAAATATGGATTAAGTATTCGCGGCGATGGCAAGTATTCTCAAGATTCATTTATTTATTTAATCTTTATCACATCGACTAGAACTTTGGAGCTGTCATCTGCAACGGGCGAACCCTGCACCTCATGCTGGTATAACGATATTGATCGTTCTCTCCGCGAGGTGATTGTCTAATTTCAGTGTTTCATGTGAATATAAATGTGAGAGCTTTCTTTAGAAAGAAGATGGCGATTTCTTCTCCCGAAGTCTTCCCCAGAACCTTATATTCACTAAAGAGATCATCAGATGGGATTGCAGTTGGTTTCCGTGCTTTCATAACTGGATATAAAGTCGCTATACCAGCGCTACCTCAACCGATTATACCATAATTTGACATAATTTAACACAGGGACCACACGCATACTATTTATGTTCGTCTTCTGCTGGTGCCAAGTCCGCTGTCAATAACGGACGTTGATTATCATACCTAATGACTATCATATTGGATGTTTAAACTTTATTGATCGCCGCACGAAAACAGGTTGCGGTAGATTTCTGAAACCATTCCCGTAGATTACGGAGCTAAGAAGTTCTTCCTCGTCCTGAACCTCTTGTTCCAACCTCTCCTGACTTGCGTTATTAAATGTATAATGACGGGACATAATCTTTCGCGATGTCGCATGACATGATACAAGTATTCGCGCTTGCGAATCTTTATTGTCTTCGTGGTTTCTATACTCTTGCTAAATGCTTGAAAACATCGTCAATGCTGAGTTCGTCAACCCAGCTTATACGATGTGTCCTCCGATAGACCCACATTTCGAACGCTTTCTTAACAGCGTGTCTGTGTCAACGTGACCAGCTATCCATCTCGTATACCTAATTCTATTGATATTATGTACCATCTTAAAACTACTGAAATGGTTTCAAAACGCCTGTATTTTATTTGTTGACTCCCTGAAGAAATTTGATCACATATCGACCTTTCGTATTAGATTAATTCTTACATTACCATTTTGTTACTACATTTTGTCACATGTTGAAAGTCATCCTTGTGGATTACGTATATAACGCAGACTGTGGTCCATGTATATGAATTAACATGACGCGTAACTGTGTTGGCGTGATGGTAGTTACCGTGTCGTAATGTTAAAAAATAATTTTATTTAATTACGTCGCGACCTTGGGATCTTGCTTCTAACATGACAGCATGTAGCTTTGTACGTGAATCACATGAATCATTTTGAAACTACACATAATGTTGAAATCATGTAGGAAATACAATATACTGTAACCGTAAGGAAAATGTTGATGCATTAATATACATCGGTTAATGTAATGGTTTTTCAACAAAATTCCTTGTAATTCAACAAGATTGCGATTGAAACATCGTTATTCCGTATATAAGGGATCGTTCATTAATCACGTGAGGCTCGAAAGGGGGGAGGAAGTCACAACAATCAGGATATATCACAAGGAGGGGGAGGGGGGGGGGGTAGTGCGAAGTCACGTATATTTCTTTTTTTGTTGACAGCGCGATTTCTAAACCGAAAAACGACGAGTGACAACAGCTGACTTGCAAGATGCTTATCCACTTGTTAGTGTTGAAGAAAGTCTCGCTAATCCGTATTCCGAGGATATTCTCCATTTAATATATTTATGTACCACTGCAAATATATGTTTTTCACATGTTTGTCTGGACATTTTTACCGCGGTTTTTCTTTATATTCCAGAATTAAATTAGATTATAGCTATGTATGTACCTGTATTTAAAGATAATATACTGAAAATTTTAAAGATACTTTGTACCAAAAAAATACACGTGATTTCGGGTCTGGGGGGGGGGGGGGTCGTCTAAAACCTTACCACCTATCCAGGGGGGAGGAGGTGTTAAAAAGTTGCTTAAGTACATCACGTGATTAATGGACGGCCCCTAACCGTAGGTAAATAACGAAATGGTAATGTAATAAGAAATCCAACATTTTTCTCAGTGTATCTGCTCTCTCTCTCTCTCTCTCTCTCTCTCTCTCTCTCTCTCTCTCTCTCTCTCTCTCTCTCTCTCTCTCTCTCTCTCTCTCTCTCTCTCTCTCTCTCTCTCTCTCTCTCTTTCCCTCTCTCTCTCTCTCTCTTTTTTCCGCTCTCTTCCCCTTTCTCTGCTATGTTCTCGAATTCGATAGCAATTACCGATGATGCGTAGATCACTTCATCGCGGGCGCCGCGGGCCTGATCCTTTTTCGCGGCGGGCCCCCGTGTCCGTGCGCAGATTTGCTCGTAAATCGAAGCGGCCAAGTGGTGCCGTCTCACTCACTTCACACCCGCGGTAATATACCCTCGCACCTCTCCGCGACACCGCGGACATAAGTCATTCGGCCCTGGAGGGAAAGGGATGCAACGATAGGTGGCATTTACAGAGCATACCTGCTTTATTCTACTTTTCCATATAGCGACTCTGTCCAGACATACCACGTTGCAAGATAACACAGAACAGACCCTTAAGAAATGTTTATAAAGCACTTCTTTGTTTTTTTTCAAATTTGAAGACAAAGAATTAAAAACCCAATTTCTGGGGTCCGATTTCTATCATTTTTACTAAAATCATCAACGTTTTGAAGATTATGAAAAAAATAAGTAGAGTAATGTAGAGTGGCTTTATAATAAGAAGTAGTTAATGTTGAAAAGGCAAACTATTAAATTAGTAGTAAAAAATCGTGAACACACGTATCATTCGTAAAAACACAGAGCGCAAAAGTATTAAAAATGTAGCCATATTAGTATGGGAGCTCAAAGTCGCGCTACCAGTCATGGAGAGAGCTATGCCACGGGTTTCACTGCGTGATAGGCTCCGAAGCAAAGGAAGCCTCAGAAGAGCCAAATTCACTGACATAGCTTGTAAAATCAGCGACTTAAAAAAGCAATGGGCACTGGGCAGGTCGTATAGCTCGCAGAGCCGACCACCGTGGGGGAAAAGGTCCTCGAATGGCGACCACGAACCGGCAGACGCACTGTATGAACCCCCCCACACACACAAGATGGACCGATGACATTGCCACGGTCGCAGGAAGTGGGTGGATGGAGACGGCTCAAGAACGATCGTCATGGCATTATATGTATAGGAGATACCTATGTCTGACAGTGGACGTAGTAGACCGGCTGATGGTTATGATGGGAACCTTGGGCGGAATGAAATAAATACGTTTAATACTAATTATGCAGGCTTAAATTTTTAAAAATAAAGCTTGATTTGGAAATTAATACGCAATGTCGACGTTTGCTTTTATTATATTCGCACAAGAAAACAAATCCAAACGTGTTACAATAGTACTTACAAATTAAAAATAGAACATTTTGTCGTATTCTGCCCCATAAGCTGGGCAGAATGTCGTAATCATAAGTTTAACTAAATTTCACCACATAAGTCGTTGCTCGGCGACCATGTTTGTTTATCGTCCCTTTCAAAATGTAATTTGAATGCTGATCTCACATTGTAAGATTCCGGGTTAAATTCCCGGCTGGGTAACCATATTTCATTGGGATAAAATCAACGGAATTGCCTTTCAATTCTGTCGATCGAATGCAAAAACAAGACACACACTTACACGTATACATACATATAAACACGTCGTAGTACGGTTGGTTGTAAGAGATTCTCGTATGGCAATAAACCCGCCCATTGTGAAATTTCACAATAACGAGTAGAAGCAAACAAACGAATTCGTCACTAAAAGCGAACTCCGATTTTACAGCTGCGTAGCATTGGTAATGGACCTCGCATTGAAGTACCGCCGCGGCGTCCCGCAGCGTCCGAGGTGAGAAAGCGATAAAATAACTCCACTCTCACTCTCGCCGTCCCGCTCGCTCATTCCCATCGTTACAATTTATATTAACAAGCGTATAAATAATTTGTTAACAAACTGTAATGTTATTGTATTGCCGCTTCGCGCGCGCCGCTCTGTTGGACGACATGCGTACAGTCAGCCGGTGCCAAAGCCACCGCAGACAAGAGGCAGGAGGGGGGGGGGGGGCAGATGATGATGATGATGATCATAACATTTTTTAGGTTGGTAAATCAGTTGCGTGATATCCACACCTATCGCTCTATGTGGGGCGTTTGTACAGAAACCGTGCCTTAGCTAGTAAGGGCTTGACGTCAGCCCTTAGGGTTCACTTACAGTGTCTCAGATCTGGCGTGGTTAGATGGTTGACTGTGTTATCCTTAAGTCTCTGCGTGAACTCCATGGAAGAAAAAATGATTTGATGTCTTTCCTTAGGTGGCGGGTTCGCCCGTATCTGTTGATACCTCTCAAGTTAGACAACAGTTTTCGTGGACGATGCTAAATACTATTATGTCCAAATGCTGGGATGAAGTTACAGGACAAAGACAAGCGAAAAAAAACAAAAAAACCCTTCACTGAAGAAGACACTGACACTACTCTGCGACTCTGGATTATTGCTCGCCGACAATACTTTAACTTAAATGTTAAAACAGGTCAATCTGCTTTCCTAAGGGATACCACATTCAAAATCCTTCCATAAGTCATTGGCTACTCGCCGGGAAAGTCTTAATGCGTCACAACCGATTTTTCTACTTTCGACGGAATGGCGAGTCCACGTAAGAAGTCATGCGTTTTCGACACGAACAGCAGGACCCCAAAAGTTCCAACTGCCTTTTCGGAACTTTGTCGATGATCCGATTTCTTACACTTTGGAACTGCTGCAGGCGAAGCCGCCCCCCCAGGAAGGTATAATGATATGTAATCATTCTTTCAACCTTGGGGTGAACGTAGAGAATTAGAGACAACACAACCCACCCACACGCCCGTGAGTGTTAACGTCTTGCCTCGAGTCACTGGGAAGTGAGCGCAGCGGGCCGACCTCGCGGCTTCACTACTAGATTTGTCCGGATTTCTCCGTCCTTCGGTCTGGTCACGGATTCGAGGTCGCTTGCGCGGTCTCTGCCGGTTATTCAGTTTGAATATATCGCGGCCGGAGGCGCTCTTTGCTCGCCATGGTCGCTCGGGATCGGGTGGCTAACGGATCGATTCAAGGGTTGAACACGTCAGGTAGACAAATACCCTCCGCTGTTAGAGGAAACAGACATCTCCAGACCCTTCTGGTTATTCGCCAATAATTGCGTAAGAATGGCTGACACAGCCTGATACGGATACTGCCCAGTTCCGCCCGAGGTTATTCCCTCCGAATTCGCGATCTTCTGATCCCAACCACCTCCGACTGCAGGATAAGCTTACAGCGGCCTTGACAAATTAAGTTCCTCTCGAGGGGGCTACCAGATAGGAGCTGAGACAGATGATATAGAGATTGGCCAACACAACACATGCTGCACGAACCATTAGGAACCACACAATTTTGACTGTCAGCAATAACCCGCAAAGCAGTAGTCCAAACGCATCGATCCGCGTCAGTCGCGGTGCGGCATCGCGACATCAACGTCATCCGACGCCATAATAATATGAAACGACGTAAATGTTGCATAAATGTCTCGTGGCGGACGCAAGGAAACACTAAAAGTTCATCAAAATTATTGCAAGCTCTCTCTATTGGCAAGCTTCCGAGAAATCTGTCCGTTTTATAGGCTAGAGCGCGCGCGCAGATGCGCAGCGGCGCCCTGCGCTGGCCAATTCAGCGGGGAGATCTTGAATTTCCGGCGTGGGGAGCTCCCGTTGTCCGTTTCTTCTTTAGGTTTCGTCGCCGATTTGAAGGACAAAATAACGCTGCAGCAGTCGTGCAGGCCGCCCTATTACGAACACCTCTGTACCCCTAACCTTCATTACAAAATAATACAGTGTAAAAAAAGACTAAAAACACGCTTTTCAAGTCTAAACACTGCTATGATACGATATTCCATCATGGAATGCCAGTGCATACCTTCCGGCTTCATCATCAGACCTTGAAACCTAATCGTGGTCAAAGTTTATTCCAAGACTTTTCGAAGAAGTCCAAACACAGCTATGATACGATGTTCCATCATGAAGATCCAGTTCATATCTTCCGACTCCATCATCAGATCAGTTCGACAGTATTATATTATTGTATTGTCATCAGAACTACATACAGCTGCCAATTTTCATGACGCTACGATCCTTGGAAGATGGTTAAATTAGTTACCGTAGATTCCATTACATAGTTACATACAGGTCGACCTAATAAAAGCGTGTTAAAAACATGCATTTTATTTTAGGCTCTTTTTTATTTTTATCCTGGTGACAGCCCTGTTTCTCTGCCCTACACGAATTCAGTGCTGCGTTGCCGTATCTTCGTTCCAGATCAGCCCTGAGGCCCGATTATTGAATTATTTATTTATTTGTAATTAACAAAGGCATACGTTATTGCTTTCGCGCCGTTCCGAGACAAGGATGGCACGTGTTGTCGACTCGTTGTTTTATTTCCAAACCTTGCATACCAAGTGCTTTGAGATTAATCGTATCAGGCGAGGAAGGATATAAGCGATCAGAGCAATGTTGGCCGAAAAAATATTTATATGATACATCGGTGAAGATTATCGGAAACACACGGCGAAAAATCATCTACGTCCATAAATCATCTGATATTTATATCTGAAACCGGCAGGTACACTTACTTTGTAACGCTTCGCAGAAAATCAAAATATACGCGAAGTTAATCCTTGTTATTATTTCTGCGTAAATGTCCGGTAGTGGGATTAGGGCCCGGTATGCAAATGCTCCCAACAATGCGAATGCGGATTTTATTCGACAAAAAATACAGGCAGCACTCTGGAATATGTCATAAAGGGGGATTAGCAGGAAATACCTGTTTTTAAAGGATCCGAGATTTATGGACTGTGGAATATGGATAATTTTGTGGGTTTAGGAAGCCGGTCGCGGGCATGGATATTTATTTAGTATTGTTTGATTTGACTATTTGACCTGGCTCGAAACCATGTCAAGAACTTTAGTATTTTAAAAATTCAACATACGTGGCTCCCATGTGTCATGACACCTGGGAGTGGATTGTGTGAGTTATTTCTTTTTTGTGTTTCTATATACTTTCTACATAGTTTTACTGCGCCCTCTACAACCGAAGACCCCGCCCTTTATGCAACAAGTGGTAGCTAGCTTTTCATTCCGCCTCTAACCGGTATGAGAAGCTAGCTACTACTTGAAGATTATTACCAGAGTAACCTATTTCCTTCTCACAAGCCAAATTGAAGGACAATGCATCTCCATGTCGCAGCCCGTTCAAGGTATAACTGATAATTCTATAATAGTTCATAGAATGCCATATCTGATCCTGACTATATCTAGTGTAATAAGGAACGTGTACCAACCGATTAAGAATGCATAAAGTGTTATTTTTATTATTTTTTTATTTTTATTTTATAAAGTAATGTACAAAAAGAGACATGTATATACATACTATTATATATGCAGAATCGTTAAAAATGAACATTACTCTAGAGAAAAACATAGCTCTATGCATATAAATGTGCTAGCATATCCGAAATGAGGTGAAATCGCACAACCAAATAGACCTATAAGGTCTGTATCTGGTTGTGCTGAGTTAACATTTGTTTGTTGACGCACGAACTGACGCTGATGATATCAAAAAATATTGGAAAGTTGAAGACTCAAAGGAAATCCACTTTCATTTTACCAGAGGTAGGCGTAATTCAGTACTACTTTCTCCTGTCTTTGGAGATATTTAAAAGGGATCCAAACTACGTTGGAATGGTATCTCATAATAAACTACCCTAAAATATTGAAATTATATGAAGAAACGGAAAAATAGCCCAGTTTAAGTCCAAATTAAAAGGCTACCTATTTGAGAGAGAATTGTATGATATCAGCGAATTCTAATTAGGTGACTGACAATACCCATTTTGATTATCTATATTTTTACAATTTTATTGAGTATCATATTATTACGACTTTTTTTTCTCTCCGATAGTTAACTGTATTTGTAAGACTATATTATTATCAATTTTATGACATCTTAATTAATAATTCCCACGTCAATATATTCTAAAGTAAACTAGTATTTTAATATTCTTTTAAATTATATAATGTCAAATAATTACGTGATTGACTTTGTAGTTTTAAGTATCTAATACGATTATTATATAATGCCTGGTGAGACTCTTAAGAAACATTTATTATTGATTTTTACTAAATACATCATTATATCGGTTCTGTATACATTCACTGGTTTTTTCCATTGGATTTTAAAATCAAAATATGTAAAATCATGTATCCAAAGTGGCATGTAATTTTATTTTATTTATTTATTTTATTTAAGAATTAATTTCTGTAAAACATTGATTTGCTTTAAAAAATAACAGGAACCGGATGGCAAAACCTTAACCTTTTGCTTATTTGTTGCTGTCACCCAACTGGGACTAGCCCGTTCTAGGGTGGACAGGACTCTAATATTACAATCAAGTTTGCTAGATTGCTTGATTGTTTACAAATGTATAAGTTTTAGTAAAAGGCTAATAACACTAAATTGCGATAACATTTGGTCTTCAAAATAAAAAATTAATAAAATTATGATTAAAAAAAATATCAAAAGATAATATAATAAATAAAATCAATTCCATTATATAATCGGCAATAAATATAATGTAAAATTCGATTAAATAATATAAATAAAGTTATATGTGAGGAAAGAAAGAAACAGTCATTAATATTTAATATATGGTAATTAAGTAATATAAGATTTTAAGTAGGTAATATCTAATAATCTATAATATCTAATATTTAAACAACTATGTATACTGTTCGATAACAATAAACTTAATTATTTTTGATTTGATATGACACAAATAAATAAAAATATTAAGTCGTGATTCATAAATGGAGATGACAAGATATAAAATCAAGTAAGGATTCGGCTCGGGTCGTGATTCATCGGCCACCTCCATCTCCTAAACAATTGCTGCCATTGTTTGCGCTCCTAATAATTTTAAATCATATATCCATAAAGGCTGAACGATAGTTTTATGGTTTGGTCTTTGGCTCGGCGGCGGCCACCTCGAATCGACTAGCGTTTGAATAGCGCAACTGTTTCACCCCTTTTAATGACCCGCTCGCATTTTTGGGGCAATAAAAAGATTAACGACCGTCCGGAATCCAATTTCGATTCGAGAAATTAACCCCACACTGGCTTAATGAATATTTTTAAACAAATCCAAAACGAATCCGAACGAATCCAGAAACTATTCGTCAGGAGAATAAACTATAGCACCTGGTATTTGAAACATACGTGGAAAGCTTAAAATACTGCAATAAGTACATTGCAAGACCACCACAGAGTAGCGGATACAACCTTTCACCACCAGCTGGACTCTGCAGAAATGCCAAACAAGCCGTGGTTAAACTCTCCTATTACTCCCCGATCAAATCTAGCCTGTCTTTTACTTCTTAAGATTTACCTAACTACCTTCCTACTACATGACTTTCTTATACCTTAAGTATCCTAATATTGTATTATGTGTAACATGTTATGTATTATACACATATATTATAATATCCAATCGAAGACTATCGCGGTTGTTTGACATTATAAATAGGATAAAGCAAATTTACCGCGTATTTTTTTAGCACCCTATGTTTCGGCGATGTTGCAACCGCCGTTGTCCAGGGTAGCCTACAGTCCACCCCGGCCAACAACGGTTGCAACATCGCCGAAACATCGAGTGCTACAAAATTCTAGCTGTAAATTCATTTTATCCTATTTATAATTATTATCCAATGATTCATATTACATTTTTGCTTTAATAACCCCATTTTTCTTAGCTACTTTTTATTAACGTACTTACTTATTTATATTATACATTGTTCATGTAAACTTTTCGTAGAATAGTAAGTTTTGTGGAAATAGGTTTTGCAAATACTTTATCATGTATTTTATATCTGTAAGTTTTAAAGTAATTATAACAGTAGATTCAGTGACACCGATGCCTTATCTGTTAAGGCGACGTAGGTACTTCATAAAAAATTAAAAATGAAATAATAGGTACATAAAAAATAAAAAATAAAATACTACTTAAAAATGCTCTAAAATTAAAATTTCCTTTATTGCTCCCAGATTTATTTATTTTTCTCAATTTTCCAACCCTATATTAAAAATCTGAGGAGCTATGTACTTAAGAAAGGTATCGCGAGTTACGATATTTTTTTACAGTTGGCTATCATCATCAGTTATTTCAGTATGACGGTTCAAAAATTGCCAAAAATTTTAATTTTCTAAATTTACATACATTGTCGCCTTAACCACTAAAATGCGCTACTAAACGCTATTGAATGGAAATGACAAAAAAATACCATGTGAAATATTCCTTACTTTTAAAACGTCCTGACAAAAGGTTTGTCAGAATGTCATCAGCTTTGGCTCCCGATTCTTCCACTCTGCACCACCAGGGTTAGGGCGTATAATGCCACTAAAGGTGACGCACATAAAACAAAACGGCGTCAAATCCCCTGCTCTTATCCGTCGCCCTTTATTCCTTATTATTAGGGCATTTTTATAACTCTAAGCCGGCCTCACGAAGCCGGCCATTCTTAATTTTATTTTATACTCGTCCCGGTTGTAGATCCAATTCGGCGGAGAGTGCGCTTGCGCCTTGTTCGCCTTGTTGTTCTAAAACCAATCATAGTGGACTCGCGGCGCGGCAACGCGTTGATTTATGGCGCGTGCGCATGGCGACGTTGGTCAACACGTCATGATCTACACATTTGCCCAGACATCTAATTCTCTCTCTTGAAATCCTCATTCAGCCGTATATAGAGTCGACTAGTCTTCATTACCTACTTGAGTACCATTCAGTACTTAACTATATATATCATTCTAGTCGAGTATTGACAAGGCATGTTTTAATCAGAGCTATCTATCGGACAATACTTAAGTTCTACTTAGACCTGACAAAACCATTCTTTTGATTTGCTTTTTGTGGTTATATCAAAAAAAAATTCATTAATATCGATGGTGGAAAAAGAAATTGCCTAGCCAGACATTTTTGTGGAAAATGTAAGAAAAAAATTAAAATATATATTTTAAAAGTAAAACATAAGAAAATGTAAGTAAAAGGATACTGCCAACTATGTACCATCTTTCGAGATCAATTACAGTTGCAAAGGGAAATGTTTCGGACGTGAATATTTTTACAATCATAGGTTAATAAATATTTAATGTAGTTTTAGATTTCCAAATATATTAGATTTCTTCGACATTTTATTGCTATCATAATTGAATGCGTATTCAAAATTTTGTTTCTGTGCTGTTGACCGTTCAGGAGTCCCTTCGTAGGGAGCTAACCCTGGGTGCAGCAGCCATGTCATTTAGAACGTGACATTTAGAACGTGCTATCATAATTGAATACGTATACAAAATCATACGTTTGCATTGGTGACCGTGGAAGAGTATCCTCGACGGTAGCCGATCCTGCGTGTAGAATCAGGTCATGCTCATCATAAAAACGCAATTGTCACCGGAACTGAACTAACATTTAAAATTTCAACTTTTTATAATAAGATGAAGTGATTTTAATTCAGCTTGCAATATTTGACTTAAACAACCTAACAAACATTGCAAGGCAAATAAAAGCTTGTAAGAATATCACATCTGCGCATTTTATTCTTGATCGTAATGATTGAAACCCACGAAATGTAGCTGCTTCGTTGTAATTGGAAAAGGACAAAAATTAATGAGCATTCAAATGTTTCAGGAACAAACTTTAAATACTTTATATTATATTTGCGTGAACGCCAACCTTCGATCGATACAAAGACGGCACTACAAGAAGAGCTATTCGTCGATGAATGTATTATTCTTGTATAGATTTTCTCTTCGTGACGTCACTCCCTCACCGGTCGATGATTCCTCTAAATGATTCGGAGTATCGATATAAAAGTCAAGCGATGAACGATTCCTGAATATCAAATAGAGATCGTAATAAATATTAATATGACTGATGATATTTTTGAGATATAATATCCCATCCGCTTCGTAATTTATGGTGATCTCCTTCAAGGGGCAGGGGATTAAAGATCGGATATATCGTACGCCGTATACAAGTTTTAAATGAATTCCTCAGAACTAATTATAGAATTATTCGTGCCAATTTGGACCGGGAAACATACAATCGGTAATGTTATCAGAACGGTACATTTGTCACACGATTCGATTGCGGTTCCATAGTTCGATTAATTTGTTTAATTAGCAGTTAATTGCAATGTTCAATCGTCAAAGTCGCCTTTTTGATGATTAGTTTCGATTAATTGTTACTTTGCTTTTCCGGCCCACCAACCAACGAGAAGGGAAAGTGTTGTGAACGCTGATGACATCATTCGGTCATGGCAAGAGTTTGAAAGGTTGTGGTTGAGAGATCAGTCTACCAGGGGACACACTAGTCACATTTCAACCAACGAGAAGGGAAAGTGTTGTGAACCCTGATCACATTTCAACCAACGAGAAGGGAAAGTGTTGTAAACGCTGATGACGTCATTTGGTCATGCCACATTAGTCACATTTCAATATCAAAATATTTATTTATTTTATTTATTTATTTATTAAATAAAATCACATTTTTCACGCAGTACATTGTAAGTTTAACATTAGAGGCTTAAATGTAAATAGTAGCAAAATAGGAAGCATCGCAGACCACAATTTTTTTGGAAATCAACGCCCCCTAACTAGGCCTAGGCCCGTACTAAGGCAAGCGTACCTAGTAGACAGTGGCTTGTGCATACTTTATAATACTTATTTTTTTTTAAATATGATAGGTATCAAATAATATTAAAAATGAACTAACAATAATAAACATTGTAATTTGAGTGTAGTGTGATGTAACTGTAGTGTAGTGTAGTGTGATGTAACTGTAGCTGTAGTGTGCTGGAAAAATAACATTCAATAAATGGTGAAATAATCAAATTGATTAATAATAATATAATGTCGTAATAAATACAAAAAAAATATAAATAATAATAATAATGAATCGAAATAAATGGAAAAAATTATATCGTAATAAATAGTTAAAGAATCAAATTTAAATAGTCCGAGGATACAATTGTAGGTAAACCTATATAAAATGTCCATGTTACAAGTTAAAATATATATTTCAATATAATTCAATTAAAAAAAGAACAAAAACACAAGAACAGCGATTTAACAAAATAATAATAATAATAGTAATTCAATTTATTTAAATTAAATTACTTAAGAATGTCAAATATTTGGTGGCTAATATCCCGACCTTCATTCAGAAGCCACCTGTGACACCGTTTTTTAAATTGGTCTTTACTGTTTATGATCCTTATCGACTCATCCAATTTGTTGTATATCCTGGGGCCCATACTCATAAGATCCAATATCATAATCCAATTGGATTAGATACTTGGATTTTGGTACACAGATGCCTTGTTGGGCCGAAATCACATTGTGAAATTTTGGTTGGAATGTCTTATATACAAGCTACAATAATAATATTTAAATTTCGCCATATATTTTACTCAAATATTAACGCCAGCTGTTGATGCTTGTCCCAACCCCGCCCATAGCCGAGAAATCAACATGCAACCGGAGGCGGTTGCAATGGAATCCACCGGTTTCGTCTGCCGGCCGAGTGAGGGCGTTCATCTATTTTATTGATGACATTGATATATTCAGATGAAATCAGTCCTTGAAAACTAGCCGGGAGAGTCCTGGGGTGACACAAGCGTTTTTTTTTTTGTTGATATTTTATACAAATAATTAGTAGCTTTCGAAAAGATTTAAAATTGAGCCTTTTATGATCTCAGCTAGTCCAAATTACGCGAACGCGAGCGCTAATTGCGTATTCATTAGGAATTCATATTATGAACGCTAAATTTATTTTAATAAATGCATTAGAAATAATCTACCATCGGCTCTCATCTACGCAATAGCACGCCACCTCGGAATAGCGAGTGTGTTATCCCGGTTTGATCGAAGAGGAAGACCGTGGCCTCCCAAAGGGTGGAATTTCTCCTGGAGTTATTGAGGATGTTTTAGAGTAGCGACAACGTATGCAAATTTATTTGATTGCAGATAGGAAACTAGTGAAGTTGCTCACGAAAGTTGCAAGGTTAAGACAGATATTTTGCAGATGCTCCAGCTAATTCAAAATAGACTTGTTGACATCTATGTATATAACAAACATCACCGTAGTGAAGTATTGGCTTTAATGTGGACACAATCATTTCTTTAAGGGGGAAAACCGGGTTTAGAAGGCCAATAAAAACATGTTTTTCATGCTTTTTTTTAACCTCAAGTTGAAATCTGATCATAAATCTTTTATATCAGTTTGATTAAAATTTGAAAAAAAAATATTTTTTGCAATACTAAAAAAAACTATTTTTGAGATATTGAATTGCAAATGTTCTACCGCTGCATAAATGACGGCATCTGTTTGCGCCGAGCCGGTAATAGCGAGGGTAATTTTGACTGAAACAAAAAAAAGTAAACTAAGATATTCATTTTTACATGTGTATTTTCTAGATGAACTAAAAAAAATGCCAAAAGTTATAATTTTAAAGGATTTAAAGAAATAAAATCGATTTTCGCCGTAAAATTTTAAGTTTAGGCAGTAAAAAAAATTATATAAAAACCTTTTTTTCTGATTTTTCAGTGCATATGGAAGAGTATTTTTCAGTGCATATATCACCGTAGCAAAACAGAAAAATGTGGCTTTCAGAAAAACGCGTTTAAAGTTTTCTTTAAAGAAAAGTAGTATCTTTTACACTTACAGTAATCTGCAACTATCAGCGATGCCACAGATAAAAGATTCATGAATAGAATAGAATAACTTTATTGTGCTATAAAAACATAACTTAATGAATATTACACTGGTTTTATAATGAAGACAATTCGGACTTATCGCTATAGCGATATCTTCCAGTCAACCATTTGATAAAATAATTCCTAATTTTCACATTACAATACACAAAGAAGTAGTAAAGTTAAATTTAAAATAAACGTATAAAAATATATATCAGTAACTTATGCTAAGGTTGCCCAGGAAAGGATAAAGGAGAGGAGAAGGTGAGGTATTTGGTTAGTGGCTGTGTAAAAATAAATGTTTCTTCAACAACTTTTTGAAAGTATGCAACGAAGGTGCATGCCTGATAGAGTGAGGGAGCTGATTCCATAAACGAGCAGAATGGACTGTAAAAGAGTGCGTGTAAACGGAAGAATGATGTATCGGAATGGCGAGTGTGTTATCCCGGCTTGATCGAAGTGGAAGACCGTGGCCTCCCAACGGGTGGAAATTCTCCTTGAGATAGGAGGGTGAAGTGAGGTTATTGAGTATGTTGTAGAGTAGCGACAACGTATGCGAATTTCTTCGATCGCGAACAGGAAGCCAATGAATAAATTTCAACTTAAACTTAAAAAAAACATGATTTTTTGGCCGTCTAAACTAGGGGCTATGGGGAGAAATCGCGGAAGCCGCCGGAGACTATGAAATTCATGGAAAAGGGAAAAAAAGCATGAATTTTTGGCCGTCTAAACTAGGCTATGGGGAGAAATCGCTGAAGCCGCCGGAGACTATGAAATTCATGGAAAAGGCCACGATACACTTGATTTACTTGATCTTGCCAAGAGAGATGTTCATCCATTGTTTGCGTCACGTAATATATGGATGGCCCCTTAGATGGATGGGTTAGTCGCACAGTGGTTTTCTCCGGGCGTTTGTAGACGTGTGGACATCTGGACATGATCAATTCAGCCGAACGTCGCGTATAAAAAATGATTTGTCGGCGGTTGGCGTTGTTTGGCGTCCGCGGGTCATTTGTCTCCGGGCAATTATGTGGCGGGCGTTGATTTTTCCGCGGCGACCGTCGCGCAATATAATCGTATATCTCGGCGATAATTTATATGAGCCGCTGCGGCCAAATTAATCTTCCTTTATCGCTTTGATGTGGTGTTTGTTTGTGCGATGCGACGCCACTGTGTGCCTAGGGATGTCGCAATGAAAAGAGAGCAAGCGAAAGATAATCGATAATCGATTACAAGGAAACTAAGATCGGCGATACACATCAGATGTTTTTCTACACGATAGTCGAACCTGATAGTCTGATCAGACTATCGAAAGGCACTCTTGCCATACATTTGTTTAACAATCAACACACACCGATCCGATGATTGGATGTACCTATATTGAATGTTCACTTTGGAGCTGTCATCTGCAACGGCCAAACCGGACACCTCAGGCTGTTAAAACGATATAGATCGTTCTTTCAGCCGTGAGGCGATTACACAGTGACGCAGGGACAACACAGTCCACATTATAGTTTAGGGAGCTAACGGGCCCATGATGAGGTGGCCACGATGACCCATGTGTTCAGGGTCGGTCACACTCACGGGTCAACACCCATCCAATGGCCTCCACGCATGGGGTGCGAACCTGGGTAGAACACTGGGTCAACCAGTCTCCCCTGGGAATCAAACCTCTGGCGCTCCTGGACGGTCTGCGCACCGAGCGGCGCAAGCCAATCGATTGTGCTCTCCGACTAACAGTCGGGGGAGTCTGGGAACTGTATTGTTTCCTATAGAGCGGGGGTGGTTGCCTACCTTACGGCGACTGCTCTTGAAATGACCATTGGCCATCCGATCCCGGTTCAGAGTCGGGCAAAGGACGCCTTGGTCCGCGACAGATCCGGTGTACACCGTTTTACCGCTTCGTAAGGGAGAGGACCGCGCAAGCGACCTCGAACTCGGAACCAATCGAGAGACCGGAGAAATCTGGTCATAAATTGGAAGCAAGGGCGCGAGTGTCGGCCCGCCAGGTAACATTACTGGCTATCTCGCGGTAAAGGCGTTGGTCTCTTGCGGGTTGTGACGTAGCTAGATGTTGGAGTGTATTGTCCAAAGTCTTCTACGCTCACTGTAGGGCGACAGAACGAAAAATCGATAAAACGTCCTGTGGTGACGGGCTCGCCCGTTGTAGTTGACACCGCAAGATGGGTCCACAGTATAGCTCCGCCAACATGCTGACGCCTTGCCGCGAGGCATGGCCCTCACGCCCTTACTACCAGATTTGGGGGAATTTCTATATCCTCCGGTCCGATTTCTTCGTCCTCCGGTCACGGGTTCGAGGTTGCATGCGCGGCCTCTACCTGTCGTAAGCGGTTATTGAGTTTGAATATTTTGCGGACCGCACCGCCCTTTGTCCGTCCGCCATGGTCACTCGGGATCCGGTGGCCGACAGATCAATTCAAGGGTTGAAGACGCCAGATCGATCACTACCCTTCGCTGTCATAGGAAACGTACGTCTCCAGACCCCTCTGGTTATTTGCCAACTGGGCACTCAACACATAGCAAATCGGATGCTGCACCAACTGCTAGTTCCGCCCGAGGTATTCCCCGAATCCGCGATCTTTTGATTCCAACCGCCTCCGAGTTCGGAATTACAGCCGCGGAACAAGCTCACAGCGGGCCAGTCAGGGTGAGCCCCTCTTCGAGGTAACACAAAATGTATAACACGAAACAGGCAAATAAATTAATTCTGATTCTGATTCTGATGCTACCAGATAGGAGTTGAAACGTGAGTCGGTCAGTCCAGGTGACATAGAGTTTTGGCCAACCCCACCCAAGCTGCACGGAACCATTGGGAACCAAAATTGAATATTGAAACTAATGTATGGCAAGGGTGCCTTCTGATAGTCTGTTCAAAATATCGGATCCGACTATCATATAAAACAAATCTGACGTGTATAGCCGGCCTAACACATACTACAACTAGGCCTGAAGTCCCTTGTCAAAGGGCAAATATTAATCTAGATTTTATAAAACCGGGAGAAAACTGTCGTATACACTGGTCATTCGTCGTATTACTACTACCTATTATGAATTATTGTTTATTAATATCTATTACTAATTACTATTATTCTTGCTTATTTATAGTTGTGAAAGAATTTTGGTCTAATGAAAGTTTCATTTTTAACACGCTTTTATTAGGTCGACCTGTATGTAACTATGTAATGGAATCTAAGGTAACTAATTTAACTATCTTCCAAGGATCGTAGCGTCATGAAAATTGGAAGCTGTATGTAGTTCTGATGACAATACAATAATATGGTACTGTCGAACTGATCGGATGATGGAGTCGGAAGATATGAACTGGAACTTCATGATGGAACATCGTATCATAGCTGTGTTTGGACTTGTTAGAAAAGTCTTGTAATGAACTTTGACCACGATTAGGTTTCAAGGTCTGATGATGAAGCCGGAAGATAGGCACTGGCATTCCATGATGGAATATCGTATCATAGCGGTGTTTGGACTTGTTAGAAAGGTCTTGTAATGAACTTTGACCACGATTTAGTTTCAAGGTCTGATGATGAAGCCCGAGGACAGGAACTGGCATTCCATGGTGGAATATCGTAGCATAGGCGTGGAAGACCATTAAAAGCGTGTTTTTAGTGTTTTTTTTTAAACTATTAATTTATTAACCTAATTTAACTCTAATATTTTGCTTTAGAAGATATTTCATTTTTATAATCATTTGTATTGGTGTTCTCCTTAGAACCGCCTCCTTGTTAGGAGCGACATAAGCTATGTTTAATGCTGTGTTTTTTTTTGTGATTTAATATATAAATCAAATGCGTAATTTATCGAATAGTTGGCTGTGAGATATTGCGCGTCAATAAGTGCGCTTATTGTACGTAATATTTTATTGTATGCAAATAAGATTTTTTCATTTCATTTTATTATACGATTCCACGCAGTAGCAGCTTGAAAAGGGCATTGAATGTTTGAAAATGAAAACGGAACTAAATGTTTAATTGACGAGTCACCTGTTGTTTGTTATTTTATTGTTACAAATTATCTACTTCATGAGCTTCTATTTATATACTATTAGCGTTTTATTAAACTTAAAATGTCTATATATCATTTCTTGGCTAAATTAAATAGCTAGTTTAAGATTAATTTAATGTCATTCCTACACAATTGTAATATTTGTATTGGAAATAAATCATATTTACCTTTTATCTTTATCTTTTATACGAACATACGAACCGTATAAAAATACGATATTCTATATAAGAATTTTTGAAAGAAGTTACATTCCTAAATCTTGACACGTATCATGCACACGCACCGTGTTTTTTTATACTTAATACTACCAATATTCATATTTTTGCAAATTTGCACTCTAGTTTTAAGCTTTTTAATATATTTTAATTAAGGTTATTTTATTTTAATGTTCCTGGGGAGTTCAGCCATTCAGACCTGCTCGTTATCTCTGGTCGGCTCAACTCGTGGTTCAATTCCTATCCAGTAGCCTCCTCGAAAAGGGCAAACCTGGAAAGGACTCTGTTTCCACTGTCATGGCAGGTGGATCAGTTCATCTAGGGATTATTTTCGGGCGCTGCTGGGCGGTTTGCGCATTGTGCGTGGTCATATAATCGACTGGAAGAGTTTCCTAAGCAGCGGGGGTAACCTACTCTTGAATCGACCTATTGGCCACCCGCGTAGCAGACGGGCAAAGGACGCCACGGTCCGCGATAAAATCGAACTGAATGACCCCTAACTTCAGGTAGAGGCCGCTCAAGCAAATTCAACTTGCGAGCAGACTGGAGGATGGAGAAATGTGGCCAAATCTGGTATCGACGGCGTGATGTCTGCCCGCATTGCTTACTTCACAGTGTCTCGCGGTAAGGCGTTGGTTTCTCTCATGGGCATGTTAAAGTAACTTAACTCCACCGTCTAGATGGAGGACTGTGTCGTCTTTAAGTCTCTGCGTTCACCCCACGGTTGAGAAAACGACCTGGGATGGCGGGTTCTAGTAGTTGACAAATCCAAAGTTACTACTCGATAACCATCGCTCGTATTCGTACCTCACTATTGATCCGAGCGACATGAATGACACTCGAGCGACGACTGCTCCGGCGCAGAGTCCTTTGATTCACTAATTCGTGGACACGCGCCATAGAAATGTCTTTGATTGCCGTCGCCTCGCCTTCAGATTATTCATTTCGGTCGCATAGCATTCAATCTTTGGCATAGCGCACTAGCGCAGTAGAACTACGCAAAAAGGGCGGCAACCTTGCGAGAAATATTAAAAGTGAATTTTGTCCTTTTCGCTCGATAAAGTTTGGCTAAGGGGCCATTCACATATTACGTAATCACGTTTTTGGGATTTTCGACCCTCCCCTCCCCTTTCATTTGACCCTAAACACGATATATTTATGTTATTTCATTGACATTTGGAGATTTGGACGTTTAGACAACTGTTTTTTTTAATATTTGGACAGTTAAGGTACCCAATGACACTCGGGATGACATAAAGATTCTAACGATATACACTTCTAAATCGGTTCTAGTGTTTAGAAGTTATGGTGGAAAAAAGAAACGGAAACATAAATGAAAGCTGAACACATAACACTCCTTTTTTGTTGGGCAGTTATGTGAAAACACAACCACCTGTTGCATTTCAATAGAACTTCTTCAAAACACTAATACCGGAATTTATAATCGAGTTTTCGGTTCAGTAATGCTCAGCCAAGTATTAGCTTTGTATTGATATACGTGCTTGTATTGACATACGAACAAGTATTGATATACGTGCGATTTTTAAGTAGGTATTCAATGTGATCGATAAACAAGAAATGCGAGCCAACTCCGCTAATTATGCCTCAAGTATTCGGGAATTTATTCGTACCAAGCGGCAATATTATGAAACGTATTAAAACGGCCATTAAAGGTGGACCATTTTTAACACGCTTTTATTAGGTCGACCTGTATGTAACTATGTAACGGAATCTACGGTAACTAATTTAACCATCTTCCAAGGATCGTAGCGTCATGAAAATCGGCAGTTGTATGTAGTTCTGATGACAATACAATAATATGGTACTGTCGAACTGATCTGATGATGGAGTCGGAAGATATGAACTGGAACTTCATGATGGAACATTGTATCATAGCTGTGTTTGGACTTGTTAGAAAAGTATTGGAATGAACTTTGACCACGATTACGTTTCAAGGTCTGATGATGAAGCCGGAAGATAGGCACTGGCATTCCATGATGGAATATCGTATCATAGCCGTGTGTATGTGAATATCGCATCATAGCCCAAAAGCGTGTTTTTAGTGTTTTTTTTAAACTATTAATTTATTATTTTATAAACCGCTTGTTTATGAAATAAAATCACCAAACTTTAATTTATTTAAAATAATAATGTTTGCGATAGCTCATTTATGGTTATTGATTTTTTAATTTAGGTTCTTTCAAAATATTCATAGCTTTCGTAATATTGAGTCATTGTCAGTGCCAGAAAAAACCAAGCCATGTGGATCGCCGCGTGGCCGCCATAATACTCAAGTATAAGGTGATCCGATACTTGGCACCGAACTCCTTTTTAAGTAACACTCGCCATCTTGGACTCGACTATAAAACGAATGCTGGTAGGTACTCAGTTGGTATGGTACTGGTAGGTACCTATGTACTGAAAAACTGGTAGGTACTGGTAGGTACTCCATGGCTTGATAGATATCATAACTTCCTTTTTAACTTTTACATAACATAAACGACATAACAATAAAATATGGATTTTTTCGTCGTTTTTCGTAATATTGAGTCATTGTCAGTGCCAGAAAAAACCAAGCCATGTGGTTCACCACGTGGTCGCCATAACACTCAACCTTTTTGTTCGTCGTAGATTTATTAATATACGTAAGAAAACATTCAGCCTTATCCAGGCCTAATCATGATAATTCTCTTTAATATGTTATTATTTTAGCAACGGTTTATTTGAAAATAAAAATAAAACTTTTTTTTACAAAAATGATGATTAGGTTAAGCTGTAAGTCTTAGGTCTTAAGTCAGATATATTTTTTTTTTTTAATTTTATCAAAACAATATTGTCTCAGTAGATGTATCGCTTTGACAAAATCTTCCATGGTAATTTCAAGAGTGTCAATTTTATAATTAGTCCCTCGACTCTTATACAAGATAAATCACTTCAGTATCACCAAATATTTGACAGTACCACCAAATATATGACAGTACGTACCACAAATATATGACAGTACCACCAAATATGTGACATTCTTATGTAATTTAATTTAAATAAATTGAATTACTATTATTATTATTTTGTTAAATCGCTGTTCTTGTGTTTTTGTTCTTTTTTTAATTGAATTATATTGAAATATATATTTTAACTTGTAACATGGACATTTTATATATAATTGTATCCTCGGACTATTTAAATTTGATTCTTTAAATATTTATTGCGATATCATTTTTCCATTTATTTCGATTTATTATTAATATTTTAATATTTTATTGTATTTAATACGACATTATATTATTATTATTCAATTTGATTATTTCACCATTTACTGAATGTTATTTTTCCAGCACACTACAGCTACAGTTACATCACACTACACTACACTACAGTTACATCACACTACACTCAAATTACAATGTTTATTATTTTTAGTTAATTTTTAATATTATTTGAAACCTAGTATATTTTTTAAATTAAGTATTCTAAAGTATGCACAAACCACTCTACTTGGTACGCTTGCCTCAGTACGGGCCTAGGCCTAGTTAGGCGGCGTTGATTTCAATAAATTTTGGTCTGCGGTGCTTTCTATTTTGCTATTATTTACGTTTAAGCTTATAATGTTAAAACTTACAATGTACTGCCATAAAAATGTGCTTCTCTTTAATAAATAAATAAAATAATTAATAAATCTTGGTAAGGTCTCTTTAACATGTATTATCTCCTTATATTTCTGTGTATTTACATCTGCGCTAATGTAATGAAAAAAAACTCAAAAGACACAGAATAAAAGATTATCTATGGATATCACTTTGAAAAACTCATATTTTGCGCCTGATAAAAGTCGGTTATTTTGTTGGAACAAAAAGGTACATGAAACCATGACAAACTAATTTTGATAACACATCTGATGAAATATTTCTCAATTAGACTTTAATATTATTGCGACTTTAACTGTAAATCTACTGGACTACATCGCGTTTTGATAGTCGCTTTGACCGTTCTACGCGTGTCACATGTTATAATATTTCAATTGCATACAAAAATCATATGATTAGTGCGTATAATATAAAATATTCTCATTGTCTATCTATGGTGTCATAATGTTATTTCATTACGTCGCGACCCTGGGATCTCGCTTCTAACATGACAGCATGTAGTAGAATACGTACGGTAATAATCGGACACACGAATCATGTTGAAACTACAGTATACTGTTATTTCCGTATTAACATGGATTTTCAACGAAATTCCTTGTGATTCTACAAAATTATGATTAAAACATCGTGATTTTGCATACAAAAACCGTAATATAACAAAATGGCTTCTAATGTAAGAATCAAACCAATATTTTTCTCAGTGTACCCCGCTGTCAAAGGAAACATATATCTCCAGAGCCGCAGTGGTTATTTGCCGGATCAAGTAAGCGTGGCCGACACAGCCTGGTACGCATACCGCCCAGTTCCGCCTGACTTATTCCCCCGAATCCGCGATCTTCTAATCGATCGTGAGTTGGGCAGGCCAGATAACATAGAGTTTGGCCAACACCACCCAAGCTGCACGGAACTATTAGGAACTGGGAGTGAAACTGCTGTCAGGTATCCGTCAAGAAAAACATAATAAGTGAGCAATTGGATAATTGCGTGTGATGATCAGCAATCGGCGCGATGCGATGGATTGCGGAGGCGCGGAGAGGAGTCGTGATCTAGACGGAAGAAGCGAGCAAATTGCGAGATCACATTTCTCGGAACAGTCCAACTGTTATGATAATCAGGAGGGCGATGATTGCTTATGGATGGCGTGCGGGCGAAAGCGCCGCCGCCGCATCGCCGCCCCGCGCCGCCTGCAACGTTCTCATGAATAAACGCTCATCCCGCGTCTAAATGCCTGAGAGTGGCATGCTAACACCGGCATACTCTTCTTCTCCGGGTACTTTCTTGATAATGTGGCCAAACTTTTTAAATTCTGGGGCCCTCCGAGAATCCTCGGTCTGCGTGGTGACGGCGGAAGGGAAGAACTACTGGATGCAGTCAGTGGCCACGTAAGCGGGTATCCCATTGCATTTGGCAGTTAACGGTTTTTGTGCAGTGGGGCCATTAAAACTGCCCGTTTCATGGGTCGCCTCAACTTATGGCTTAATCCTACCCGTTAGCCATCTTGAAGAGGGTCAAACCTGGAACGGATTCCGTATTCCCCTGGGGAACTCGACTTAACTTACAGTTCAGCTCCTATCCAGTAGCCAACTCGAAAAGGGACGAACCTAGAATGGACTCTGTTTCCCCTGCCACGGCAGCTGGATCAGTTCCTCCGGGGTAACCTTCGGACGCTTCTGGGCGGTTTGTGCATCGTGCGGCGTCAGCCAATCGACTGTGCACTCCGGCATATGCTCTTATACGTTTCCTAAGTAGTGGGTGTGGATGGCACCCCTCTTGACGGGCAATAGGCGACAAGTTCCGCGATAAATTCGAACTGAATCACCTCTAACATCAGGTAGAGGCTGCGCAAGCAACTTCGAATCTGTGACCAGACTGGACGTTGAGCAATATATATTGTTAGAAGAGTGTCTGGACGCTCTTTTTGATATTAAGCGGAAACCAGACTTCCAATCTTATGTCCATTTATACCTCAGCGGACAAGAGAGAGGCATACACAAACATTAGTATTTGAACAATTTAATATTCGATTAATATATACAGAGAGACGCTTACCAGAGTAGTCGATGCCAGAGAAAGAGTGATTTTATATCTGAAATATTGCGGTTTATAAAGCCAACATTTTGACGTTGAAAAGTTCAGAATGACGTCAGGCTGTAGGTACATTCGTATATTATTGAATGAAACGTTTAAAAAATGCGGAGCGCGAAAGACACGTTTGTGAATTCTGATTAATTATGCTATAAGACAGAATTCTTGCGAAAAATATTACCTTGTGAATTAATTGGTAGTCGCAAAATTATATGTTGCTAACCGTTACAATATAATCAATGCCTGTACAATGAAAAAATACGGTGCAATACCTCGGGGTGCACATCGACATCACTGTACGACCATAGACAGGTAAAACCTAACCCAAACCTGAAAAAGTCGTAGTATTCTACTGAGAAAGCGCTATCCAGGAGTATGGCTAGCCGCTACGCGGTGCAGGGTCAAGCGGGGTGGTCATTAGCGACATCTCGTCGCGGTTGCGCGCGCACAGATAAAACAAATAAAACGTAAAAACGGAATAGACAATAATAAAATGCGCGGCAGGCGGGATGGCACTGATGGCTGGTGGCTGATGGCACACACCGCGGCACAACGCTAATGATTGATGAGGTGCGATATTTATAATTAGAGTGGCCAGGCGATGCCAACCGACGCGATTGCGGCGCGGCGCGGGTTGACTGGGTTGACGGCATCCGACTGATCACTTCCTCATTTAACCCTTTAGAGACCATAACAACAGAAGGATGCGAGACGCAGAATAAGGCGGTCTTTCTGGACACAACGTAATGGAAGAAGATTCGTATCAACTGTATGCGGCCGCTTCATTTAGCAGCCTTGATTGTATCATATTATTAGTTCTAGAATTCTGCCCCCGATAGTAAAAAGGGCGCATCTAACATTTTTTCCGAAATAGAGTTATATATATATTGCCGTGATCAGCAAAAAAAGACGCATCTGCTCATATTTTTTATATTTTTCTAGCTCGACTGTACACGAAGTTACAGTAACGTCAAAGGAAGCAAGTACATGTATTTTTCTACGAATACTAAGCTAAAAGGACGCATTGGATGTAAACTAGAATGAAAAGGCTTATTTGCGTATATGTGTTCTTTTCTTTTGGAAAATTCCCATCAGTTCAGAGATTGAAAAGACGCATTTTCTTCTGTACTAAGTAGGTAAGACGTTAGTGATCACTTGCGTCTTTGCAATCTATTAATTCACTAAGTAGTTTAAGCGCATGTGGCAAATGGGCCTTTTATATTTAGTAATTCCTTTAGATGTTTGGACGTTTCGAATATTGCCAGTATAACCAATACTACATTAAAAAGACGCAAGTAGCCAATTGCGACCTTTCAACTTAAGGAAAAATCTAGTGAGAACTCATGAACACTAAAAATAAAAGCAGTTCATTGACTATGCTTAGTTGAAAAGACGTAATTGGCTATTTACGACTTTTCAACCTAATATCAAGTATTTTCCTATTTTTTTTTACTAAGATGAAAAGGAAAATTGTTAATAATTCAATAAATAATTAGGATATAGAAAAATTATAAATCACACATTATAGTTGAACCGCAAACCCAATTTATTGCATTAACAGAATGTGTCTATAGTTTTTCTTTATGAGACAGCAAGCATTTAAATATTTTTTACACAAAACATTTTTTATCTCGGTTTAGACTTTATGCTACATGCGCCCTTCTTATTATCTGGGGCAGAATTAGTGGATACCTACCGAATAAGTAGGAGTACCGAATAATGTCAAGTCAGCCCCCAGCATCACCACATGTAAAACCAGACTCAAGGAGCACGTAAATATAAAACCATAACAATCAACCCTCCTCTCCCTTCCCCTCCTTCTCGCATTCCTTCCCTTCCTTCGTCTCCTTCATTTGCTCTGCGACGTTATTTAATTTTAATTATTTGTTTTTCTTCGGTTATTAACAATTTTAGTATCTAGTTTTTGTTTATTTTATTTTTTTAATGTGTATTTTCTGTAGCCAACGCAAAACTTGTCACCACTTTAGATGTAGGTTAGCTGATAGATATTGCCGCAAGGCAAAAATCTCAATTTTTTAAATTTAAAATAGAGAATTTTATAGAGTTGCATAATTATTGTATTGTCATGCGTCGAAATCTGTTATGTATCAGATTTCGATACATAACTCATTTTTTGAAAATGAAATCTATTAAAAGCCTTTAATATGTGGGGTATGTAACGAAGCTTTTAATAAAAATATAATTACCAACCATGGTGTGGCGAAGACATGTGGCATACATCAATAATAGTAAGGCCAACAATGACTGGGCCAGCAAATACGCCCCGGAGACTGAACTGTGAGGCCCCCTGCGCGGCGCGCACTTCTGGGTGTGTTCGTACTCGACGATCCGGGGCTTTTGTTGTTTTACACTCGTTCTAATATACATACTGATCGCTTTATTTCGCCACATCGGTGACCCCGACAACAACCATATACTGGACTATACGAAATACCTACTCGACAGAAGAAACAACGCGGTTACACTAAATATAAAAGGCAAAGGGTTATCGTCAGCATCGGCCAAATCGAGCCTGAATACGCAGGCATTTCGATCACAGCAGAGCCTATAAACAGCCTAACAACTTATCAACCTGTTGCAGTCATATCGCCACCATAATCAACATAGGAAACGAATACATTACTCAACTCGACCACAGGGGTGATTCTTGAAAAAAAAAGTTTGCTAAATTTGTCTACGGCCCATTTGATTTATATAGGCAGTAGGCAAATTAATCATGCAAATTTTTTCAACAATATGCCCCCAAACTACACTACAAGTTCTGTTTGTCACATTGTTTTACAAGACCTTGGGTCCTATGAATTTATACATCTCTATAGAATACATTTTATTAAAATCGGTGGTTTGGCATACAACACTAGTCGTCAGCTCAATATTGACAGGGGCGGCAAATTCTTTCCGGAGAAACGATCAGATTCTTGACTATCAGACGCTTACGTTTTGTTGTTTTACACACGTTAAAAAACCACAATGACAATAGGTAATCGAACGATAGCCCTGTTCTTCTATATTATTAAAGCGACTATTGACAGAATTAAATATATAACATGTTTAAAATATGAGGAATATAGTAAAGAAAACTTAATATCTATTGAATATTTATTATAACCTGATTTACAGACTCGAAAACGCTCGACATATTTCTGTAATGCGTGCTGCACGGGTGAGTGGATATAGTAAGGCAAAGCAAAAAGGGAGAGTAATTGCCTTGCTGCGACAAGGCGAGACAATTACGTCGCAATGTGTCGAGATCTCGTATCACGCAATATAATACGTAATTATAAAATACGCTTTTTACTCCTGCAAGGGTTGTCAACGATCTATTAAGGAGCGGTACCAACCATGACATCACATCGAATAATCAAAATAAGACGTTCAATTACATATATTTTGATTGTTTATTGTTTATTTGCAGCAATTACAATAAACCTTCAAAACATTAATAGTACGTTTTAGACATTCTCGACAAGTAATACTTAGAAAATTTCGACAAAGACTAATTAGAATTTTTGACAAAGACTAATTAGTAAATTTAGTAAAGACCAATTACTCATTTTAGTAAAGACTAATTAGTCATTTTAGTAATGATTAATTAAAATTATTTGACAAATACTTACTAGTTTTTTTTTGACAAAGACTTATTAGAAATTGTTGACAAAGACTACATAGGAAAAATACAAACACTGCAAATCGGATTATCCTCAGGTAATGTAGGGCTTGTTTCAAAGACATACCGGAAACGGCCCTCATAAACAATTTATTATACGAAGTACCGAAATAAAATAAAAATAACTATCACAAGAGAGGATAATACCAAAAGTGTAAACTAATACTTACCTAGGTATTAGTACCACACAAGTTATTCTTTTAGTCACGACATTAAATTTATTTAGTAATTGTGACTCCTCCCTTTTCACCTTCTTTCCCCCTTTCCCCCACCCCCCTTGTTTTTTTTAATGTTTAAGTGGAAACATGTAATTACTTTGTTTTTGAAATTGAAACAGCAGTGTCTCCTGAATAATTATAAAATTAATAAAGAAAAAAAATCTCAAGTTTCATACGACTATGGTTTTATTTATTAGGTAATCTTCTATATGAATGAGTAGTACGCATATAAATATCGATAAAAACGAGCCAACGTGACTATAATGATTTTCAGATTCCGATTTCTAAAAGTAACATATCGCAGTGTCAATTAAAAAACATTTAATTGATGAATCCTCTAAGTGAATTGGAAATCTTTTTAAAATATTAATTTTGCAATAAAATTCAGCTAAACCAAGGGTTTTTTGCTCAAAATTTAGTATATAAAAAAACGAATAAATATCAAAAGGTTTTTTTTCAATTTGTTTAGAAGTTCTTCAACTCTTTGTCTGAGATTAAAAAAAGATCTTTCCATTTTATAAAAGGGCTTGATTAATTATTTCTTAATCCTAAGGAGTAGACAAAACTTGATTGTTTCTTATGGATAAGCAGGGCAAGGATTATGGAACGGAGAATTTGCCGATTTAATAAAATGTGTTGCGATGTTTTCATTCAGGAAACTTCTGTGTGATGAATTTGACCGTTCTTTTTTAACGACGAATATAATATGAACTCTTCATATCTGTAACTGTAACAGATAATATCATCAATTATTATAGTGTGTTAGATTGCTCAACGTCGTACTACATTTTGGCAACCAGAATTTTACTACGAAACGCAACCTAGGTATACGTGGCACTCATAGTTCCAATGTTCAATATTTTATTTTATTTTATTTTATTTTTCTTAAAAACATACAGCATAAAAAATACGTATAAGCATAATATATATACCAGTAACAAAGCCAATGATGTTTTAAATTATTTGCTATATAAGGATTAAATATGCTAAACAATACAAAATAAATAAAACCAAAAAGAATTTAAAAGTAACAGTTAAAATCGCTAGGTGCGAGTGTATGGATGTTAGTGTGTGTTTGTGTGATGGAGAGCGTGTATGTGTGAGTGTGTGTATGTGTGTGTTTGTATATGTGTGTGCGTGTATGTATGTGTGTGTGGGTGTGTGTATCTGTAGCGCGAATGTGCATGTGAGTGCTTGTGCATGCTAATTCAATCCGATCTGATAATCAGCTTTTCACGTACCTCCTTAACAAAGGATCGACTATTCTGATGGTTAAATATGTCAATATCGTTAAAGCATACATTGTATGCATGCATAACGCGCGGCAATAACGAATTGGAACCATAGTTAGTGTTGAACCTTGGTACGTAAAACGTTGAGTGAGCACGTGCGAGTCGGGAAGGCGCTCGTATGCTCACCCTACTCAGGAGGTATGAACTGTCCAACCCAGTATGAACAATTTTATGTAGGAACGACATATCTGATACTACTCGCCGGTCCTCTAATGTCTCTAAACCGTAGCGTTGCAGACCTTCAGCGTACGACAAGCCGTTGGAAAATAAGCGGTAATTTAGATGACGTATAAATCGTTTTTGAATACGCTCAATCCTCAGCTTGTATGTAGCATACTGTGGAGACCAAATATTAGAAGCAAATTCAAGCAGGCTGCGTACGTATGCAACATAAACCGTTGTCAAAGAATGAGTGTTTTTAAGAGGTCTATATGGCGACTCTCGTGGTATAACAGTAAGGCGGCGCACTGGATGTCGCTCTAAACAGTCCTATATGGTATAAAATAATAAACAAACAAGTTATTACATCATAGCTCTTATTATTGAGAGGTAGTGTGTTAGATTGCTCAACGTCGTACTACATTTTGACACAACCTCTCATGGCGGCCACATTCGAGAAATGCGACGCAAACTCTTCAGCCGATTTCATTCGCTGAATAGGCTGAAAAATATCCTGCCGGAGGAGAGCAAAACTACGATTTGTCAGTCTGCTCTCCTCCCCCTTCTGGATTCTGGAGATGTCGCATTTCTCCACCTCACAGAGGAGTTATCCACCAAAGTTGAGCGTCTCCAAAATGTTTGCATTCGGTATATCCATGGCCTCAGAAAATTTGACCATATCACGGAGTACAGAGAGAAGCTTCACTGGCTGTCGACCCGGGAGAAAAGAGACATGCGAGTTCTCTGTATGCTTTTCAAGATCTTGGATGGCGTCGCTCCCAATTATCTTACCGGCAGATTTACTGCACTATCGGCTCATGAACGCCCTCTGAGATCAAAAAACATCCTGCTACTCTCTATCCCTAGTCACAGCAGTGACTTCTTCTCATTCTCTTTCACCGTGCATGGAGCCCGTCTTTGGAATGCTTTGCCGAAAAATGTGAGAACCGCGCCAAGCATAACAACTTTTAAAAACAGACTCTGAGAGCATTTGAAATCCTCCAGATAAATTCCCTTTCCCCTCCCATTCCCCTCCTTTTAAAACTTTAGCGTCCTTATAGGTGTTAGATTATTTTGATGTGCCCACAAATCTGTGCCGGCAAATCTGTGCCCACAAAGAGTAAAGTATATACTTCTTTCTATTCTCCTCTATTTTATTTGTCATACTCTTTATATAGGTTAAGTTATGTAGTCTACTCGCAAATAATGTTCTTACAATAGTATAGGTTAGCTTTAAAATATTGCCTGCAGGCAATACGCTCGCCTTTCCTTAAGAATAAAGAGTTTTATTATTATTATTATTATTATTATTGTAATATTATTTACATAAAGATGTCAGTTTTTAATTTGGTATACAGATTTCAATAAGTAATAATTACGCAATTTAAATTTCGGATAGACTAATAGTTGGCATTCTATATATCCGTATTATTTCTGTGATAAAATCAGTCTATATAAAAAATGCGATAGGTTATAAAAATGCACTGATAATCGAATGTTATTATTATTTTCAATGGTTAAATTATTGGGTTTTATAATTAATGAGTGCTTCATAAAAAGCCATTAATTATAAATGTTATTATAGATGGCTGAATAAATTGCTATTAGTTTGGCCGTCAATGCTTTCAGTGCCACCTGCATTTCAGCGTTTCAGAAGGGTTGCCTGAGCTATCTAATACCATATACAATCAATGATAATATTCACGATAATGATTATTATAGGCAGCCCTGTGGCACCGTGTTGACCCGTGATTCGTCTCGTGTGCCAATTTATATAGTGCGGCGTCGCGTAATGCGTCTTAATTGCTGAATGCGACCACGATAACATTATACATTATAATAATAACGCTGTAATGGCGGTGGGCCCCGCGACAATCATTATATGAAAGGTGAGCCCCCGGCCCGCGACGAATCCGCGATCCCGGGACCACTCCACGACATGAACCGCATGGGGGTTGGCCGGTCTGGTGGGACTTCTTTTCAGCGGTTTCTTACCTCTACTCTTCATGTGTGTACCTAGTGGTTCTCGTGCCGCTGGGCCACTAAGACCCACCTCGTTCTTTGGGGTCGGCTCAACTCATGGCTCAGTACCTATCCAGTAACCTCCTGGAAGAGGGACTACTCCGGTAAAGACTTTGTTCCCCTGCCTCTCATTGCATTGCATGCATGGTGGATCGTTTTCCCCTGGGGGATAACTCTAGTGGGCGGTTTGCGCACCGTGCGGCGTCAGCCAATCGACTGCGCACTCCGACGAATAACTTGAGGAGCCTGGGAATGACATACGGTTTCCCAAGCAGCGGAGAATGTTGAACTGATGTCAGCCACTTTTAAAACGACCATTTCTTTCACCCGATCCCGAGTTAAAATACAGGCATAGGACGCCACGGTCCGCGATAAATTTTAACTGAATTACCGCTGACTTAACATCAGGTAGAGGCCGCATAAGCGATATCTGACCTGTAACCAGTAGGACGGACGGAGAAATCCGGCCATAACTGGTAGTAAGGGTGGGGGGTTAGCCCGCTGTTTGCATTCCATTGCCTCGCGGTAATATAAGGCGTTAGTTTCTTACGGGCATGTTGGCGTAGCTAGATGGTGGACTGTCTATCGTCAAGTCTCTACGTTCATTCAAGGTTGAAAGAATGATTATTATCTTTATACCTTTCTGGGGTGACTGGTTCGCCCGCTGTAGTTGACAACACGCCTCTCTTCATTTATTCAAGTCTTGTCGATGCATATCCCAATCAGACCTGGAAATCTCTCCGGCGCTTCTTACGATCTTTTTGCGTGGTTCTCTGCAATTTCATTTCTGAATTATTCTGAAAGGTCGCCTCCGATTTTAAAACAATAGTCAACTAATTTGTATATTTTATAATGTATTTCATAATCAAAGTATTGTTATCATTATTATGCTTTACGGACAGACAGCATAATTGCTGATATGTCTAATTATTATAAATATTTTGGCAGAAACCCCATTAGGCTCCTGCAATTCATTTCCCCCTAAAAACATCCTTCGTATTAACCTATACGTATATTATATTGTATTTGTATTACTTGCATTGACATAAACTACTACTCCATCATTTTGTAGCATGGTAGACCTGGCATAACCCGGACTAGCAATTAATGAAAATAAACTCTTTAATGTTTTTTTTATAAATATAGTTTTCGTATGTGTCGCCACAGACCAATCTCCTTAAAAGATTCGTAAAAAAATTTCAAGCAAAAATTCGTTTGACAACCAAATTAACCAAACAAGAATTATGAATTATTGTTCCAAGCAATATTCAGATCGGTTTCCCTTCCCCTCTACGCAGTCAGTATGAGCTAAAAGCCGTTCTTATAAATCTAACGATATGCCAATTTTAGATTTAGCGTATAAGAAGTAAAGGGCCGCAGTCAGGTGGAGTGGAAGGCGGTTTGCGTTGCAACAATGTTCCTTTCATGTCGGCTCGCGCGGCGTTGCGATCCGCCGTTTTACGGCTCACGGCGAGACACTCCCATGCGGCGGCGGGCACCGCATCGTCATCGCCGGACGCATATAATGCGCGAGCGGTAACGATTGACTTACAAAGGAATTAAAATTAAATTTACGACGCACCGCGGGCCGCGCGCGGCAGGCGCGGCCGCCGCGGTTGAAGCGGCGACCGCGGCGAAACCGCATCGTTAACGCATGTGCTGCGTGCGTGCGTCGTCTGATAGGCTACCGAAGGTCGACCGTGTGAAGCTGAACATGAAAAATTCAGCCATTTTTATCAAAAATTTCCAATAACTATAGAAAACAAAAAACTAGAAAAGAATGTGAATGTTTTTTAGACATATTCCCAACACGCCCAACACGAAGCCACTTTTCATCAGTATGATATTTTTTTTTTTGAATTTAAGAAAGTGTATTTTCATTATAAACGAATTTTTTGGTAAAAATGGCTAAATTTTTCATATTTTCGTTTACAATGAAAATACACTTTCTTACATTCTGAAAAAAAATATCATACTGATGAAAAGTGGATTCGTGTTGGATAGTAGTCAATATGTCGAAAAAACATTCACATTCTTTTCCAGTTTTTTGTTTTTTATAGTTATTCCATATAAATTATTATTATTCATAATAATAATTAAACGCTTTATTTGCTTAAACAAATAGGCGGGCTTATTGTCTAAAAGCAATATCTTACAGCTAACCTTAAGTTAGCTGATATATTTTGATAAATTATAGATTTTGACGAAAAAAAGATTATAAATAATAATATTTTTACATTTTTCTTTTGCGGAGCAAATTAGATGGGATTTGTGAGGATTTTACATGTCATCCCATTAGATGTTATGTCTGTTCTGGAGTACCTACCTGATAGTATTTGAAACGCAGTGACTTTTTTTTTGTTTCTTTCATTCCGATTGCTCATTCATTCTTAAAAACTAAATGAGATGCATTAAAAAAAAAACAAACCGACTAATATAAAATGTAGGTATATAAATAAGTAAATAAATGTATCTATACATAAATAAACAAACAAATTGACTAATAAATTAAATATCTTAAAAAGGCTCCTTGTTATACATATATAGCTCATTATTAATATCAACCCTTAATTTTAAATGTTTTCATTATTATAATCATATTAATTGCTCTTTAATGTATTGAAGTGAATGTATATTATCAAGTATCAGTTACAGCAAATAAGAAATATTCGTAGTGAAACAATATCAATACCTACATAGTGTACGAAAAATTCAAAACTTGTCCAAAGTATAGATGTTTTTACAAGCATAACTAATTGGAACCAAAGATTTTAAAATACTTTTAATACTCTTGCTTTTTATTATTTTGTTTCTTAACTTCAAAATGTTGTATTACACACTACGGCCTTTTAGATATAAACCAAGGATATACCTACACCTATTAAGGATTTTATATTTTTTGACCTCAATGATTTTTTTTTGCAAAAACTTCTATATTTTGGCGAAATGTTGAATTCACACTATTTAACAAGTTTGTCACACGATTTAACAATGATACTTAATAGTATTTAATATGTTTGTTTCGAAATAACTACCTACTGTTATTAATCCAGTTTTCTCATTTTTTTAAGAATTTTATATGACCTATTATAAGTGTAGATGTTTTTTTTTATTAAAATGGCAGAAACCCCATTAGGCCCCAAGAATTGCCATCAAAAAACATCCTCCGTGTTGATGTAGGTACGTAATATAACATTTGAATCACATATAAACAAGGCCGAATTTAGGGGAGGGCATCCGGGGCTTCAGCCCCGGGCCTCCACAAAAGAGGGCACCCCACAATAACTTCGGAAAAAAACTTTCAAATTCCGACGAGTAAACTAGTAAACACTAGTAAACAACTTTTCCTTTGATATTTTTTCCCCCTGTTTTACCATTACCTACAGTACTTTGTGCAAACACGTTATATTGTTCTTAAATATATTTTAAAAAACGATTCATCTATGTTTGTTCACTCCAATCAGAAACAATTGAATATTAAAATTTGTTTCAACCATTATCTTTCTTTCTCAATAAGGGGGCCTCCACTTGGGGCAACAAGGGGGCCTCCTGTCCTTTGTTGCCCCAAGGCCTCCAGACCTCTAAATCCGACCCTGTGTATAAATCGCATTGACATAAACTACTACTCCATCATTTTGCAGCATTGTAGACCTGGCATTATCCGAACTCTTCTTATCCTGGAGATTTGCTTAAATTCCGCGGTGGGTAAAGATTTCCCACAATGCATTCGCATATCTCCCGTCTCAATAAAAATATGATACACATTTCGGCGGCGGTTCGAAATTAGCGGTGCGGCGCGTCGGTGATTGTAGCGCGCACGTATTTCGGACTTTTACGAGCGTTAGTTGGGTTACCATTCGGAGAGATTTTATTATCGATCAAGCGAGAACCACCACACAAAACTGCCCCGGGCATGTAAATCACTAGCGGAGCATACCGACGGATTAACTCAACGTTAAATTGTATGGCCGCAAGAGCTGAGAGAATTTAGAGGGAACTGAGCCCACCCAGAACGAAGAGATCCCTTCTAAAGAAATCACAGAGAATGATTGACCTCCGTAGCCGCAATTTACGGTATTGCAGAATTAGAAATCTATAGCCAGAGGGAGCACTGCCCTCAATGTACCTATATATACTACACCTACTTCCAGTCACACCTGTCATTTAGAATAATCCTAATGGGAGCGTGCAGCTTGGGCCTGATGACCTACCTGTGTTTTTAAAGTCTGCCCAACTCACGGTTTAACTCCCATCCGGTCGCCCCCTAGAAAAAGGACTAACCTGGAGATGCCTCTGTGAACTCTGCCTGCGGCTGTACGTCAAGAGTCCAGTCGTTGGTAGGCAGGAACTTAGGTTCAATCAGGGGGAAACATCTCGGGCGGTTCTGGGCGGTTCGCGCACCGTGCGGAGATTAACCGAGGGAGTCTGGAGACATACGTTTCTGAAGCAGCGGGGGTAGTTGTTAACCTGATGTCATCTATTCTTGAAACGAATAGATGACATCATCACCCTCAGTGCGCATTTAATTCGAACTGAATTACCCCTAACAACAGGTAGAGGCCGCATAAGCGACCTCGAATCTGTGGCCATACTGGAGAATAGAGAAATCCTTCTAAATCTGATAGTAAGGGAGAGAGGTTTGCCGCAGGTTTCTCTTCCTAGTGCCTCGCTGTAAGGCGTTGGACACTTACGGGTCAGCTTATACGTTGGCGTAGCTACACGGTGAATTGTTTTTGTCTTTAACAGTCTTTTACGCTCACGCCATGGCAGACAAAACGACCAGATGCTATTATAGCTCCCTGGAGTGACGGGTTCGTCCCGTTGTGATTGTCATAAAAACATCTTAAGAAAGCATGACCATAAATAATAAAGCATAGGTACAGAGAAAAATATACCTATAACGATGCAATGCAAGGAAATACGCATGTTTAAAAACGGAAATACGTATATAACATGGACTGTGGTCCATACGTATAAATCACCATGACGCACAACGAGATCTTGCTTTTACCATGACAACATGTCATTACATAGATAGGTAGGTACCTACGTAAGATTATAGTCAGTTACATAAATCATGTTAAAGGTAGATTATACAGTTATTTTCGTATAACCCGTCCGGAGCATGGTTTTAACCCTTCAGGCCTCGCGACTCGCGGTTAACCCTCAGTTTGACTGCGATATCGCAGTCGCGGGGCCTGAAGGGTTAAACATATAATCGAGTAATAGAGTTTCAACAAAATTCCTTGTATTTCAACAAAATTACGGTTGGAACAGTATTATTTTGTATAAAACCGTAATAACAAAACTGTGATGTAAGATGAATTCAACGAATACCTATATAAGATTGTAGGTACTAGTTAAACGTCTGTTTATAAACGTTGTTCTTAAAAACGTTGATACGCCACTTGTGGAAATGAGCTACTGTTTATTGATCACATTTCGTCTTTGGATCATCCAGCGAATTCATCTGTTCTGACGCGGGGCCTCAGAACAGATGATTTCGCAGTGCGCGCAGGCGCAGTTGGTCGGATTCATATTTAGGAGGATCGTAACTTAAACGATCCGAGATGAGCGGTAAAATGGCCCGTCGCTATCATTATATATCACCGACACAATATCATACTAATGTTAATGTCGGCGGGTTTACGATTCAACCGCGCGAACCTATTAAATCCTCGCTCATCCTCGCGCCCGGGAGCGTTCACAGGCTTCGCGTCACTCGCGCGGAGTGCCCGATTACTAAAAAGAAGGATTGGGCGCCGGCCTCAGGACTTGATAGTTTGATGTCGAAAGACTTATAATTATATTAAAAAGAATAAAAGACACGACTGCTGTTTTAGAAAGTGAACTATTGAATTTATAATTATTTTATATGACTTTTTTTTATGAAACATTTGTGGTTTATGTATTTATCCATATACTTAGATAGATGTATATTTCCGGAATGTACTCAATCAGACACTCGGGATGACATAACGATTCTAACAACATCACAAATTTCTAAATCGGTTCAAGCGTTTAGAAATGGCGAATTAAAAAATCAGGGTTTCATCAATATTACATACCGGTTTTTTTCAGATTTTATAATTTCCCAAAATGTTGGATTGGAATACATTCGTAAAAACAAAAACGGTTATTTAAAAAACGGTAATATTTTGTGGAGTGTAGGTAATAATTAAACACTTTGTATGTATAATTTATTTTGCTAAATATTGATGAATGTCTTGTTAGGGACCTATATTAACGTAGGTTTTGTAAAATATGCAAGGAGTTTCGTAATATTAATCAATATATTTTTTCCGTGTGATGTTCGGCTGTTCGGGTATATTCGGCTCCGCTCGTGTAGCCTAGTTACGGAATTTCCCAGGCAGATACATCACGCGCACTGTTCAAGAACTAACTTAGTATGCGTTCCAAAAACAAATGACCGATCGATAGTACGACATGCCCAGGCTGCAATGCCAGGCGCTTTAGTGAAACAAGATTGTCTTCAAATACATGAATTTGGCGCCCCCCTTAATTTGCCGCCCAGGGAAGGATTGCCCTACCCTATGTCCTGGGCTGGTTTTCGATTGCATCATGTTTCTCGCGAATGAGAACATTCTTCATATCTCAATAAAATTTGCCGCATATTGTGCAGCGAGGACAGGGAAACAACGCATCTTTTGAAATTTTCGCGCGAGGATTTTCGTGTTGGACAAAAAGTCACGCAAAGCAAGACGAGTCATCAACGCGATCCCCGTTTTTTCATAAAGTTCCAATGAAAACATATGAGCAAAGGTCGGCTATTTCATCGAATAATATTATTAAACCTACTGGCGCGAGTGGGTGGCTGACCGGGCGTGAACCTCTCCGCGAATTAAAAGCGAAGTCGTAATATTTTTGGAGCCATCGGGCTCCTCCCTCCGTCCCGAGCGTCGCGTCGCTCAAAAGCCGCTGGTTGTAAATCACATTAACTACCCGTAATTACAACCCATATTTTTGAAACGCCATGTAGATTAAAGATTCTTCCGATACGGCCGCGAAAATAAACCATTAAAAATCCAGTAACGCACCATCTGTATACTTAACAGGAATAGAAATGTATTCATCGTATAAACGCGTGTTTAACAAATGTCATTTATACAAGTGACACCTTCACCTGGAATAACAAAATGGCCGCCGGTTGACAGCTAATCGCATGTGACACCTCAGACAAACTGAGCCGACGTACGCAACGTATACGATGTACCTACTGCTCCCACGTTGGTATGCACACTTGTCCCACGTATGCAACGCATTAGACGCTACTGTCACTTCTCAGAATGTGCACTTGTACCTATTGTGTACAACCGCTGTGCACTATGTTTTCTGATTCTGAGAGTGAGTTTGGAAACGATTTACTCAGTACACAAAAAAGACGATATTGAATTCATAAGATAAATAAAGAAAGAGAAATGTTGAAGAGTAGGTAGGTACCATACATTAATGCAGAAATTGGAATATGATGACGAACGATTCTTTATAGTAGGTACCTACTTACGCATGTCTATTCTCCGGGCATGCGCCGACGTTGTATAAGGGGTCAGACACACTGGGCTTACGTACGCAACGTACGCAACACATGATGACATCTGGCCCTTGCACATGAATTTAGATGGAAGCAGACATACTTATCCCACGCACGTTGCGTATGATAAGTGTGTCTGCTTTCATTCAAATACAAGGGGCAGCTGTCATAATGCGTTGCGTACGTCAGACCAGTGTGCCGGACCCCTAAGTGTCTCATGCGTAGCGAACGTAAGTTCCACGTAAGTTCTACAAACTTACGCAGAACTTGGCTTCGCGTGGGACAACGTACTGTCATCCCCTCCACCTTACCACGCCGATCTGGAGATCGCAAATCGACGTTGCGGGGGACGCGTGTGTCAGCGTTGCGCAGATATGATTGAAGTACCTACCTATGTTTCTTACGCCAGGCGCGCACGACGGTGCGGTGCGTTGCTGTATGTTTTTAAGCCGAACGGGGAAAACACGGTTTTTTGTAATCCGCGCACTACCGTGAAATTTTCGGAATTCTTAGTCAATCGTAGCCTACGCAAGTCTCTGCCGGCGATCTGCGGAATAATTTCCGCAGGACCGCAGTGCGCGGTGTTATCTATAACTCAATTTAATAATCTGGAAAAATACGTCCGGCGACACACCGCAGCAAATCTGCAGCACAATCCACAGAATTTGAATCCGGACCGATTTTTTTCCGCTGTGCTCGCGCTTTTATGTGATTCTGTAGTTAACAGAATTTCCGAAATTAAAACACACGGTATTCTACCGCAGTGCGCGGGTAAGCGCACTGCGGTAGAAGTAAGTCTACCGCAGTGGGCGGGTATGTGTTGCATACGTAGCGTACATGGCATCAGTCTGTCTCTGCCTTTAATGCATCACTGCAACGCCCATCCCTACCAAAAATATAAGGGATACCTTACCTACGATTTTCTTGTGTCGTACCATAGCCTCCTGTAGAAGGCAATGGTCGTACGATAGTAGGATCGGGAGATGAGGCGCGTCACGATAAAAAGTGGGGGATTCCGCGGCCGACTAGCCCGATCACTCCCCTATCACCCGATAAAGGAGGCGCCCGGCCAATGGCGAGCGAGCGACGCTCCTCGCCCGCGGCGATTGGTCAATTCGAGTTTTATAAAGGTGTGCGACGCGATGAGCTTTCATCGCGTCGGCCCCCTCGCGTTATCAATTCGTCGTACTCGATCCGCCGCGGCCAATCCGGCGCTATCAAATATGTATGTCGGCACTTTTAAATGTGCTTGATAAGCCCGCACGCTTTCGGAGCAACAATTTTACATGAGAGGCAAAACTGGGTGCTGATTCTAGAAAAATGTAGCATGCTAAATTTGTTTATCGTCCAATAGGTTTATATGGCAATATACAAATTTAGCATGCCAATCTTTTCAAGAAAAGGCAAAATAGTTAAGAAGCATTTTACAAATTGCATTGATTCTGTTTTCGTTTTTTTTATTTCTACATAATATTACTTTATTACCTACTAATCTCTACTAATAACTTTATTTTTAATGTCAGCTCGCAATATAAAATATTAAAAAAATATATACCTATGTTTACAAAAAGTTTTATGCAGTAATTTAAAATTATTAAAATGAATTCGGAGAAATAAAACTACATTAAAAAAGAAATGATCAACCATTGCATTGTGTAAATAACAAAAATATAAAATTAAAATAAAATGAGAAATAAAAAATATCTAAAATAGAATTATCGAATTTACAACATGCTAATCCATAATAGGTTCTACATTAAAAAAACACATAAAAAATCTGAATGTCTAAAAACTGTACAAAATCAACCCATTACATTGTATAAATATTAAAAAGAGAAAAAGATATAAATATTATTATGATGGAGAAAATGTTGTTGAAAAGTTGAGAAAAGTTTGCAATATTACAACTTGAGTTGACTTCCTCTCAACTTTTGATTATATTCGCTGCTGATTATGTGTTAAAAGTATTTAACGTTTGATCACTTCAGATGCTATCCTCTGTTCATAAAGTCCATATTCTTAGTTTTTTGTTTAAGCTCTTCTAGGGTTCTCGTGCAGCGTCTCAGAAAATATTCTTTAGTTCTATTTTAGTACCCTGTTAGTTTACTGTTTCGCGGTTTAACGCAATCTCGATTGGCCGCCGTCCGTGTCGATCGAAGCGCATGCCCGTAGCCCTTAATAGCGCTTAGCAAATCGAGAGCCGATGGAGCGCTTTTGTGCGGCCGTCACAATGTTGACAAAGTGGAGGTAGGAGCGCGCGCCGCGCTTTGCGGAGGGCCGCGCTCTTCACGGCTTCCGAGTACTGAGCGCGCGCGGCGGCATCAGCACATCAAAGCCAGCCAGAGCGGAGCCCTCTGACGGTCGTAAAAACGGAATTAGACGCAGAAGGGAGCCCTCTCGCCGCGAACGAGCGATCCCCGAGAGAAACCGGAAATTAAAAATCATCTCTTTGTCCGCAGGAACGCCCATCAACCGACTGCCGATCATGGCCAAGAGTGTCCTGGACCTGTTCGAGCTGTACAACCTGGTGATCGCGCGAGGCGGTCTGGTGGACGTCATCAACAAGAAACTGTGGCAAGAGATCATCAAGGGTCTGCATTTGCCTTCTTCCATCACATCGGCAGCTTTCACCCTTAGAACACAGTAAGTTTTTTTAAAATAACATTTAGAAAAAATAGTTATCAATATAAGGGAGGGGAGAGATACAAGGGAGAAAATGTGGGATCGATATGGTTAAACACATACATGTTCACTTGTGCATATATAATAAAAAAGTAATAATGCGTATTTTTTAAAATCATTATAGCCGCTCTACACTTAGTCCGCGAATCGCGCGCGAAGGGGCGAAGGTGCGCGAACGAGTAGTGTGGAGCCGTTTCGCATATTCTTCGCGGCTTCGCGCCCTGTTCCCCGATTTTTGTCGGTTTTCTGTCCCGCGACAAAGGGACCGCGAAGCGCGAACTTAGTCTAATAGTCTCCACACTCGCGCGCCGCTCAGTTAAAAGTCGGCAGCGTCGGTGTGTTAGTCGTGTCTGTTCCTAGATAATATGTTGCTAAGATTTCCTACAAAATTACCGTAAACTGGGTGATACAATTTTAGCTGCAATTTCTTGAATACTACTAAACCGTACGCGTTTTTTGGGATATAAATCGTGAAGATTACATGAAAAAATATAAAAATCACGACGCGTCATTAGCGCCATAATTGAAAAAACATACAGAAATTTTGAAAAAAGGGAATTCCTTGCCATATAGTTACAGAAATTACAAAAGTAAAGTAAAAAATCCTACTTTAAAAAAACTCAGTTGGTTTGAATATGAAATAATGAATGGATGCTGTAATTTTGTTTTTACTTTTGATATAGGTATTCATAATTATAGTGCGATATTGCGCACATCATGAGGGACGCAGTTGAAGCTAATTTGACGTCCATCTCTTTCAAACGCGCGAACTATAATGTGAAACTATCGCGAACCATTGCGAGTGTGGAGATTTGTTTCGCTCATCGCGAGTTCGCGGTGAGTTCGCGCCGCGAAGTCGCGCGCGATTCGCGGACTAAGTGTAGAGCGGACTTAACGTTAGTAAGTGATCCTAAGCTTTTCTCTGACTACATGAAGAAAAGGCTTCTTGTCTAGCGAAAAATTGGCGAGATCACTGAACCTATCATTAAACGAACTGAGTAACCGCATCATAGGGAAATTGCTGAAGTGGCTTGTATTACTTATTGGCACATGAAACAAACGAGAAATCGAATACTTCTGGGGGGTACTCTCAGGGATATTCACTCAGTCAAAGCTGGATAATTTATCGTGCTATGCAGAATGCCATAGAGAAATGACATGTCGGCTACGGTCCGTCTATTATAGAGCGGTTCAACCTTGAGTCTGCTCGTTCCTCGTATGTCTCGATGTTCGTGTGCTCGCGCCAATTTAGATACCGCAAAATCCGCTTTTGGACGCCCTCAACCTTGCTGACGGAAGCGGCATACCTACACATCGGTGACCATATATTAGATCTGAATTCTAAAATACTTCTAACATAATATATGCGCAATATACTTAATAGTTTATAGGTGAGGGTGTCGCTGAACGTCCTACATACTCCGAACGAGAATCCTAACATTTTACAATAAAATCTTCTTACCCCTCACATGTGAGACGTCCAATAATGGATGCCTATGGCAAAATGTATACAAAATGTATATAAATTTATATATAAATGTAAATATAAATGTAAATGTGCGCCGCTCTATAGTAATCCGCTGTATAGTAATGATATAGCTCTATAGTAAACCCCGCTCTATGTAAATGTAAATGTAAATGTAAATATAAATTTATATACATTTTGCCGTAGGCAAACCCGAGCTAATCGCCATTCATTTAAATACGAATTTTACTTACAATAAAACGTTTCCAACTGTTTACTTACAATAACGTGTTTCCAACTGTTTGATAGGTACGCTGCTTTCTTTTGATTATCTCGATATAATCAGATTATGCTTAACATATTTTCTTTATCCTCCATCATCATGCTTTAAATCTTTTTAGTGAAAACTAAATTTAAAGAAAAAAAATACGTGTGGCACTCGGGGACTGCCGCGGTAAAGCTATTGCATAGCATTTTTAACAACTTATGCAATTATAATTATTTATTTATTTTATTTATTTTATTTTTTTCTGATATCAGATAACTGCGCTCTATCGGAAAACGTTGAAATTATTCCGAATCATTTGCGGCTGGGGTAGCAAATGATTCAGAATAATTTAAACGTCTTCCGATAGAGCGCCGCGCACGAATTTTTTTATTCGATAACGCAAAAAACCGGATTATTCGAAAAAATTCGTAGATAAAAAGATAGATAATTAAATTATCTTTAAAATGGTGCAGGCTTCATAATAATACGCCAGATAGTATTTGCGTAGTAGTCGTTTTTGTATTCGGTTCGACCTAATTTCACAAATTAATTACACTATGTAATATAAACAAAATCTAAAATATTCAAAGCTAAGAATATTAGGAAAATGTTCTTGTTTAACATGTATTTTTTTCCAATCATAAGCAGTACTCGTTTAGACGTAATTATCAGTTTAAAATTATTAATTTTCGTTAAGAAATTTCTTCATTCGGTCGCCGCGCTGGCCTAGGCCCGCGATAAAAGCTATGCAATAGCTTAAAAATAAAATTTCTCATAATGGTAGGACTTTGGTATAGGTAAATATGTTTTAATCGGTTTATAATTGAACGGCCTATTAGGTACCCCCTCCAGACTTTCTATCGACCCTCCAATCACTCGAAATTTCAAACTGTCAAAATCATAATTATAATACAAATTAATGGCATTATCCGTTTCTCGTCACGAAGATCGCGTCATCGGATTTGATGGATGTGTGCGTGACGAAGGGTGTGCCTATGCACACCGGCGCGGCGGCCGTCGCGGCGCGGCGCGCTTCACACTGACTGACGGTCGGACAGACGGACAGACGCGGCGACGATGCGGTACACAAATAAAGAGCTGCGACAAGTCCGTATATTAATAACACGTCATAATCGCGGTTGTCGTCCGATCCTCTTACAGGGGAATTCATCAAGTGGCGCGCGAGACGACCGGCACTAGGGGCGGTGAACGTACGATATCGTGGCTATTCCAGTAGCATTGATTATATAGCCTATTACAGACTGGTCAGAAAGAGTAGACCCTACGTTTTGGGGGTGGGGAAATCATATTGCAACAATCATGTGAGAATAGTAAGACTAAATAATCTAGGGACATAAATAATATAGCTGATAATCAATGAACATTTCATTATCCGAATTGAAAAGTAAAGTTGTACTCTGACTACAAAATTAAACTGCGTTCATATCCGTAAGCAAGCAGCAACATGCCACAGGGCCCGATTGCGTTTTTTCGTGAACTAAAATCGAAATTAGTTTATGCGAGCGAGACAGGCCAATACGTTAGAGCGTAATATGAAATGAATTATTGTCACGTTTCCAGCATAAACCTATTAATCGGCCATAAAACATCATAATGTAAGACCGGACTAAATGTTTTCATACTAATTTAGATGGTTTATGTTCGGCAGGTAGTTTTTGTGCGGGAAAAGTACGATCGTTCATTTCCATTTCGCTCTAACGCACTTCTCTGTCTGGCTCGCGTGAACTATTTTCCGATATTAGTTCACGAAGAAACGTAATCGAGCCCATTATAGCAAGATATAGATACTTCTCGTTTTTACACGACTGCCCAACAAAAAAATCGTGTAATGTGTTCAAGGTTCATCTATGTAGGTTTTCCGTTTTTTATTTCACCATAACTTCTAAACGCTTGAACCGATTAAGTGTAGTATTGTTAGAATCGTTTTGTCATCCTGAGTGTCATATGTCATGTCAAGTTAGTATGGAGAGACACAGACAGAAAAGGGTGTTAATATTCCTAATCCAGTTTGTTTCTATCCAAGTTTTCATTATAAACATGTAATATTTGTAGCAAGGTTGTTAGTTGGTAGTTAATTTTAAACGCTTCGGTTTAGTTTCAGTCTCGGGGACGCAGCCATGGTCAACCTTCTTGGGTAGTCTTTTTTTCGACGACAAAAAACGTATTAGCAACGTTGCTCTATAGCTAATTTCATAATATTTATGCGTGCACCCGATTGACTACCTACTCCATTAGGTATATTATAAAAGGTTAGGGGCGTCTCTGAAGGGCAGGTGAAGTGGAATCCAGTATACGTCTTGATTATGCCGAGAACCTTTTCCCCGTCAAATCTCTGTCCAAAACGCCTTCAAAAATTGTACCTGGTGGCAGCGCCGGCTCGAGGAAACTTAGCGCCCTAGGCAAAAGACTATGTATGGCGCCCATTTAAAAAAATCACGAAACATTAATTGTGTAATTTTTAATCACATAATTAGAGCACAGATATGACTTACCTACTTATATATAATTATATTACAAACTTTTTTTTAAAAAATACAACCGACTTCGAATTTTTGCACCTATTTTCCAGTTATTTTGATTTTAAAACCAAACTACTGAACCAATTTTGATTAAATTTCTATGAGACCAATCTAAAAGTAAATTCTTTCAAATACAAAAAGAATTTTCCAAATCGCTTCATAAATGACGGAGATCTAAGGTAACAAACATTAAAAAAATAATTTAAAAAAACATTCAACCGAATTGAGAACCTCCTCCTTTTACTGAAGTCGGTTAAAAAGAGAATATATTCACCTTCTTTAGCTGTATGGAGTGAAATATAAGAATTTTTTAAAAGACTAATTAGAGATTAAATCAAGCAAGTTTTATTTTCCTTGCCTTTATTTTAGCAAAAGTGGAAACGATCTCCTTTAAATCTATTTTTGAGCTATTTCTTGTTCTATAGATAAAGTCGACAACCCCACAAGTCTTTCTTGGGTCATTGTGGAGCGCAGATACGTTTAAATTAGTTTTAATTTAGAAAAACTGCGCTCACCACTGGCCACAGACACGGGAAGTGTCAGCAATACCCTTATTGCAGTTACTAAATTAGGTAAGATATCTAGTAACCCATTTTCACAAATATAATTTCAAAGTTCTTGTGGCGCAGTGTTATTTGGTACTCTTCTTGCAATAGCTTGTAATTCGCTGCATAACTCAGTTGCATCAACATCCTTAGAGTCTCCATGACTAAGAGATTCTTCCAACTTACAAAGTGTTCCAGAACATCTTTGGAAGTTTTATTCTGCATCTCATGAACGTTATAGAGAAATCCAAAAACATGATTAATGTTATTTATCTGATTAAACCTCTCATCGATTGAATTTATTGTTGTATCCAACACGGCAAAATAAAAATTTATTTTGAACTGGTCTTTCCCATCACTTAAGGGCTCATCTTCCGTTTCATAACTGAACTGTCTTTTCTTTTTTAAGCTATTGCATAGCTTTTATCGCGGGCCTAGTAGGCCAGCGCGGCGACCGAATGAAGAAATTTCTTAACGAAAATTAATGATTTTAAACTGATAATTACGTCTAAACGAGTACTGCTTACGATTCGAAAAAATATATGTTAAACAAGAACATTTTCCTAATATTCTTAGCTTTGAATATTTTAGATTTTTAAGCTATTGCATAGCTTTTATCGCGGGCCTAGGCCAGCGCGGCTACCGAAGGAAGAAATTTCTTAACGAAAATTAATGATTTTAAACTGATAATTACGTCTAAACGAGTACTGCTTACGATTCGAAAAAAATATATATTAAACAAGAACATTTTTCTAATATTCTTAGCTTTGAATATTTTAGATTTTATTTATATTATATAGTGTAATTAATTTGTGAAATTAGGTCTAACCGAACACAAAAACGACTACTACGCAAATACTATCGGGCGTATTATTATGAAACCTGCACCATTTTAAAGATCATTTAATTATCTATCTTTTTATCTACGATTTTTTTCGAATAATCCGGTTTTTTGCTTTATTTTTTGCTTAAAATTCGTGCGTGGCGCTCTATCGGAAGACGTTTAAATTATTCCGAATCATTTGCTTCCGCAGCCGCAAATGATTCGGAATAATTTCAACGTTTTCCGATAGAGCGCAGTTATCTGATATCAGAAAAAATAAAATAAATAAATAATCATAATTGCATAAGTTGTTAAAAATGCTATGCAATAGCTTTACCGCGGCAGTCCCCGAGTGCCACACGTATTTTTTTATATTACATAGTGTAATTAATTTGTGAAATTAGATCTAATCGAACACAAAAACGACTACTACGCAAATACTATCTGGCGTATTATTATAAAACCTGCACCATTTAAAAGATAATTAAATTATCTATCTTTTTATCTACGATTTTTTTCGAATAATCCGTTTTTTTTTGCTTCATCGAATAAAAAATTCGTGCGCGGTGCTCTATCGGAAAACGTTTAACTTATTCCGAATCATTTGCTACCGCAGCCGCAAATGATTCGGAATAATTTCAACGCTTTCCGATAGAGCGCAGTTATCTGATATCAGAAAAAATTTAATAAATAAAATAAATTAATAATTATAATTGCATAAGTTGTTAAAAATGCTATGCAATAGCTTTACCGCGGCAGTCCCCGAGTGCCACACGTATTTTCTTAAGCGGACTGGCTTCGATGGTGATGCGAATGATGCGGAAATGTTTACCTACTTCTTCTGAAATTTCTCTTGCTTCTACCAGCATTTTTTCGAATCCCAAATCGAGAAAGGTTCGGCTTTCGAGAAAGGTTTTTGTTTTTAGGAGAGCTTTTGTAGCAGAGTTAAGATCAGATTGCTTTGATTGAAGAAGTTTGCTAGTCAAATTGATTTCGAACAAAATATTGTACCACACAACAAGAGAAGCAACTCGAAATAAACTCGAAATCGCCCCGACCGCGCGTTCGAACCGTTCATCGATTCGCGTGGTCGTGTCGCAGATATGCTCCAATAGGTACATATATACCTACGCTACCAGATCGCCTCGCCGCGCCGCCCCCTAAAATACGAGCGCCTAGTTTGCCTATATGTTGCCTGATCTCATGACCCTAACTGCCCAAAGATCAAGTAAGTAGGTGTCTAAATGTCCAAATGTCAATACATTAATATACATATATGGTGTTTAGTGTCAAATGAAAGGTATGATTGAGTACATTCCGGAAATTTAGGTACATCTATCTATATGTATAAATACACAAATCACAAATATTTCATCAGAAAAACGTAATAAAAATAATTTTAAATACAATAGTCCACTTTCTGTTGGTAACGGCAGTCGTGTTTTTTTTATTCTGTTTTATACATTTACTTGTTAATTTCAAATTGTATCGTAAGCACGATAACCTCAATGTAATCGTACTTTTCACCCAACTTCGAATCCAGAGTTGACAGTACGATCCCGTAGTCGCCAAGTCCGCCATTATTCATAGTTTTACTATTCAGAGCTCGCGTCTCGTATAGAACAGGCGATTCGTCATAATCTCGCCGGGGCCATTGTTGAATAAATTCCTCGATGCGGCGATGACAACTTTCACGCGGCCAAAGTATGCCGGAATACATCATTCCATTGAAATAAAAATAATACCGCTCGAGAGCGTGAATTTAATATCGTTATTAACATATGAAGAGAAATGAGGCGGCGGTATGCGAGGACGTGAACCGACTCAGTAAGCGTTATCGGTACCAACTCATAATGTAAAATTTTGAATTCCTAGAGTTGACTCTAGAAATTTGAGTGCTCAACTCTGCTGCTCTTTTAGTTCCTAAACGCTCCGTGCATCTAATGCCGCATCCACACGCTGGCGAATGTTCGTACCTATTACAGATTAGGTAACGTATAAGATGCGGCTTTTCAAAGAAAAAAAAGCAGCCAGCTTACAGCTCGGAGTGGTCAAAATCGCATCAAAATTAGAAGGGGTGCGTAGATAGATAAATAAACGTAGATACGTTCACTCCAGGTCGAAAGAACGCTGTATATCGTTATACCTTCCTGGGATGACCGGTTCGCCCGTTTGCACAGATATATAAGTAACTAGATCTCGTGACCAGCCTGAAAATGCGTCAGCCGAATAGAAAGAGACATCAGCACATATAGTACCCCCTCCATCCTTGTCTAGTCGCGCATCCACGGAGTCACGTACATATATCACTATGGCAACGCTTTTATATCACCATTGCAACGCTTCGACGCCATAAGTCTGCTATGCTATGGATAAACGCGCATGCACAATTAGACAAGGATGGAGGGGGCCTCATATGCAGCTATCTCTTTCTATTCGGTGAACGCATTCACTCACAACCCGCCTTCGCACTCCCGTTCTCTGTTCTATAGATACCTCTGTGCCCATTTGCTAGGTGACAGGTGTAAAGTGCCCAACTCTGCTGTTGTCATAAAATATGACGGCGGTTTGGCGCCCTTTTTAACGCGAGTAGAGTTGGGCGACCGCGACGTTGCAAGTAAAGTAATATTTCTTTCGCCATATGAATTAATGCATTCTATTCTTTCAGATATATGAAATATTTATATCCCTACGAATGTGAAAAGAAGAACCTCTCAACGCCGGCGGAATTGCAAGCAGCTATCGACGGCAACAGACGCGAAGGGCGACGATCGTCTTACGGACAGTACGAACAGCAGTCCGCCCTCAATATGGTAGGTCAATTTCATTATAGTAATAAATCATTATCATCAATGCGGCTAGGCTATTGTATGGTCTATAAAGGCCTCCTTCCATGTCTTCCACACTCCCCAATCTTGATGAGCCTTTCTCATCCATTCTCATACTACGTGTCGTCTGACATCATCATCAACAACATCAACATCATCAAAGATCAAAGTTCTTTGTTTTATAATACCTATGTATGTCGATTTACAACATTATAATTGCCCATAGAGCATACAATATTTTAAAGTAAGTACAACGACATGTTTATTTATATAATCTCCAACTATACCACTTGTTAGAAAAATCAAAAAAATTTTTTTACAGAATAGTAAATATATATTATATTTTGTATGGAGAATGCAAAATTGCAATGACAACATTAAGCACTTTATAAAAAAGTAAAACATTTTTTTTATGCGTTATCACCACTATTAAAATCATTTTATAACCTACGCGCTACAATACAAATAACAATAATCAATAAAAATAACTTATGCAATTGTAATTATTTATTTATTTTATTTTTTCTGATATCAGATAACTGCGCTCTATCGGAAAACGTTGAAATTATTCCGCATCATTTGCGGCTGCGGTAGCAAATGATTCGGAATAATTTAAACGTCTTCCGATAGAGCGCCGCGCACGAATTTTTATTCGATAAAGCAAAAAAAAACGGATTATTCGAAAAAAATCGTAGATAAAAAGATAGATAATTAAATTATTTTTAAAGTGGTGCAGGTTTCATAATAATACGCCACATAGTATTTGCCTAGTAGTCGTTTTTGTGTTCGGTTAGACCTAATTTCACAAATTAATTACACTATGTAATATAAACGAAATCTAAAATATTCAAAGCTATGAATATTAGGAAAATATTCTTGTTTAACATATATTTTTTTCGAATCGTAAGCAGTACTCGTTTAGATGTAATTATCAGTTTAAAATCATTAATTTTCGTTAAGAAATTTCTTCATTCGGTCGCCGCGCTGGCCCGCGATAAAAGCTACGCAATAGCTTAAAAAATGTTCAAATGGCCAAAATTAAATTATATTATACCCTTTATAAAACGAATTATCTATAAAATTAATAATAATTCTTAAGATTAACAAAGTCTTCGAGCGCATAAAAAGAATTTTCTAAAAGGAACACCCGTAGCATAGTAAATAACATCACTAGGGCATCTCCAGCCCGTTTTCGAAATAAGTACCTACGCTTCGCCAAACCACCAGGGTTGCCACAACAAATACACAACTGACAAGTTGTGATCCCATTAAAGCAGAAATGCAATTCTTTATAATTATTATGTATTTTTGGTTTAAATAATCAAGAGTCGGCTTCTAAAATTGTTGTAACAGAATATATGAGTTAGTGCTAACTTTGTGTGCCAGCATTTATCACTTGTTGCATGTGTTCAAAATACCTACCTTTTAGTAAGTTAAAGTAGGTACTTAACAAAAACGCATCTACCTACCTACCTAAGCACTTACATACCTATGCACCTACTTACCTAAACACATACTTACCTACCTACGCAAAGCAACAATAAACGTTACCTCGTAAATGTAATTTCGTAATTTAAATGTAAAACTCGTAAATTTAATTTCTGATAGGTTGCATTACAGCCTGTACAGAAAACATACCACTTTTGTATACATAGCTGTCGCGTGACAGCCCTGACTGGCTAGCACCGAGGCGCCCGAGAATCTATGTAGTGGTAGTGTACGGACAACGGGCGCTTGTATGAGTGCGAAATCGGTGCGTACTATAGAGATGTTATACTGTTCTTATTTTACTATGCCTGTAGCAACTCTTTGAATAAACATTCCACCCGAAATATTTTTTAATTTCCCCGTAGCCTGTTAACATATTTTGGATCTTACTGAGTCAATTTTTAAAAATGGTAAAACAGATTTCAATTCATTATCATTATCTGCCTCTTTACACTACCCAGTGTACAGATGCATCCAGTACCGGATTAAGCCAGCGCGGGGCCCGTAGCAAATTCTCTCAAAAGCCCTTGGTTTGCTTTAGGTTCTTAAGTTTAGGGTGTAAAATAAAATGGAACTTTTTGATAGATCCCTTGTATTCCTAAAACAAGGTAATAAAATATAATTTTTGGAGGTACCGTGTAATCCAAAAATGTTTACAAAGAGAAATAAAAAAATTCGGCGCCACAGCTACGACCAAAACTCCGCAGGAAAATTAAATTGAGGAAATATTCACCTATCACAGTTTCAATCATATTCGACAATATAAATACAAAAATAAAATATATTTACAACAGTGGCACTGTTGTTTTAAAAATATACACATAATATGTACAATTTTCTTTTACAACAAACTGTGTGAAATTTTGCAATGTGGACAAAAACTACAATCTAAGTAAAATCAGACCGTTTTTTTATATAATTCGTACCGACAGATCAGCCATTATTGTACGGCGCACCTTTATTAACGAATACTAAATAAAATATAATAAAAAAACTCCCACTTAACTCATAATAATTTAAAAAAAGGAAATGCACCGCTTAACAAAAGTAAATAAACAGTGCCCAATATTTTTCGCCTTATTGAGCAATGCTTACAATTCGCTTCATAATATTGCGGCGCGGGCCCGAGTATGGGAATTAATATCTACAATTAATGAAAAGACGACATCACGCGCTTTTTATATGTGATTTTTATATCATCAGCTATGCATAGTAAAATTTTGAACTTCCTGAAGTGGGATTGTCGATGCCTGCCAGATCGAAGTTTGAGCAGCTGCCTCGCCCATTAGATATAGTCATCGGCGGGGCGCGGGCCCAAATTTAAGAATTAATATCTCCAATTTAAGAAAAAAACCACCTCACGCACTTTAGGAAGTTCAAAATTTTACTATACATAGCTGATGATATTATACATCACATATAAAAAGTGCGTGAGGTCCCTTTTTCTTAAATTGGAGATATTAATTCCCATACTCGGGCCCGCGCTGCGCCGATGACTATGTAATGGGCGAGGCGGCCGCTCAAACTTCGGTCTGCCAGGCATCGAGAATCCCACTTTAGAAAGATCAAAATTTTACTATACATAGCTAATGATATTATACGTCACATATAAAAAGTGCGTAAAGTCGTTTTTTCTTAAATTGAAGATATTAATTCCCAAACTCGGCCCCGCGCCCCGCCGTTGATTATATTTAACGTTTCCCATTGGCCTGTTGCAGGCTGCAGCGATAATTTTACGTCTAGGCAGGCGTAGGTGCGCGAGGCCCCCCAATGCGCGGGGCCCGTAGCATTTGCTACTCTTGCTACGTGGCTAATCCGGCACTGGAAAGCATCGGCATCGCGGTTTCATATTCAGGCGTGGTCTCTATTTTAGCATATTCCTGTTTCACCGACTTCCAATCCGGCAATGTCCAGCCCATTTTCACGTGCACTGGTTTCCACCTCGTCTTGTCCTTACTTCGGATCCCTTTGTTACGTTTCGGTCTTTTAATTTTACTCTGTAAAAAGTTCAATTTTTAAATTTATTTGTTCCTATTGTTTCAGCCACAAATGCAGCGCAGTCCCGTACCGACGTCTCTAGCTCAAATGTCGCCTTTATCCTTGGTATCGGCGGCCGCTGGTGGTTTGGGTGGAGGTCTTGGCGGTCTCGGCGGGGGTCAAATGGGTCCTCTGGGTTCATTAGGAGCTTTAGGGTCTCTCGGCGCTTTGGGACAGCTGGGCGCTCGTCAACATCATCATCTCGCCGCTGCTTCAGCGCACGACATCGAGAACAAAATGATCGAGTACATGAAAATGTTGCAGCAGCAGCAGCAACAGCAGCACCAGCAGCAACACGCCAAGCGAGAGTTTAACAGGCCAGGTTAGTGGAATTTAAAATTCTTCACGGATGCCAATGCGTCAAGGGGGTAATGTTCGCGTAGGTAACCTACTGGATCTTCTATTTCACGCCCTCAATACCACCATATCTTCACGATCTCTTCGAACCTTCTGTGGCAATGACTGCTGTGCTGCGATATCCACGCTGGTGGTCTGCTAATCTAGCAGACTGCGCGGGTACGGCTTCCAGACTTCTGGCCGCCTGGTGTGCAGCGGAGCGAGCTCACGCATGTGCTCGTGCGGTGATGTATCGGTCCGTTGGTAGGTACATGGCGTGCGCAATGCGCTTCACTGAAAAAAAATATTGGATTGCTTCTTACATTACCATTTTGTTATTACAGTTGCATACAGAATAACGATGTTCCAATCGTAATTTTGTTGAAGCTCCATTACTCGATTATATGTATCAACATTTTCCTTACGGTTAACACGAAAATAACAGTATACTGTAGTTTCAACATGATTCATGTATCCGACTAAAAACGTACGTATACATGCTGTCATGTTAGTAGCGAGATCCTAAGGTCGTGACGTAACGAAATAACATTATTTGTTAACATTACGACGCATTAACTACCGTCACGCCAACACCGTTACGCGTCACGTTAATTCATTCGTATCGACCACGGTCTGAGTTATATACGTAATCCTTATTGAAACATGCGTATTTCCGTGTATCGTTATAGTTTTCTCAGCGTTCACGTGTTCCTCCACGGATTCTGTTTCGCTAAACTCAGGCACACTGATCCAACTCGATCCGATTAGCTTGCATCAAATGTGGCGATGACACGTAACCTAAGTTGAGTGTCTACGCAGGCCTGTTCGTCCTCACGTCGCGTACGTGAATATGTAACGAATTACATAATAATTCGGAGTTTGGGCTCGTTTGTTTTGTTGTCTTGAGTACTTTCCATTACGCACAATGACGAGGGTCTGAATATGGAGCCGGAAGATCGCCAATGGAACTCCCTGATGGAAAAAGCTAAGCTAGTCGAGCTTGGGCTCGTTTGTTTTGTTGTCTTGAGTACTTTCAATTACACACAATGACGAGGGTCTGAATATGGAGCCGGAAGATCGCCTATGGAACTCCCTGATGGAAAAAGCTAAGCTAGTCGAGCTTGGGCTCGTTTGTTTTGTTGTCTTGAGTACTTTCAATTACACACAATGACGAGGGTCTGAATATGGAGCCGGAAGATCGCCAGTGGAACTCTCTGATGGAGAAAGCTAAGCTAGTGAAGTTTGGGCTCGTTTGTTTTGTTGTCTTGAGTACTTTCCATTACACACAATGACGAGGGTCTGAATGTGGAGCCGGAAGATCGCCAATGGAGTTCCCTGATGGAAAAAGCTAAGATAGTCAAGTTTGGGCTCGTTTGTTTTGTTGTCTTGGGCACTTTCCATTACACGCAATGACGAGGGTCTGAATATGGAGCCGGAAGATCGCCAATGCAACTCCGTACGTTCCTATTACACACGATGACGAGGGTTTGAATATGGAGCCGGAAGATTGCCACATGACACTCCCTGATGGGAAAAAGAGCTCATTTTTGAAAAAATAATACTTTTATTTTTTATTTTTTGGAGCAAATTAAAGATATATTATTATTATGTCATGGGATGTATTATTATTATGTTTATAGCAAAATAATATGTATTATTATTATGTCAAGTTGCTTTTCTGATTATCATGGAATTTTGTTCCAGGTTCTGAGTCCCCTCCGACTGGCGGAGGCATAGGCGGTGGACCGGTGTCACCGCTTTCGGCCCTGGAGATGTCTCGTCTCACGCTGTGGTCTCTTTACGGCAGCCAAGCGTCCCCCAACGCGTCGCCTCCCCCTCGACCCTCGCCTCTGTCTCATCAGCCGGTGCATCTACCGCATATGCCGCATATTTCGCATCTCGCAAATATGCATGCCCATCAACCGCAACACCACACACCCGAACCTCAAAGGTAAAGAATATGTAATCATTTTATAGTGGTGCATGAATGTATTGGTGTATGCATATGACTTGCTGGATTGCGTTAGATAGCGTTATTTCTGGCTAGGCCATGTCGTTTAATGTGACAATGCGTGTATTTAAGAGGCACATTCGGCAGTTTCAAAATACGGTATCCATAAGTTATTCGTTCGGCACGTCACAGCGTATTTTTTTCGTCGTGAGAACGTCCACTTTTGTGCCCAATTGCGGGAGCAAATTTTACTTCAATATTTTTTAAACAAGAAAAGTGTTATGGAAGCTGATTGAAGCTGGGCTAAAACTCTTTCACAAAATAATTTCTAATAATAAATAAATAATTTCTAGGCTAAACATACAATGAACATGCTCCATCAGTCAGCATGGAACTATGTATTAAACAGTTCAAAGATAACGATTTCGTTGTTAAGGACCTTTGTCCTGGTAAAACATAGAAAACATGGAAAAACCCAGAAGTATTTCGAAGACATTTAATCGCAAGCCTCGCTGAATGAAGATTTATCTTAAACGCAACAACAGCTTGCAGAATCATTATAAGTTGTCCAAGCAATTATTCCCGGACATGCCAACATGTTCTAGACATACCTACATATTTCAGACATGCTACATGCCTATATGTTCCAGACATGCCTAAATGTTTCCAGGCATTACTACATGTTTTACATGCCTTAGGATTGATCAAAAGAAAGGAAAGTGGGTTCCATACAAATTAACGGAAAGAGCCATGGAAAGACGAAAAACAACTTATGTTGTTTTTTTAATTGTCAGACAAGGAAGGCAAGATGAGTCTTTTATCCAATGAATCGTTTACTGGCGATGAAACAGGGTATATATGGACAATGCAAAATGCAACAGATTAATAGCTGAGCCAGCCAGCAACATCTCAAGCCAAACGCAATATCCACGGGAAGAAGGCTTCGCTCTGCGTCTGGTGGGATCAGAAGGGTGTCGTGTATACCGAGCTATTGAAACCTGGTCAAACGGTTACTCCTGTTCACTACCGACAACAATTACTCGATTTGCAAAGTCGCATTACTTCATGGGTCACATGTTGCTGAACCTGTCCAGAAAGTTAGAAGTACTGGGCTGGGATTTCTTACCCTAGTCCTCGTATTCACCAGACATAGCCTTTTCCGACTGTCACTTATTTTGTTCGATGCAGCTCGAGCTTTCGGAACAGCGCTCCAATTCTTATAAGGAAGTGAAAAAATGGCTAGATGGATAGATCCCCTTTAAAGATGAGGAATTCTTTACGGGGGAATCGGTAATTTACCTGAAAGATGGATGAAGGTTGTAGCTAGCGACGGATAATATTTCGAATAAACATTTTTTTCCTTTAACCAACGTGCTTCATTTGTCCAAAAATCCCACTAGTCATATGCATACACCTAGTAGTTTTGTAGTTTAAATCGATGAGTGAAAATCCAGATTGGAAAATTCACAACAAATAGCCAGTATTGGTTGATTGGTCTTTTGTTCCGTTTTATCTGCAGTACCTGGACATATCATTAGGCTTACCGTGCATTTCTGTAGTGATTTACACTATTAATCATTTTTTTATCATATTTTCTTTCTAATTTCTTTATGTATGTAAATAATGAACACATTTAGCCACTACTATTTCTAAGAAACGGGTTTTACGAAATTTTGCTGCCTTTTGAGCATTGCTTAGCTAGCACAGGTCTTTCGAATCTGCAAACTTGGTCTCTCACTATTGGCATAGGTCCTAGCGACATATCAAAACATTAGAACTTCATAACCTTTTGCAAGGTCAAGGTCTTTCCCGACATACAACTTTGACTGGACTATTATTCTTTTGTCTTAGAATTAGAGTCATTTCATACAAAATGATAACAATGTGACGTGTTAGGTAATTAGTTAAATTTGTAAATATGTTTGTGGACTCAATCCTTAAAATAAATAATATAGGCACCTGGAAGTGCGCACCCTTCAAGAGTTACAGAGTTGTAGAGACTACGTCATATGTTATAATTCATCTGTCCTGTCAGAAAACAATTCGAATCTCCCGCGCGCAGTATTGCCACGCACGAAATAATGTCAGATATATTTTTTAAATCACTGTTATGTACGAGCATCGCTGTAAACACCGAGCGGGCTTTAACACGTTGACCCGCCCGACAGTATTAATTCAATCCTCAGCCAAACTGTGTTTGCTTTCGTCGCGCACCTCCTGTGACTACCATTGCCCCGCACCGCGAAGGGTGGTATTTAATTATCTACACCGGATCATACAGTCATGATAAAGGGGATTCTAATCATCTCTAAGGTGGTTTACTAATCATCGGTAAAGAGTATTGAAAAAAGTAAATCAGTGCCGGATTAACCCATGTAGAGGCCCATAGGCCGTTGATATCTCGGGGGCCCCTTTGCTTTTTTGGGGCCCGCTTTGGGCTGTCAAACATTCTGACGATGATATAGTGTAGAATAGACGTGTTTATAAAGAAAACACAATCGCACAGACAAAATAGGCCATTAAACACTTCTGTCAAAGCTTATGTCGCGTAGCAAAGACGCGCATAAAAACAAAATACAATTGCACAGGCTGGCAACGACCAAATGTCGTTAATTTATTACGATTATACATTTAGTCGGATCAAAAGTATATTAAACATTTTCTCCTTAGAATTTCAATTCAATCATTTTTTCTGTCTATTAGAAACAATTGAGAAAATTATAATTGTAATGATCCCTTATCGCGAGACCCCTAAAAGGCACGGGGCCTACGGGCCCATAAGCCGGTGCCTACTTAGCATATTGGATAATCCGGCACTGGCATGGGCCACTAATAAGATGGCCAGGTACTGTAAACTCTTAGCTAATTCGGTCCGCAACATTTTACTTTATATGACAAACCAGTATAGCTTAAAAGCCACTAGATTTTGTCGAGTGTTACCGATTGTAACACTCGACGAAATCAAGTGGCTTTCGAAAGCGCCCCACACTTTGGCGCGGTAGTTTAATTGCTTATCCTTACACTCACCCAGGTGGTCATCTTCCAAGAGTGGGATATCAGGTTGCTTTGCTACTTCCAGGGAAGCGCTAAACCTGTCGGACTCACCTCTCTCCCTCGGGGTCAAGCGGGAGCCCAGCGAACGCGAACAAGCGCCTCCGTCCAAGAGAGCCACGCCAATCACGTCTCCGCCTTCCGCCGTCTTCTCCAGCACTCCTGCCACTCCTCCGGTCGCACACCGACCCGTCAACGGCGCCTCTACCGGAGCATCCTTCAAGATCAGCACAAAGGACACTTCTACAGGTGAGCAAGGATCACTTTTTTCTCCACTTCGTCGGTAATTTTTGCATCAAGACGATCACAAAAAAGATTAAGACCTACTCTGAGAGAAAACTTTAAGCATAAGCAATGACAAAAAGGTTAATAGATGATAGGTGGATGATTTAGAGCAGAGCTTCCCAAACTTTTTTTTCTCGTAGACCACTGTAAAAATTTTACTGCTGCTACATTTCTACCTTATTCCCATACATATCTACCATTTTTCAGGCCAACGTAGCCCCCGTCAAGTCTGCTGTGGACCCCTGGAGGTCCACCTGGACCACTTTGGGAATCACTGATTTAGAGCGTAATGTCGATCAATCGAGCGCGAGCAATGTAGTCATTTAGTAGTATTGTTAAAAGTTTCCAAGATGGTTATATTAGTTGGGTGGTTGGTTCTATGAGGGCAAATGCCTTTGTGAGGACTGGTAATGCGATCAATTTACGGTTTACATGAGGACCCATTATTATATAACAGTACTTGTTACTGGATACTAATGGATATTGGCAGTTGGGCCACTATGACCCGCCTCGTTCATGGGTCGGCCCACCTCACGGTTCAGCACCCATCCGGTAGCCTCCACGTAGAATCTCGAGCCTGAGAAGGACTCTTTTTCCCCCTGCAGCTGACTGCTGGTGGGTCTGTTTGCCCTGGGTGATTCGGGCGCATCTGGGCGGTTGGTTTCTGTGCCTCGCGTAAGGCGTTGGTCTCTGACGGGCTAGTGGACTGTGTGGTCCCTAAGTCTCTACTCTCACTCCAGGTCGAAAGAACGATTACATATCGTTATAATCTCCTGAGACACCTCGAAAGTACTGGTTACTAGGAAAGGCTGATTACACAATGTTTTCTAGGTTTTAAAGGTGATACGAGATTGCGGTAATAAATGGCATTGTGGCATTCAAAAGTATCGGCAGGACGCATCTCACTATAGAACAGTGGTGTTTTAATCAATCAGTCCTTTATAAAAATAAAAACATTAATTATCAATGCTATCAGTGTCACCTGCATCCCGCCGGCACGGATCGGTTGCCAAATCGTACTATGGAGTTGAGCAATCTGATACCATATAAAATCAATGATATTGTCTACACCGATGCAAAAAACAACAAAAATAAATGATAGAAAGATCCAGAATATATTATTTATACATCGTGGTGAAAGAAGCGAGAAAGATAGGAACAAAGGCAATAAATAGTACTGTTCTGCCTTTATAGTCCTAGATTCTTACACTCCAACTTCCCTATATCGGCCTTAAGTTGCTGGTATACTGGTTGATGCATTTACCTTTCCCTCTCTTTCTTAAAGGCAGGTGCCCCTCGACCGGCCTGGTTTATTTATTCATCATTCTAATGTTTCTCGTTCAATTACAGGCGAAAGACAGCTGGCTGTCTGCATGGAGCTGAATGGCGTCACCTACGAAGGAGTTTTATTTGCGTCTCCGGCCTCATCGGCAGCATCGCCGGCCAGCAGTGCCAACCAGTCAACGCCAGCCCCACCTGTCTCTTGAATCAATTATTATTAATGTACATTAAATTCTCTCGAATGTAAAAAGCGCATATTGATAAACCTTAAGTTCTCACATAAGAAGCATCAACCCGTTCCTATAATACGTTTTCCAGTAAAAAGAAATCGACAGCCCAGTGTATAAACAAACGGTGAACTCATATAAACTTGTAGACTATCGCGGTTGTTTGACATTATAAATAAGATAAAAACGAATTTACCGCGTGAAGTTTGTAACACCCATCAGGGTATTAGGGGCTCTCTAGACGATCAAGCATCGCGTTGCGGGCTGGGAAGGAATCGTAAACCGCAGGAATATGCAAACATTTTTTAAAATTACTTACCAAAACCTTATTTTGTATTCCATTCCAGGGAGTCACGTCATTCATCAATCAACTACATCTAATTAACGTGACTTCCTGGTATAAACTACAAAATAAGGCATTTTTGGTAAATATAAAAAAAAAATATTTGCATATTTTCTGCGGCTTTCGATACCCTCCCAGCCCGCGATGCGATGCTTAACAAGCAAGCTTGATCGTCTAGAGAGCCCCTTACAAACTTCACGCGGTAAAATCGTTTTTATCTTATTTATAATGTCTCTTCTCATAACTCTCATAACTCATAATCTCTTCTCATACTCACTCTTCATTATTAGCATATTAGCCAAGCGAATTCTTTATAGTGACCTAAATTATTGTAAATTTTCTCATAATTTGTAGATTATTAATTTATATTCGTAGAGTAGAAGCGGTTGTGTTGTGATTTTATATAAAAAAAGAGAGTATTTTACAGTATAATTTGTAAATAAATCAATGTTTCACTGCTTTCGCATATCGGTAACCTTTTACAATTTCTCCCATCTAGTCTGATAATTCCGTTCAGCTTCACGGGAATAAATGTTTTATTTTCGAGGGGGTACAAGCATGACAATTAGGAAATAAAAATCTCATGATTTCATTTAAAAAAAAAAGATCATATAATCTATAAGTTTCAATGTAGTATTGAGTATATTCGCCAAAAGACTGTTAATCCAATATTGTTTTCTATAAGTTGTCTTGTTATATATAATTTAATTTACTACGCAAGGATTTATGTTTCCGAGTAAGTTTTGCCATAAAGAGCGCACGTAGTATTAAGTAATTATCACATTTTTAGTATTTAAGATTTTTAGTATGTCGTAGAGTTGAAATTAATTGTTTATAGTAACTATTGAAAATAGTTTTAAAATATTCGATCACATTTTTATGTATCTATCCAAAGCATGGTTTCTCAGTGAAATATAACTACTTACCTGTTGATTCCAGGAGTATATTGTGTAGTATTTCAATTTGAAATTTTTATTGAACATGTCGATGTTAGTGCGTATTTTTAAATTGATAAATAAATACTGATTTAATAAATATTATTCAACTGTGAATGCCAGTGTTTTTTTCATGTACCCTTAGGGTTGCCCATGGGCGCCCGCAGAAAATTTTCTAGGGGGTGGCAAAATATTTTTAGTAATCTTAATATAGTTTTAATTTACTTTAGCGTATTTGTATGGTGAACGAACGGACAGGACACTGTAGTAATGAAGGGCATACTGTAGCAACATTTTTTTATTAACACAATATACATATGTATATAACAAAAGAATATTTCAACATAAATTTAAAATAAAATTTATTCTTTAAACAAGAACTGGAGTCGTCTGTTATCGCTACCAAACAAATTGACAATTTTGTCCATAAAGTCTTTTTTGTTGCAGTTCACTTTGTCTCTGTGTACGCTTAACATGCACAATCCAGACAGACAATCGTCTGACATTGTAGATCTAAGCCATGTTTTTACACAACGTAGTGTGCTGAACGATCGCTCCACCGTACATGTTGTTGCTGGTAATGTTAGCAAAACTAGTAAGGTATACCTGACACTCGGATAAAACTTTGTAAAAGTAACAAGTCGATGAAATCTTGGCTACATTTGTATTCTCGCGTTTTCCAAAAATCCAACCAACTCAAGGCTTCAGTTTCAAAATTATCAATGTGGTATACCATAGTAGACATTATATCCTTAAACTGTTGACGATTCAGTTTGTACAATTTCGAAGGATGTAGCAACGCTAAGTTAAATTGTGCACTGTTGGCTTCACAAAATCGACCCTCCATTGAGTTAATTAGAGAATCTAAGTATTTATTTTTATTTTTATTTATACACTGAGCAGGTTTTGAACTTGCAGTTGGACTTCTCGAAGATTAACTTGAACAGCTTGAAGAGCCTGAGTAAATGGTTCCAGTATGGCAGAGTACTGTGAAATAATATTGAGACAAAATAAAAACGTGCTCGACTTTGATGAACAATAACCTGATGTGCAGCCTGTCGTGTATTTCCGTAAAACGACTAATCATTAAAACTTCCTGAGGTGACGGGTTAGCCCGTTGTAGTTGATAACTCTATTTGGCCAACGTTCTGTCTCCCCACACTTTCCTTATGCTAACACAAAGTGATTTTAAAATAAAAGTAACATTATTTATTTGACTGTTTTCAATCAATCCAGGGGGGGCATGTGCCCCCCCTTGCCCCCCCCCCCCCCCCCTGCGGGCGCCCATGGGGTTGCCAGATGTGCGGTTCTCGACCGAATCTAATCGGTCGCCGACAATTACCATTGAATTAATCGTTAGTCACGATTGAGGGTTAAACAAATCAATCATTAATCACAATTAACATATTCAATCGTTAATCTGACTAAATTTTGCCCAACACTGGGTTGGACAACAAATTTTTCTGAATCCTTATGAAAATAATTCTAAGGCAATTCTAGTCGTTTTATGGTACCTACCAATAATTCGATATCATCATTATGAATGATGATCTATCGGGTATTTGAATGTTCTTTTAATGTTTAAAGGTGAGAATTGCACCCGTCGATTTAAATTTCCCGCCGTTCAGCTCACGGCTGTCAAATCTATGTTGATGGCTGTGGTTTCAAACAACTACCGGAACGACCATAGATATATTTGATAATGAACTAAAACTGCACATTATTATGATAAATATATTATGATAAAAATGTATATTAATTTTCAAAATTAAGCTTGCAGTCCCATCAAACTTGCAGAAGGCAGATTTGCAGACGGCAATCTTGCAGACGGCATTCTTGCAGGCGGCAGTTTTGCAGAAGGCAATCTTGCAGAAGGCAGTTTTGCAAATGACAAACTGACGTTTCGAGGGTCGGCATTTTTGCAGACGGCATTTTTGCAGAAAATGAAGTTAGAAGCAAAACATCGTATTTAAAATTTAGTGTTACCAGAGTAGAAATCGACAAAAGCCGCGTTTTCATATGTCAGGGTTGGGAAACCAGTCCACTTCTTTGAGTGTCCTCTCCATCGCGGATCTCAGCAATCAACTTTCGATTTTAGGGAAAGAAAAACCTAACCTAACCTAACCTAACAGAAAAACTTAAAACATTTTTTTAATGTTTAGTTTGATGTACTGAATCATCCACTACAAGGATGCCGGTAATTAATGTCACTTCGATTTTAGGGAAAGAAAAACCTAACCTAACCTAACCTAACAGAAAAACTTTAAACATTTTTTTTAATGTTTAGTTTGATGTACTGAATCATCCACTACAAGGATGCCGGTAATTAAATGTGGAGAGGTAAAAATATTCACCACTTTAATTTACCCTGACATGATAATTTGCTACTTCTTTTTCTAAATTTAAAATTAATAACATATTATGACCGCTTTACTGCTTTATTTTTGGTTTGTAAAATAATATAAAATTATTTTATTCGTGTATAATCATGTCCTAATGCGCCATTCTCAAACGTTGCAAACTTCGGGTTTGTATGCAAGTTTGCTTTCTGCAAGAATGCCTTCTGCAAAAATGCCGCCTGCAAGGTTGCCGCCTGCAAGGTTGCCGCCTGCAAGGTTGCCTCCTGCAAATCTGCCCTCAACAAATTTGGAGCTGTCAAAAGTGACATTTGTGCAAGTTTGCCGCATGCAAAACTGGCGCCCCCCCCTAAATACTACAGCTTAGGTGTAATGGATTTATGTTCAACAGCGGTCTGATTTGACAAGTAAAAAAAAAACTAGGCTAAACGTCACAAGAGCGATCCTTGTAAACATAACCTCAAATTACAAAAACAAACATTGGAAATTCGTGGTATTTTGTTTTAATTAAAAACCGAAAAATGTCATCGGACGAAGAGGATTTATCTCGCTTCCGCGAAGCCGTCGATCCAACTTACTTCACAGATCAAATGTTCAAATCGAACCCTAGCGAAGCTGCCAAGAGCGAAATAACAAAAAAATCTAATAGATATTTGGAGGGACCCAGTCATTACAACGACGTGGTAATATCCTCTATAGCTCAAAGACAGATCGCCGACAAAATCGACAAGATTATAAAAGCGAAAGTGGAATTTATCGACAAGACTTCGAAAAAAGTTATAAATAGGGAAACGCGCGGCGGCGTGCGCTTGTTTTCTGATTCAGACACCGTTTTAACGGATCTTACTATGGCAGAGGGTGAGAGCGAGGAGAAGATCGTTCAGAAGCGCCCCATCATCAAACGGAGACGCGTCGACGAGGAGTCGGTGACGTCGAAGAGGAAGATCGTGAATGCGGCCATCTCACCCACTGAGGTTTTGTCAAAAAAATCGACTGAACTGTGGGTATCCAGGCGGAAACCCAAACTCTTCCGCTATGAACAAGTCCCTAATTCAAACATATTAAAAGAGATTGTTTCGTAAAATGTAGTTTCACTGTTTTAAGGATCTAAAGTATTGATGATAATGAGCAGCTGCTCGACCACCATCCTTAACCTACTTTTAGAATGATAACCTTTAGGTTTTTCTAAAAGTAGGTAAAAAATTGTTGGCTTTTTTTATTAGATATCTTAACCCATCGGGCGCCAACAGTGCCTATAGGCACTTTTCGTCGTTTGACAGATCCGCGCTTAACCGTTTCGGCCGGTCCCCATATACATATATTAAAAAACACGACTAACAAGATTAATTACTAGGTAACAAGAGAGAATTCATGAAAAAACGATATATTCAGTATTTATTTACAAAATCAACCAAGAAGTTGCTGTGCAGTTTTTTGCGCGCGAACAATACTAGTTTACAACATACCAGGAAACTTTTTTACACAGTAGATTTATACTGTACGTCGAACTTCGGCCAATTTCGACCAGCACTTCATCGAACCCACTGCAAGAAGCGTAGTGTAAGCATAACAGCCGATAGGAAAATTTTCTAAACAAATAATTTACTAGTAACAAATTCTGTTGTCTTGGAGCGCCTTTTCCCCAGCGATTTATAATAATGTGCGTCCACACTGAAAATAATAAATTAATAGTTTTAAAAAAAAACACTAAAAACTCGCTTTTGGGCTATGATACGATATTCACATACACGATATTCAGATGATACGATATTTCCTCATGGAATGCCAGAGCCTATCTTCCGGCTTCATCATCAGACCTTGAAACCTAATCGTGGTCAAAGTTCATTCCAAGACTTTTCTAACAAGTCCAAACACAGCTATGATACGATGTTCCATCATGAAGTTCCAGTTCATATCTTCGGACTTCATCATTAGATCAGTTCGACAGTACCATATTATTGTATTGTCATCAGAACTACATACAGCTGCCAATTTTCATGACGCTACGATCCTTGGAAGATGGTTAAATTAGTTACCTTAGATTCCATTACATAGTTACATACAGGTCGACCTAATAAAAGCGCCCCGACTGACCGTATGTGAACAGTGTCAGATCTCAGCGCCAGAACTGACGCCTGTAAATCAGTCATAGAGGGGGAGCTTAGTTTAAGAAGCCAAAAAAAAACATGTTTTTAATGTTTTTTTTTAAAGTTTAAGTTGAAATCTGATCATGACTCTTTTATATCAGTTTGATTAACATTTGAAAAATATAAATATTTTTTGTAATAGATAAAAAACTATTTTTGAGACATTGAGTTGCAAATGTTTCTACCGCTACAGACATGACGGTATCTAATAGCGAGTGTAATTTTGCCTTAAACATAAAAAGTAAACTAAGATATTAATTTTTACATGTGTATTTTGTAGATGGACTAAAAAGTATCATTTTTTTAACTTTTCAAGGATTTAAAGAAATAAAATCGATTTTCGCCCCAAAATTTTGTTAGGTGAAAAAAAAAAACATTTTTTAGTATTTTTTTTAGTTCATATAGAAGAAAATTTAATACATATTTTTTTTAACAAGTCGATTTGTTAAGTAGGTTTTTTTTAATTAGCGGTGCAAAACTGAAAAATATGGTTTTGAGAAAAATGTGTTTAGTTTTCTTTACAGAAAAGTAGTAAGTTTTTTACACTTATAGCAATCTGAGACTCTTAGCTATTCCAGAGGTAAAAGATTTATGAATAGATTTCTTCTCGAAGTTAAAAAAAAATAATCATGAAGAACATGTTTTTTTTGGCCGTCTAAACCAGGCTCCCCCCTTATTAGATTAGTCTTTGGCGCTACCAGGACAATGTTGTACGATATTATGCATCTAGTAAATAAAAATTATTTCAAAAATATACAATCGAAAATGTTCATATTTTTATTGATGAATTAAGTAATCATACTTTAAATATTTAATTTTAGCATTATGACTAATATATTATCACTAAGAATCTAATCGTCATTTTTAAAGTACATACAACCTCAATTATAATCAATACTTAATTCGTTACGAATATACGTCGTTTTTGGTTTAATGAAACACGTAGCGGTTTGTTCAAAAAATATTCCACCAAATATTCCGTCAGGGTAGGCAACGTCACCGAAACGTCGGGTGCTACAAATTTCACGCGGTAAATTCGTTTTCTATCCTATTTATAGTGTATAACTTGACAAAGACGTATGTTTCCTAAGCAGCGGGGGGCAGCTGTTGATCCGATGTAAGCCCCCTTTGAAAAGATCTATTTGCCACCCGATCTCGTGTGAGATTGACAGGCAAAGGTGGCCACGGTCCGTGATAAATTTGGACTGAATTACCGCTAACATCAGGTAGAGGCCGCGCAAGCGACTTCAAATCTGTGACCAGACTGGAGGATGGAGAAATCCGTCCAAATCTGGTAGTAAGGGAGCGAGGTTTGCCCATTGATTTCTCTTCACAGTACCTTGCGGTAAGGCGCGAGGCTCTGACAGGCAAGTGGGCGTAGCTTCGTCCCAGTCTCTTCGTTCACTCCAGGTTGAAAGTACGATCAATATCGTTTTACTTTCCTGGGGTTTGCCCGTTGTAGGTAACAATTCTCCAGTAGACTATTTTTAAAAAGATTAGTGGGGAGTATTATTGTTGTATTTTATGGTACGAATAAAAGTTGAATATTTTTTGAACATGGCAGTAATTCAATTGTCAATAGAGCTAAAGCGCATTGTAAATTAACATCAACATCGGTCAGTTTTGATTGCGGGATTCAAATCGTGGAAGTACGGATGCGACATTGCATCATCCGCCGGGAGCCGCAATGCTGGATTGCAAACGAGGAGCCTCTGTAAGAGATCACGTCCGCGCCCCGTGATTTTTGAAACTACCTGCAAATAAAAAAATTAAATATTTACGCACAAGATTATCAACCTTCACAACGCTCACAAAATTAAATGGATTATGTTTCAATTATTAATTAACTTATATTTCATTCCGCAGCACTGCATCTTAGTATTTTTGAACTGACTCCGCTAATCGTCATTTGTTGTCAGGTCGGATTAGTCGATCGATTCAGAAGCTTTCATGCTGCACTATATTTTTTTCTGATCCAAAAGTATTCTGATTCTACTGATTGATACTGATTCAAAAGCAGTAAAAAAATAGTAACCTCTAGAAAAGGTGCAGTGAAGGGCAACCAAAATCCCAGTGGGCTTGAAGAATAGAAATTATGAAGACCCCTTGGAATTATTTGGACTGACTACTCTCAAATAAAGACAAAGAGGGGTCCTGGTTAAGACATATAAAATTACCACAAATTATTACGATGTACCTGGGCTAGAGGATATTTGCAAATTCAAAGTCAATCAATACAAATATTCGAGGCCATACTGCAAAACGCAACCGTGCAAAATTTAAATGTAATCCTCTTAAGAATGTTCTGCAAAATAGTTAGGGACATGTGGAAAAAACTACCATTTGATAGGATTAGTGCAAGCTCTGTCAATCAATTTAAAAACAGACTCGTGAGATTTGCCTATACCGTTTGTCCGCTTGACTCCAGGTTATAATATTGATTTGGTGACATGGTGCATGCATACCTAGCACCGCTACAGTATCATCAGTGTAGACTGCTAGCTGATGGGATATGTAGAGCAGGAAGAGCACCGTTCCAAGAATCGATGCCTGAACCACTCCACTTTCCACCGGCTTTAAATCAGATAATGAAGACCCAACCTGTATTTAATTTTGTACTTGGTTATAATTTATAGGCTTTGATTGGCATGGAAGTATTTTCTTCAGTCTGCTCAATTTCCGACTCCAAGTTTGTGCTCCTTTAGATTTTTTACTGCAAACAACTGCCCAGATTCAAAGTTAAATGTAAGCCATTGTATTCGTCCAAAAAACTGTAAATCCAAGGATCGCTGCGAGCACAAAGCATATGTGCAGTTGACAAAGACGTACAGACAATGGAAATTTATTGCAACCATTGTTGCGTTTGATGTTGCGTTGCGAATATCTGTATGCGGATTTAGAGTGAGTGAGTAAATAATTACAACAAACCTGCGCTAATCCAAGACTAGGATGATATACTGGAAAAGGTTTATAATCGGGTAGCTGGCTGATTCCAGGCCAGGTATCTTCATTTGGAGTTCCTGAAATAGAATATATACATCCTTAAATAGTTGAGTGAATTATTACTTTCTCACCAGCCCTGGATTAACCCTTCAGGCCTCGGCCCCTCAGCCGATTGACAAGTTGATGTCCCAAAAATTTTTAGTAAATATCAGTAAAAAAAATGAATTATGACACTATCTCACCAAAACATTAATTACTGCCAAACCACTATATCCATAAATAAAATAAAACATATAAACATAATAAAACATAATAAAATAAAACAAATGAAATTAAAATAAAATTAAAACGGGGCCGTCACGCTGAATCGTGTTTTGGCCGATATCGGCCAATCGGGGCTCTAGGGGTTAAAGTAAACAAATGACAATGATAGTGACAAAGGGTTTGTTTCTTTTAAATGGATTTATGACCTGTAGCGGTTATTTCAACCGAGAAGACTAATGAAATTTCAATGCATTACTGGTATGCGTAAAACATATACATATAGGTTTCGCATGTATAAATGATGCCCCTTTTCACAGACTTGTGGCCACAGTATAGTAATAAGTACTTCATACAGTAAGGCCACTTCTTGCCTCCCGCCAATTCGTCTTCCCCTACACATTTCCGCAACACTAGGCAATAAGCTTGTTTTATTTAAGTGGCTGCCTAAAGAATATATAGTAAGTTAAAAGGCACAAACACCCGAGAAGTTTGTGGGTATACTGGAAGATGTAGTTACACAGTGATATATATATTTTTTTAAAATGATTTATCAGATTACCAACCTAAAAGTTTAAAAATTCTCTTTAACTGATCGTCGACATCCGATCCGGGGAAAAGCGGTCTTCCCGCATTTGCTAGCTCTGCAAAAATACACCCAGCGGACCACATATCAATACTAGTCGTATATAATTTGGCCCCGAACAGGACATCGGGCGGTCGGTACCACAGAGTGACCACCTCGGCCGAGTAGCACTTGACGGGTATACCGAACGCCCGCGCCAAACCAAAATCGGCCAGCTTCAACTCGCCGTTCTTGTTGATGAGCAAATTCTGCGGTTTCAAATCTCGATGAAGCACGTTTTGACTATGGCAGAAGGCCAGACCGCGCAGCAGCTGGTACATGAACGACTTCACCACGTCGAAGTCGATGTCGCCGATGAGGCTGTCGAAGTATTTCTTCAGGTCCTGATCGCAGTGCTCGAAGACGAGAGTGAGCTTCTTGTCGCTGTGGAGAACGTCGTACAGCCGAACGATATTCTTGTGTTTCAGCTCTTTCAAGAGGCAGATTTCTCTGAGCGCCGACGACGGCACCCCCTCGTCGTCGTCGTCGAGTCGCACCCGCTTCAAAGCGACGATCTCGTGCGTTTCGCGATTTTTTGCTTTGAAAACCGTACCATAAGTCCCCTCGCCGATTTTCTCAAGTTTTTCATATTTCTGCATCTTGAAGAAACTGTAAGACACTCACAAACACGTCGACATGACGATTTGTCAGTATAAAAACACGATTGATACGCGTAATAAACACCGAACGTCCAAAAAAGAAAAGCTGGAAAAGTGCAAAAAATTGACTGAAAAAGACTGTCAAAATAACGAACTTGTCAAAATACATTAAATTCCAGCCCAGTAAAACTATATTCATATTCACCTCGGTCTACATAGCTTATGAATAGATAGATGTTCTTTAAGTATGCCCCTGGTCATTTTGGAAAGTATGTACATACTTTAAGACTGCGCCGACCATAATTCACGTGCCCTAAATAGGTATTTAACGCAGCACACCGGTTGGCGCCAATCGTCGCGACGATATGGCGCGTCGAATATCGTCGCCTAAACAAAAGTACAGTGTAAGTCAAAATTAGATATTTTACAGAAAAAGCAGAAAACTGAGTCATTGTTAACTATTTCGTCTTATATTATATTTATATTTAACTATATCACAGTAATTTATATAAACGATATCATAATTATTTGAATACAGGTCTCTGATTGTGCGGTTATGAGGCGGGGCCGTCCACATATTACGTAATCACGTTTTTGGGATTTTCTACCCCCCCCCCCCTCCCACATGTTTACAGACGTAATCTGCGGCCTTACCCCCCCCCCCCCCAAGATTACGTAATCAACCGAATTTGTGTAAAATGTGAAAATTCGTGAACGTGAAAAAAGTAGATAAGATATTTCACTCCAACCATCGTTTCAAGCTTTGGATATTAGAAGACTTTTTGTACAGGAGATTATATAAATTCAACATGGAAACCAAGTTAAAACTTATCTGAAAGTTTTTTTCATATAGGCCTTTGTTACTAAGAAAAAAAAACTTGAAGAACTGAATTTTAAAAATAAAACCCGCTTTTTGTCGGTAACCTTGACCTCAACAAAAAAAGTCATGTATAACTTTAAACTCAATTTCTCATATTGAACAATATTCGGTACACTAAATCATCAAAATAAAAAAAAAACTGTTTAATTTTTAAAAAGTAGATACGATATTTCACACCAACTATCGTTTCACGCTTTGGATATTAGAAGACTTTTTGGACAGGAGATTATTAGATTATTTGGACAGGAGATACGTAACATTTGAAACCCTTCCAGAGAGTAACTCCCTTTATTGAGGGTGTATTTACAGGACTGGCAATGAATCTCTTATGGTTTACGTGCTAAGTTCATTTAGTTGTTTTGGACTACCCCGAACATCCTAATATATTATAAATACATACAAGAAAGTAATTTGTTTTGTTTGTTTGTTTGTTTGTACTCTTTATTGTGAAATTTCACAATGGGCGGGTTTATTATCATACGACAATCTCTTACAACCAACCCTAATATGAAGTGTTTATATGTATGTGTGCATGTAACATGTGTGTAAGTGTGTGTCTTGTTATGGCATTCGGCCGACAGAATTGAAAATGAAATTCCGTTAGTTTTATCCCAATGGAAAATAGTGACCCAGCCGGGAATCGAACCCGGATCCTTACAATGTAAGATCAGGTGACCTAACCTAACACTTGGGCCGAAGTTTACCAACCCCTTCGTTTTTCATTTTTCATTTAAGTACTGTCAAATATTACTATGTATCACACATCAATATCGAAAATCCATCGATATCGATAGTGAGGCGTGGCCGGGGATAGCGATCTCTATATCTTGTGCGAGGGAGAAAAGTGATGTGCTGTCGTGCTCGCACGTTTTACGACCCGGAATGTCAGGAGCGATTGCGACCACTATAGTGCCAAAAGATTATCTTCTAGCCCGGGCATCAAAAAAGACTTGAAAAAGACTTAACACAATGCACAAGACAGTAGAAGGATCAGTAAAATAACAGCAAAAGAGTCAGTTTTTCTTTATTGTATACGTTATTATGACTCATTGAGGAGGAAATAACGGTATCCATTGCCTTAAACGCTTACACTTTATTTGTGATGCATATTTAAAAGCAACAATATATAAAATCCGTAAAATAAGAATTTTAAGCAATATGAAGTCACACGAAATCACTGATCAATGAGAGCGTTTAAGTCCGGATAGGAAACCTCCAAAAAACAACCGGAGGTACCGTAATTATAATATTATCTTTAATAATATCCTAATTTACATAAGTATAATCATATACATAAAAAAAATATGATGACTCAGATGAAAAACACCGTCCAGAAATCTGCATGGCCATGCACCTCGCCCGAGTGGTATGTCAGTAGGTACATGGAAAAAATGTGAAAAAGAATGTTAAAAACAGAAAATATCGAAATAACATATTGCGGCGCCAGTTAAGATATTCGTAAGAATTTATAATCTGGTATCTCTCTGGGGTATCTAATGTGGTATCTCTTTGACTTTGTAGATACCCAGAAAAATGTAATTTACAAAAAAGTGATGACTTCAGATTTTATTTATTTTGATTAGGAATTAAATCAAAACAATGAAATTCTGCATCGTAGAACAAAATATTAGGAAATTTTCTACAAGATTAATATTTTTTATAATATTTAAATGCATGCGGGAGGCCCATAAATTTGATCGCAAAATGTCAGTTTATCACTATTTGAGAGAGGTAGTCGCCTTAGATGATACCTGGAAAAGACCATATCTGAAGAATTTTAGTTTTATGAATTTTTAGAAAAATATAGGCATTATTATAAAAAAAGTTACAATTTACAATTTGGACAAAAAAGTTGCTCATTGCCTTGAACTGGCTTTAAACTGATTTAGAAAATTTTCACATTGTTAAACATTTTTATTGTTACTAGTTTTTTTTGGTTTCGTAATCTTAACGGATTTTGTTTCCAATATTTTCCGTTTATTATTTTTTAATATCTCTTTTTTTTTTAATGCTTCCAAAATATAGGCAGGTTCCTTTATGTCCATTTGCCTATCCAGTCTTGAATCTATAATTTCTGGTAGCAAACAGTCAAAGTAAAATATTTTCAGTTTTATTTCCATCTCACTCCAAAAGCCTTCATCTTCGTTTATGACTTCCACCTTCATGTCTACGTCCGTCCAAACAGCAAATACACAAATTTTTCTTTGAGTGGCGTGTATTTGTCCTTGGGCTTGAAAATACCAATCGTGTTTTTTATTTACATTGGTATTGCCATCTTTGTCTATTTTCCAGAAAGTAATTTTTTTCTCTCTGATGGCATCATTAATACTCATTCCTCTAGCTGAGTACGGACATTTTATTTCTACAATTTTGTCCTCTTGCAAAAGTCCATCCGGACTCGCACCTAAAAATGGTAGATCCAGGTCAATAAATAATCCACATGGATTTATAGGACTTTGAAGATAGCAAGATAGTTGATCACGTGCCAGATGTTCATGGTTTTGTCCATGTTGTATAGACTTCACATGATTTAAATTGTTTTCAGTCAGTATATTTTTTACCGCATTTAATAAGTCCTCGTTTGCAAACTTTTCCAAATATAGATGCAGTTAGCCGAAGTTTTCGCTCCTGGCGCCATTCTATGGATTCTGCCTGCAAAATAGTTCTTCTTTCTAGTAAGTGGCGATCTTCCTTAGTCAAAGTTATGCATTTCAAATGCTCGATTTTGGCAAACTCATAATCCGCCTTTTCCAGGTCAGGTTTTTCACAAGACTCTCCGTAATTTTTGTCCTCATGACTAATAACAGGCTTCTTACAATGAAACGATTTTATTATTTTGCGTTTTGCTGATGTCAATCTTTTGATATTTCTGTTGGTTTCAAGTCGTTTAATAAGTTTGTTTGGACTTCGCAGAAAAATATTTTTGCTTAGGTAAGTCTCTGGCTTTCTTGAATTGAAGGACACTACTGCTGCGGCACATCTACCTCCATTAGATTGCCTGCCTGAGTAATTTATTCGTTTTCCACCGACGAACTTTGCAATTACACTATTAAAAATTTCAGCTATATTACTATTAACATTATGCATCAGGCTTGGCGCGTTATTCACCAGTCTGGAAATAAACTTCAATATGGCTGAAAATATAAAACCACCCTCTTGACTTTTCATTATTGGAACTAGGTTTTCTTCTACGGATTCTACGTTTTCGGTTTGCTTTTCACATTAGTAAGATTTGCATAAGCTGTGATTGCCAAATACGTGGTGTGGTGAATTCAACAAATCTTGCTTCAACTGTAGAACTTTTTGTTGAAAAGTTTTGCTACCTTCAGAATTAAGATGTTTTACAGCACCAGTTGCAGAACGCCTTAAGCGCAATATGTTATTCTTAACAACTTTTCTATATTTCAATGGATAGTTTGTATTTCTGGTCAGTTCATCTAACTTTGTGCAGTAATTTCGTAGTAAATGATTAGTGCATTCTATTTTTTCCACGAGTAAATTTCCATACGGTTTCGATTTTTCTATGTTTCTATGTGTACTTGAATCACCGTCAGCTATCAATCTAGAGTAAATCAGTTTGTGAGTGTTCAATGATGTTTTGAAACCTTCAACCAAAGCTGTCGATTCCATTGCGCTAGATGAACCTGTATAGTTTTTGAAACATATGTGATCTGGAACTGTGTGTTTTCTGTTTTCAGCTCGAGCACAAACCATACAATATTTATTCTTTACTGCCATATATAGTACTTTCTTTGTCCTGTATCCTATTATTACTGCAGCACCCGATAATGCGTTGTAGTTCTTTCTATACGATCTTTTCGACCAGCAGCCATCAGCCACCACAGTAATCATTGGTACTCCATTCGCATCCACTTCGCCGTTGAGTACAGCTAAATTATATTCGTCTTTGGCTGCTTCCTCCATGCATTTCTCTTTAGCTAGTTCCCATAGTTCACAGATCTTGGTATGGCACTTTGAGTATAATTTATCAGACATACAGGGTATGTTCAGGGAGGCTGAAACTTGTTCCAATCCTGAAAATCCAGCGCCAATAGACATGAAACTACTAACAGCGTTATGGTTGAGGTTAAGTTCAACGGGGCTATCTGGTTTTTTACAATTTAAAAGTTCTAATTTTGCATTGCATAATCGACACGTAAAAAAGAATTTTGATAGAAACCCTTTCTTAATCTCCTTGGTAAGTTTTAAAAAATTTAAGTTACATTGAAATGCAGAGTTGTGATGGGCCATTTCTTGGAGTTGTTTGAATATGTAATTAAAATCTACTATTCTATTCCCTTCAGGTAAAAAATCCACATCATCATTATTTTCCTCTTCTGTTATTAATTCGAAATCGGAATCCGAGTCCGTTTCAAATGATTTCTGAAATAAAATTAATTGAATTAATAAATTATTGCTGAATTGCTTCTGAAAATAGAAGTGACCGGAAATATTGAAGAAGGTATGTATAGAAAAGTTGCACTGCAAGTCAAATTTACACTGATAATAAAACTTTATCAAATTTAAATTACGTAGGCAATGGGCCGATTGCGTTTCTTTGTGAACTGAAACTGGAATTAGTTCAAGCGAACGAGATACGAAGCAATACGAACGAGTTAGAACGGAATATAAAACGAACGATCGTCGATAAAACTACCTGTCGGACTAATACTCGTCCGAATAAATTTGAATACATTTTGTGCTGTGTTACATTCAGATGCTTTATCTTTGGTGGGTAGTTTTAATTCGAAAAAGTGAAAAGTGAAAACCGTTCATTTCACATTCCGCTCTAGCGTATTACCCTGTCTCGTTCACACGGACTAATTTCCAATTTTAGTTCACGAAGAAACGCAATCAAGCCCAATATCACAGTATTTTTTTTAAAATATATAGGTATATATCTCAATCGAAAACACGATTTGTATTGGTAAAATTAGATAGTTAATAAAAGTAACTGAATTAAGTACCGAAAATCTTTGTTGCAAATATACAGGTAAAGTTTATACTAGAACACTTAAAAAAAATATATACAACTAACTTACCGCAAAATCATTGCACGGCGTATATTTTGTCGTCGAGTGTTCATCAAGTTTTCTTATACTCGAGCCTATTATCACATTGTTCGAAGATTCCTAGGAACGAAATGTACAGTGATAAAAGTAATTATTGCTTTGTAACGTATTATCACTTAGATCCTAAGATTTTTATACCTGGGCGAGCGAGTCTTGCTCAGCGATGGCACTTGCACGTACAATAGAAGCGAGAAGTCGTTTGTTTTGAAACTTTGAGCCACATTTCAATTTATGATATTTAATCTTACGCTTTCCCATTTTTACTAAAACATAATAATATGCTCATTTAGATAAAAACTTGTATATATATAATGCTATATAATGCTCATTTAGATAAAAACAAGTTATAATTAGGTCAGGTTCTTACACGAGCTGACCTAATTACAACTTTCGACAATAGAAAAAGGAACACTAATACCAGATAAAATCTAAATAAAAAATACTTTCAATAAATGCTTACATCGTTTTACCGCGTGAGTGATATTATACGCGCACGAAATAGATCGCGGCCGGTTTTCGAGGTCAGATCGCTACGCAAAGAAACGTCACCCCCTCCTCAGCTCTAGTGGACGACTGAATAATTCACCCTTGCGCTCGCGTATATATATCGAACGTTATTTGGCCATAGTAAATTTGTATGGCAGATTCGAGGTATCTTCTAAAAAAATCATATTTAAATAAGCAGGGAACATTTTTAAATATCCGTGATGCTTTCTTGTAGCTTGAACGTTTGTGATTTATTACGATTTGAAATTTGAAATAAAATCTAATTTCTTTATTCATTGTGAACAAAACGCCGGAGTGCTTTTCTTAAGTTTTTCCCCAACTTTATGTTGAAAGAAATATTAACCAGCAAATGGTTTTTGATTATAGAAGATGTATTATTGTAAACACATTCGTTGAGATCTTAAATATATTTTTTAAATATTTATTACCGAAAAATTATGGATTGCAGCGACAAAACCGTGACTGACGTTTTCGCTTATTTTGCTCGGTGCAGTCTTAAGACTGCGCCGACCATAATTCACGTGCCCTAAATAGGTATTTAACGCAGCACACCGGTTGGCGCCAATCGTCGCGACGATATGGCGCGCCGAATATCGTCGCCTAAACAAAAGTACAGTGTAAGTCAAAATTAGATATTTTACAGAAAAAGCAGAAAACTGAGTCATTGTTAACTATTTCGTCTTATATTATATTTATATTTAACTATATCACAGTAATTTATATAAACGATATCATAATAATTTGAATACAGGTCTCTGATTGTGCGGTTATGAGGCGGGGCCGTCCACATATTACGTAATCACGTTTTTGGGATTTTCTACCCCCCCCTCCCTCCCACATGTTTACAGACGTAATCTGCGGCCTTACCCCCCCCCCCCCCCAAGATTACGTAATCAACCGAATTTGTGTAAAATGTGAAAATTCGTAGATAAGATATTTCACTCCAACCATCGTTTCAAGCTTTGGATATTGGAAGACTTTTTGTACAGGAGATTATTCAACATGGAAACCAAGTTAAAACTTATCTGAAACTTTTTTTCATATAGGCCTTTGTTACTAAGAAAAAAAAACTTGAAGACCTGAATTTTAAAAATAAAACCCGCTTTTTGTCGGTAACCTTGACCTCAACAAAAAAAGTCATGTATAACTTTAAACTCAATTTCTCATATTGAACAATATTCCAAAATAAAAAAAAACTGTTTAATTTTTAAAAAGTAGATACGATATTTCACACCAACCATCGTTTCACGCTTTGGATATTAGAAGACTTTTTGGACAGGAGATTATTAGATTATTTGGACAGGAGATACGTAACATTTGAAACCCTTCCAGAGAGTAACTCCCTTTATTGAGGGTGCATTTACAGGACTGGCAATGAATCTCTTATGGTTTACGTGCTAAGTTCATTTAGTTGTTTTGGACTACCCCGAACATCGTAATATATTATAAATACATACAAGAAAGTAATTTGTTTTGTTTGTTTGTTTGTTTCTACTCTTTATTGTGAAATTTCACAATGGGCGGGTTTATTATCATACGACAATCTCTTACAACCAACCCTAATATGAAGTGTTTATGGGTCATTCCGCCATTTCGTGCAAATCGCCTGTAATATCAGACTGCATACCGCATTTAGAAAAAAAGTTTTGTTGAAATATATTTACTCTAAGTGTGAGGGAGAAGGCTCTTTAGGAAATCTAATTCTAAAGTACATAGTTTTTTTTAATCTTAAAAATACATGGAAAAATTTCATTCCTCTCCGCCTCCAAACCACAAACTTCAAATTCGTCGATGTGTTGTACCTAAACTTGCCAACACATACTTAGTTGTCTTAGCATACATGAAAGATAAGGTAAACACACTATAGGTATTAAAATATAAGACATCTACAATTACATATAAACAAAATATTTCTACTTTTGTCTTTGGCAACAGAGATTCTATCATTTCCCGCGCAAAAAAAAAATAAGTATATCTTGCTCCGCAACAGGAGCCCAAGCTTCTACCGTAGATCATTATGCTCCTCATTGGTCAGTCTGTCGCGTAAGCTCTGAAGGCTGTGTGAATAGTCGCCGTGTAAAAAGATATTTAAGTTCCTTCTCTTCATTTCGAGTTTGTCACCGTTCAGCAGTCATTACCATCCATCCAAGTCAAACAGTAAGTACAAAACAATAAAGCTAAGTTTATATCCACTTTGGTGTGTTTAGGTAGGGTCTTTCGTCCACTGTTATTGAAACTTCAAGGTCATCAATCATGGGAAATATGCAGAATAAACTTCCATTATTTCATTCCACTCCTTGTCATTACCTTCCTTTCCTTCCAAATTTATGTAGGATGGTAATGAAACGTATTGGAAGGTAATGAAAACGTGTCAGATGGTAATGAAAACTTTTGGAAGGCAATGAGTTATTGACAATTTCGAATGGTTTTGAAGGTTTTTATAGGAAACGAGCTAAGTAGATAAATGTCAATTATCTATATGTCAATTTTGGCCTGTTTAAGTGTATTTTGGGTAAATTATGAAAGAATTCTAGAAGAAAGAGAAGAATTATAGAAGAAAGAGAGCTAAGCTCTTTTATCTCCAGTTTCATCTACGTTCCGTGCAACCATACCAAGCATTTGGGGAGATTGAGCGTTGGGATTGACATCACATAACCTGAATTAATCAATCGCGAATTTGTAGAAAGCTTCACTCAATACGGTGAAATTATAGTTAACCATGTGTTTAATGTAAACCACCTTACTAGCAATGAGATGAAAGACGATACACCGAATGTTCATGTAGCATGTACGTGGTAGTAGGTAGTAGGTAGTAGTACGTGTAGGTAGTAGTACGTAGGTAGTAGTAGTAGGTAGGTAGTAGTAGTAGGTAGGTAGTAGTAGTAGTAGGTAGTAGGTAGTAGTACGTGGTAGTAGGTACGTGGAAGTGTACCTACTACCGTTTTTGAGACACAACGACATATAAAAGTCATGCCGTTTTATATGAATACTGACGGCACAATGTTGATAAGCACACTGATGACATGGATAATGACAATACAAAAAATTGCAACGCATAAAAAGAAAATGTTAAGAATGTAGCTTGTCATGGTGTACATTCCGACAATATTGATGATTTGGGTAATAATCCAATATCTATTAAAATAAGCTGTATTAGTACATAGGAAAAAATTGAGAATACTCAAATGGCACATACACCGTACTTTTTTTTAAATGTTGGGATAAATCTAATATGCTTTCTTGGCCCGTAGTAGACGATGAAGATAATATAAAATCGAAGACTATCGCGGTTGTTTGACATTATAAATAGGATAGAAAACGAATTTACCGCGTGAAATTTGTAGCACCCGGGTGCTACAAATTTCAATTCGTAGCACCCGGGTGCTACAATGATGTTTTGAAACCTTCAACCAAAGCTGTCGATTCCATTGCGCTAGATGAACCTGTATAGTTTTTGAAACATATGTGATCTGGAACTGTGTGTTTTCTGTTTTCAGCTCGAGCACAAACCATCAATATTTATTCTTTACTGCCATATATAGTACTTTCTTTGTCCTGTATCCTATTATTACTGCAGCACCCGATAATGCGTTGTAGTTCTTTTTATACGATCTTTTCGACCAGCAGCCATCAGCCACCATAGTAATCATTGGTACTCCATTCGCATCCACTTCGCCGTTGAGTACAGCTAAATTATATTCGTCTTTGGCTGCTTCCTCCATGCATTTCTCTTTGGCTAGTTCCCATAGTTCACAGATCTTGGTATGGTACTTTGAGTATAATTTATCAGACATACAGGGTATGTTCAGGGAGGCTGAAACTTGTTCCAATCCTGAAAATCCAGCGCCAATAGACATGAAACTACTAACAGCGTTATGGTTGAGGTTAAGTTCAACTGGGCTATCTGGTTTTTTACAATTTAAAAGTTCTAATTTTGCATTGCATAATCGACACGTAAAAAAGAATTTCGATAGAAACCCTTTCTTAATCTCCTTGGTAAGTTTTAAAAAATTTAAGTTACATTGAAATGCAGAGTTGTGATGGGCCATTTCTTGGAGTTGTTTGAATATGTAATTAAAATCTACTATTCTGTTCCCTTCAGGTAAAAAATCCACATCATCATTATTTTCCTCTTCTGTTATTAATTCGAAATCGGAATCCGAGTCCGTTTCAAATGATTTCTAAAATAAAATTAATTGAATTAATAAATTATTGCTGAATTGCTGCTGAAAATAGAAGTGACCGGAAATATTGAAGAAGGTATGTATAGAAAAGTTGCACTGCAAGTCAAATTTACACTGATAATAAAACTTTATCAAATTTAAATTACGTAGGCAATGGGCCGATTGCGTTTCTTTGTGAACTGAAACTGGAATTAGTTCAATCGAACGAGATACGAAGCAATACGAACGAGGTAGAACGGAATATAAAACGAACGATCGTCGATAAAAACTACCTGTCGGACTAATACTCGTCCGAATAAATTTGAATACATTTTGTGCTGTGTTACATTCAGATGCTTTATCTTTGGTGGGTAGTTTTAATGCGAAAAAGTGAAAAGTGAAAACCGTTCATTTCACATTCCGCTCTAGCGTATTACCCTGTCTCGTTCACACGGACTAATTTCCAATTTTAGTTCACGAAGAAACGCAATCAAGCCCAATATCAGAGTATTTTTTTTTAATATATAGGTATATATCTCAATCGAAAACACGATTTGTATTGGTAAAATTAGATAGTTAATAAAAGTAACTGAATTAAGTACCGAAAATCTTTGTTACAAATATACAGGTAAAGTTTATACTGGAACACTTAAAAAAAATATATACAACTAACTTACCGCAAAATCATTGCACGGCGTATATTTTGTCGTCGAGTGTTCATCAAGTTTTCTTATACTCGAGCCTATTATCACATTGTTCGAAGATTCCTAGGAACGAAATGTACAGTGATAAAAGTAATTATTGCTTTGTAACGTATTATCACTTAGATCCTAAGATTTTTATACCTGGGCGAGCGAGTCTTGCTCAGCGATGGCACTTGCACGTACAATAGAAGCGAGAAGTCGTTTGTTTTGAAACTTTGAGCCACATTTCAATTTATGATATTTAATCTTACGCTTTCCCATTTTTACTAAAACATAATAATATGCTCATTTAGATAAAAACTTGTATATATATAATGCTATATAATGCTCATTTAGATAAAAACAAGTTATAATTAGGTCAGGTTCTTACACGAGCTGACCTAATTACAACTTTCGACAATAGAAAAAAGGAACACTAATACCAGATAAAATCTAAATAAAAAATACTTTCAATAAATGCTTACATCGTTTTACCGCGTGAGTGAGATTATACGCGCACGAAATAGATCGCGGCCGGTTTTCGAGGTCAGATCGCTACGCAAAGAAACGTCACCCCCTCCTCAGCTCTAGTGGACGACTGAATAATTCACCCTTGCGCTCGCGTATATATATCGAACGTTATTTGGCCATAGTAAATTTGTATGGCAGATTCGAGGTATCTTCTATAAAAATCATATTTAAATAAGCAGGGAACATTTTTAAATATCGGTGATGCTTTCTTGTAGCTTGAACGTTTGTGATTTATTACGATTTGAAATTTGAAATAAAATCTAATTTCTTTATTCATTGTGAGCAAAACACCGGAGTGCTTTTCTTAAGTTTTTCCCCAACTTTATGTTGAAAGAAATATTAACCAGCAAATGGTTTTTGATTATAGAAGCTGTATTATTGTAAACACATTCGTTGAGATCTTAAATATATTTTTTAAATATTTATTACCGAAAAATTATGGATTGCAGCGACAAAACCGTGACTGACGTTTTCGCTTATTTTGCTCGGTGCAGTCTTAATAATGAAATGAAATCATGTATTCAAAATAAACAAAAAATATATCATCCGTCTTAAAAATCCACCTAAATAGGCACATGCCCTTACTAAGGTACACTTGCCATGTACCGTAAAAAATAAACTTTAAAAATTATAGTTAAATATTCATTAGACTTTAATTACATATTCAACTATGTAAATTAAAATCCAATAATCGTAGATAGTGATAACAATTTTGGTAATATATTAATATTATTATTCGGTTTCGACTGGATTTTTTCGAGGTACATACCCTTTCGGCTCAGTTTTGACCTGTGTGTACATTTTGTTCTGGATGAGAATTTCTAAAATGGCATAGAATGAAGACAAAAACAAGCTGGGCCAAAAACATGGCATAATCATAAATCTGGCTAAATCGCAAGCGATTGTGGTTGATGGGCAGAAACTGTCTACTACTAACTAAACGTCAGTACCACCCCTCAAAATAAACGGTAATATTATTGCGTACTATAATAAGACTGTGAAGTACCTTGGGATAGTCATATACGAATTTCTTTCGTGGCAGGCACACACAAACCAAATTAGTCGTTGCATTTTCAATGGCTTTTATAGCCTTTGAAGTCTACAGAGATTCCTTCCAGTATCAATTACACAAACTATTCCCAATTCTGGACCATGCTGATGTAGGTACTTTAAAAATGAAAAAGAAGATTCTGGATAAATTCGAACGATTACAGAATATCTGCATACGATACATACTCGACTTAAGCGAATATCGCGACGGACTTCACTGGCTTCAAATTCATGAGCGCAGTAATCTGCATGCCCTCTCACTCTTTTACAAAGTCCTGAATAGTCCCATAGCACCTCCTTACCTTCTTTCACCCGTTAGGAAGTCGTGGTGCTCCATTTAGTTTAAGTCAGGACAATACCATAGCAATTCCATTACATCAGACTTAATTTTTGACCAATTCATTTACTGTCCGAGCAGAAGCTCGACTTTGGAACCAGCTTCCGTATGTTATCCGTCGTGCAACTTCGTTGCCCTGCAAGGCGTTATTGAAAGAATATTTTCTCCCTCAAAATATTAATTATGAATAATTCCCACTCCTTCCCGTTCCTATTTTGTTGTTGAATGGATAGTCCAATAAGTACCTTGTCGTGTAATATTTATTATTTTATATACGTAGGTATTAATATTATTTATCTGCAGTTTCTATTTATCTATTATTATATGTATTATATACGTATGTATATATCTATCTATGGGTGTATGTATATGTATGTATGATATATGTATATGTATATATGTTATATGTGTGAAATGCCTAATTATTTCTTTTATTTAATATTACAACGGTTGGCTATAAGAAATCGTAAAACGATAAGCCCTCCGTTTATACTAAGTAAAAATAGAATAATTTAAGTTTTCTTTAGCATTGTTGGTGTTTTAGTAAAATACGGCTATTTTTCTTTCTTCTTTTATTCTTTAACATTTTAATAATGTTCGCAATCATCAGTCGTTAAATACTTACAACGAGAATATTTCTTTTATGTATGTAATAGTAATGCAGTTTTTTGCACTCAATAAGTAACATAATAGCTTCCAAACTTTTCGATTCAAGTAACGTTTAACTGCAGAGAACAAATTAACGAATATTTTTCCTTACTTACATAATTTGTAGTTGTTTTAACAGTAACTTTTATGCACATATAACAGTAATTTAAAACAATATGAAACTTTCATTCATTACGAGCCATCGTCTACGGCTGCTGCAAGCAATGCGCACAACTCTAGCGACTGCAGCTTTCATATCTTTTTCTATTATCTTTTGATATCCACAGACTTCAATCCGTCGATCGTCAGCTGTTTTTGCTCGGTTGTGTTTTCCGAGTTTTTCGCATGAATAATTCTGATTTTTGAGCCATATCCCGCCCAATAGACAAGAATAAAGTGACGAGTTGTAGTTTGGACAGTTTCTTCGCGTCGTTGTGGAATTTTTCAGTGATAATTATGCCGCGCACTAGTCCGAACTTGTGATGTACAAAAATGAAAATAATACATTTATCGTCGCGGAACGTCGTATTTATCATTTTATCGCTCATTGCGAATAATATAAGGATATCTAATATGGGTGAGTGGTTATTTGAGTAAAATAATAGTTATTTTGGTTAAAAGTGAATTTCTTTTCACCCTTTCGCTGAGTCATGAAATGAGTTTGTTGAACCAGTCGTAAGTTTTTTTCCGATTAGGATTTCAAATCAGTTGAGTATGTTTGTCGACAAACCCAATTTCGAGTAGTTTTATTTTCTACACTAAACAACCTAAATGAATGCGATAAATAACAGAAAAACTTTAATTAAAGTAAACAATTAACATGGCTGTCAATACGGCAAAGGAGAAATGTTCATAAACTTAAATACCATGGTCTCGCAAATGCCATCGCCTGGAACGGCTTCACTGTTCCTCTTCACATGGTGGAAGTTGGCGCTCGTGGCCTGCCAGCTAAATTTCAGAATTTATCAGGAATTAACCAAGTTAGTCTTCTTCAAAGTATTCTCCATTTACAGCAACACACTTATCCACACTGTGTTTCCATTGGTCAAAACATCTCTGGAACTCCTCAATTGAGATCTCCGTAAGTGTCCATGCGAAGATGCTTTCACCTCCACATGTTCAAATCTCTTCCCTTTGAGGTCCCTTTTCATTCTCAGGAACAGAAAGAAGTTAGAGGGAGCCAGATCGGGTGAGTAGGGTGCGTGGGGAACAACAGTCCATCTCTGAGAAGCCAAATATTGACAAACACTCGAAGCTGTGTGGGGCAACTCTTGGAACAAACTTTGCTGCAACGAGTCTCATCCTCAAATCGTCACTTAAAATCTGTTGACAGGCAGGTCATTTGACCCCTTTTGAAGTGACTCATAAGCCCACTCATAAGCCCGTGTGCGACTCATTTCATCACCCTTGTAAGCTTCACTAAGCATTTCATAAGCCTGAACTGCAGTTTTCTTCATCAGGAAGCAAAACCTCAAACACAGTCGTTCTTTTTGCATGATATAGCAGAGGTTAAAAAACAAGACTTGAAAAAAAAAACACTGCACCACTTAGTGGGTTCACAGCGATGGGGCTGGACATACTGACTCACAGGGACCTATACTAAGTAGGAATGGCCGTGGATTTCCCCCTGTCCGACTCGGAGGCGGAGCTGCAACAACAGTCCCGTAAAGGTCCCCATTCATGGGCACTCCATTTAGCAGCGCTCCACTCCATCGCTCCAAATTAGTGCATTGTCTTGTCGTGAATCTAAAAAACCGTGTGGATTGTGTGGCATCATCAAAATCCAGTGCGGCTCGGTTCCAATGGCCGCAGTCATTCCACGCCATTCCACGGTCATGGCGCCATTCCACGCCGCTCTGCTCGTGAGTGTCAAAAACGCACTTCATTTTGAGCTCAGTCGGCCGGCCGCTGTTGTGGTGGTTGGACGCTCTGCTGTATTTGTGATGTCGGGAAAAGCGTTTGTTTTAGAGGTGATTGAAATGTACAGAGAATCACCTTGTCTCGGGAAAAGTACTCATCATGATGTCATACATCCTCATGAAATTCTGACGCTGCAATAGCTACCTTTTTGTCCATTTACGCTTTGGTTTTTTGTTTTTAATTATAATACAAGCAGCAGCTGACATTAGCAAACATTTCTCTTCACTATCCATATCAATTATCAATTAACAAAACTTCACTTGATTAACAAAATTCTCTTGTGTATTATGTATATATCTATTTATTTTATCTATACTTTAATTTTTTTATTATTATCTTACCTTATTATTTATATTATCATTTTATCAATATTATTAAAAAAGTCGGTAAAAAATCTTTGTTTTTTTTTCATTACATTTCACAATAAACAATACTTGTTTACAATACCAGACAATAGAGCCATTTATGATCCTTTATTGTATCCTTTGCAAGTTTGGGGGATAATATAGCGGCCGTAAGGTTAGTATGGGTAGGGCAGAGCGGTTTATGCAATTTATTTTCAAGTAATTTAAGTAAAATATATTTATTAAATTCATAATGTGGCTTCTCTATCCCTTTCCTCGAAATTTGGGTAAATTTCGTAAGAGGGTTCTTACTTAAAAACTATTCTCTGCTTATTTTCTTTTTGCACTGTAACAATATGTATAGTTTAGTTGTGTAAACTTTTAATTGGCCTTAGATTTGCATAACATGTGTTAGTATTAAGTATAAAAGGCTGTAAGTTTTCTGAAAAATAAGATTAAAAAAAGCGAAAATTAAAAAATATGTATGTTGCCAAGCTCTCCATTTAAGCTCAAAGTATTTTATTAACCCACATTTTTGTATATTTGACTACTGATTTAACAACACTGATTAAACAATTGAATCAGGTCCCCAGAGTGCATTGCCTCACTTTTTTTTCTTCATATTTCCAGCTAACAACCAGATGGAGGCTTATTCCAAAGACCAGGTGCAGAAAGGCACCACGACGGCCTCCTCTATGCTCTTCTACCCGAGGAACAACACCGATCTGATACTCCGCGAGTGTCCGGTGAATGCCGAATGTCCGGAACTGGGATTTCCATGCATTGTCTGTGATATGAAACGCAATTGTTTATACGGGGAGATGCTAAACGCCACTTGTAGGGCGTTGCCGCAAGTAACTTGCTCGGTAAGCTTCTTTTCCACACTTCTTATTACAAAGACTTTAGTCCTTTTATTAGCTCGTTATTTATTTAATTGTCGTTTTTTTCACAATGGCCGCGATAAACTTAGGTTTGAGTTGCAATTCTAAATTTAAAAAAAAAACAATTTAAAACCATGCTATTCTATTTTCAAAATTAATTATTTTTTACTCTTTCTATCGTTGGATATTTTTACACAACTGCCTAAGAAAAAAGAGTGTAATGTGTTCAGGGTTCATCTATGTATGTTTTCCGTCTCTTTATATAACTTCTAAACGCTTGAAACTGATTTAGAGGTGTGTGGTATTGTTAGAACCCTTATGTCATCCCGAGTGTTATAGGGTACCTTAACTGACAAAATATCAGGTAAATAGTTGTCTTAATGTCTGAATTTACAAATGTCAATAAATTAACATAAATATGTCATGTTTAGCGTCAAATAAAAGGTTTGAGTACATTTCGAAAATATATATGTATCATCTGTCAATAGAGGTTTTTATCAAGATCTACAAGGCATATGTGAGACCTATTCTTGAGTATGGCTATCAGATCTGGAACCCTTACTTTTGCAAAGATGTAGATATTCTGGAAAAGGTTCAGCGAAGGGCAACCAAAATGCCAGTGGGCCTGAAGAATAGGAATTATGAAGATCGCTTGAAATTACTTGGAATTACTACACTCAAACAAAGAAGACAAAGAGGGGACCTGATTGAGACATATAAAATTCTAACACACTATTACAATGTACCTGCACTGAAGAATATTTAAAAATTCAACGTCAACACAAATCTTCGAGGTCACAACAAAAAACTCAACCGTACAAAATTTAAATCTAATCCTCTTAAGAACGTTCTGCCAAATAGAGTGGTGGACATGTGGAATAAACTACCATTTGAAGTGATCAGTGCAATCTCTGTCAATCAATTTAAAAACAGACTCGATTTGTACCTAAAAACTTGTTAATATTGTTTATATAATATTGTTAATATTGTTTAGCTTTACAAGATCTGATCTGGACGTATCAGCAAAGCTGCCTGTCCAGAATAAATAATAATAATAATAATAATAATATCAATATGGATAAATACACAAACTAAAGATATTTCATAAAAAAGTGTATTTTTAAATTATAAATACAGTAGGTAGTTCACTTTCTGTAACGGCAGTCGTGGTTTCTTTTTAATATATTTACTTGTCACATATGGACATGGCATTCGTAGTAAAGTTGAAAATAATTCTGTGCCCGTGCTATCCATTGCAGCTTCTCCAGTGGGTCTGGCACGTAAGTTTCAAACAACGATGGCGAAGCTCACTATTAAACAACCGAGCCTGGTCAATCTATCTTCGCCTCTGCACTCATCAATCTCTAATGTACGACAATACATCTTGCTTCGGCAGAATTCCACTATTTTCGCAATTTGAAGCGTCGCGGCTGGGCTGGGACCAGCTACGTATAGTGCGTGTGTATGTGCGTACGTGGTTCGTGGCGTGCATGGTTTTAATGGTTCTAATGGTGGGTTAGTGGATTTTTTAATAAGAATTTTAGTAGATTTTTGACAAAATGTTAGTTATGCTCCCCCATGAAGTCTATATATCCTTTAAGAAATGAACATATTTGTTAAAAATATCTAGAGAAAATTGAATAACAATGCTTCATACAGTTGTCTGCGTTTCTTTGGATAATGAACCAAAGTGATATAAAAGTAAGTAGTTGTGATTATATTAATTGAATATTATATTATTGCTTCACAGGGTAAACGAGAGTTCGAGCGACAATACCAATGTCGGTATTGTTATCAAACGGAACACTGGGAACATAAATGCATACAGAAGGCGAATTGTAATTCTGTAGCATCACCCCGACAATATTATAGGTGACGCATAATTGTTATTTTTGTTTACTGCTTTATTCCATGTAATAGTATAAAAATTATCTTAATAGCTAAAGAATAAACAACGGGAGGTGACTAATTCCACCCTTTGGGAGGTCAGGGTCCGGTCAATTAAGCCAGGATAAAACACTCGTCATTCTGTCACATCACTCTTCTGTTTACACATACTATTGTTTATGGAACAGCTCTCACACTGTCAGGCATGCACCTTTGTTATTCAAATATTTAAACAAATATTTACTTTCACATAGTTGCTAACCACATGGTTAGCAACTTCCCCCCTCCCCCCCCCCCCCCCCGCGACATCTTATCCTCTCTTTTATTTTTCCCTTGGAAAAAATAGTAAAAAATCGTGTGTAACAATATAACTTATTTGCATGAACAGTAGGACCTCGCTTATCCGAGGTAATGTGAGCGAAGGGTACCTCGGATAATCGAAAACTCAGATAACACTGATTAGTGTATATGAAGGGGGAAATATATATTAACCCCTTGAGTATGATACGACCAAATCTGGTTCTGAAACAATTATCCGTTGAGTATGATACGACCAGATCTGGTTCCGCGTTTTTTTCACTTCTTTGACGTTCTCATATTTATTCATAATTATCTAATTGTTTTACAAAATGATATGTCAATATTCTATATTCGAAATTTCAATGCAATCATTGTGCAGTTGTTCTTTTTATGATTGGTGTAGTAGTTTCGTAGTTATAGTACTTTAAGGTCGATGTCGCCGAAAATCCTGCAAAAGAGACAGATGCATCCATGAAAATACCCATTTACTCCAAGGGTTAAAGTTTAAAAAGAATTAAAACGTAGCTAATGAAGTAAAATAATACATCTATTACATATTTAAATGTAATCAGTCAAAAATGTAATACAATACATACATGTATACACTATAAAATACTGTATAGTATAATTGGACACATTTCAGGTAAAAACATGGCCTTTTTGACCTCGGTTAACCCGGAACTCGGTTAATTAGGGCTCAAATAACCGCCGCGGCCAGTAGCAGCCTTAGGGTAGGGCGCGGTTGGGCGAGTGAGTCCTACTTACTCGTAAATTCCCTAAATCTAGCGTCAAAATTGTAATGGTGACAACACTAGAAAGGAGCGCAGTGCTCCGACTGAACACTTGCTTTTAAAACTCAGAATACTGATGTTCAAGTCTGAGTTCAATACTGAGTTCAGTTGAAAGATTTCAACTTCATAGTTTCATTGGTTGTTTGGTATGATATACCTTTTCAAATTAATATCGTCAGTAAATGTCTACAATCAATAGACATGAATCTCGGTAAATGCACAACTTGGGTTGTCGACTACAGCGGGCGAGCCCGTCACCTCAGGAAGTTTTAACGATTAGTCGTTCTATCTCCCTGGAGTGAGCGCAGAAGACTTGAGGACAAAACAGTCCACCATCTAGCTACGCCACAAGCCCGTAAGAGGCCAACGCCTTAACCGCGAGATAGCCAGGAGTGTTACACGGCGGGCTTACACTCACGCCCTTACTTCCATTTGTGACCAGATTACTCCGGTCTCTCGATTGGTTACGAGTTTGAGGTCGCTTGCGCGGTCCTCTCCCTTACGAAGCGGTGAAACGGCGTATACCGAATCTATCGCGGACCACAGCGTCCTTTGCCCGGCTGTTCACCCAGGATCGGATGGCCGATGGTTGTTTCAAGAGCAGTAGCCGTAAGGTCCGCAACCACCCCCGCTCTGTAGGAAACAGTACTGCTTCCAGACTGCCCCGACTGTTAGTCAGAGTGCACAGTCGATTGGCTTACGCCGCACGGTGCGCAGACCGTCCAGGAGCGCCAGAAGGTTGATTCCCAGGGGAAACTGACCATAAGGCCGGAGTCCTACCCAGGCTTGCACTTCATGCGTGGAGGCCGTCGGATAGGTGTTGACCCGTGAATGTGACCAACCCAGAACAGAATGGGTATTCGTGGCCAACTCAGCAAGGGCCCATTAACTCCCCGGTAAATGCAGACATTTTGAAAAAATGCTGCACTTCTTTGGAGGAATATGTAAATACAGGCTTTAAAAGCACCATTTTAACTGCGAAGGAGTTGCCTGTAGAACTAGGAATTGAACTAGGAATTAGAGCCACATCAAGAATTTGACATATTAAACGCCAAGCTGGTGAAACTGCCCGAAATGGTCTGCAAGTTGATTTTTGTAACTGTCTTTTGGACACTCCCTTAATTTCACTGAATAAAAGATTTGAACAGGTAAATGACTACTTGGAATCTTGGTCTTTTTTGTACAATATAAAAAAGATTCCGGAAAAGCCAGACTTCAAACTGTGTGGTAATCTCCAATTGAAATTAACTGTAGACTCTACATCAGATATAGATAGTTGTATATGGTTTGAATGGCAGATGGGAACGCGGTAGAAATCTCGCCCAGGGCACTGGCGGTGGTAAAACCGGCACTGGCCGCGGCCTATTGTATTTGTTCGAAAGGATATTTTCATTTGCTTTCATAGAAATTGAAATTTGTTTTGTGGTCTTCCAAATTTTAAAATTCGATAGGATAAGTAGTTTTAGATTTTTATTTTGTAAATTTAGACATACATATCGCGAGATATATTTTTATGATAAAATACAATGGAAAATTCCTAGTTTTAAAATATAAAACAAAATCTCGTTAACAAATAACAAAGTTAGGTGTTTTCTAAAATGTTTTTTCTTTAGAAATGGCTTCAGATGAGTCATTTGGAATTCGCTACATTTCACTCGTCCTAATGAAGGTTTCGATTGAGCGAGATTTGCCGACGACGTCGCTAGGGTCCTAACGGGCGCACGCCCACTCGGATCGGTCGCCGTTCGGGTCGTTTTCAGGCCGCGCAAAAAAATCACCGTCGCTCGGTCCCGGCGGTCGTAGCGCATTCTGGAGCTTTTAGCCTCTCCGAACGATTTATAGTTTCTTTCACCGCGGACACCCCGAAGGGTGTCCGTGCGCTTTGTCGACCTACAAACGCGCTAAACACGATACAGACCGACTAAAGTTACTCCCAATGTCGTTTATAGAAAGTTATCGAATTAGTCATCTATGAAAATGAAGAATATGGCTCGCTGTCATCTCTCACTCTTTATACTGGAGTTCTAACTCTCTTTCTATCCTTTCAGAACGAACTGCACTGTGAACGGGAATATAGTGTGCCTCGGCCACAGGAAGTTCCCGAAGCGGATTCTGTGCTCGTGGACCGCGGGCACCCGCTGGAGTACTGCGTTAATGCTGGCGCTGACGCTGGGCGGGCTGGGTGCGGACCGCTTCTACCTGGGCCACTGGCAGGAGGGCATCGGCAAGCTCTTCAGCTTCGGCGGCCTCGGCGTCTGGACCCTCGTCGACACGCTGCTCGTGGCCATTCACCATCTCGGGCCCGCCGACGGGTCTCTCTATATATAACCGCCGGGCCGGCTGGGTGCGGACCGCTTCTACCTGGGCCACTGGCAGGAGGGCATCGGCAAGCTCTTCAGCTTCGGCGGCCTCGGCGTCTGGACCCTCGTCGACACGCTGCTCGTGGCCATTCACCATCTCGGGCCCGCCGACGGGTCTCTCTATATATAACCGCCGGGCCGGCTGGGTGCGGACCGCTTCTACCTGGGCCACTGGCAGGAGGGCATCGGCAAGCTCTTCAGCTTCGGCGGCCTCGGCGTCTGGACCCTCGTCGACACGCTGCTCGTGGCCATTCACCATCTCGGGCCCGCCGACGGGTCTCTCTATATATAACCGCCGGGCCGGCTGGGTGCGGACCGCTTCTACCTGGGCCACTGGCAGGAGGGCATCGGCAAGCTCTTCAGCTTCGGCGGCCTCGGCGTCTGGACCCTCGTCGACACGCTGCTCGTGGCCATTCACCATCTCGGGCCCGCCGACGGGTCTCTCTATATATAACCGCCGGGCCGGCTGGGTGCGGACCGCTTCTACCTGGGCCACTGGCAGGAGGGCATCGGCAAGCTCTTCAGCTTCGGCGGCCTCGGCGTCTGGACCCTCGTCGACACGCTGCTCGTGGCCATTCACCATCTCGGGCCCGCCGACGGGTCTCTCTATATATAACCGCCGGGCCGGCTGGGTGCGGACCGCTTCTACCTGGGCCACTGGCAGGAGGGCATCGGCAAGCTCTTCAGCTTCGGCGGCCTCGGCGTCTGGACCCTCGTCGACACGCTGCTCGTGGCCATTCACCATCTCGGGCCCGCCGACGGGTCTCTCTATATATAACCGCCGGGCCGGCTGGGTGCGGACCGCTTCTACCTGGGCCACTGGCAGGAGGGCATCGGCAAGCTCTTCAGCTTCGGCGGCCTCGGCGTCTGGACCCTCGTCGACACGCTGCTCGTGGCCATTCACCATCTCGGGCCCGCCGACGGGTCTCTCTATATATAACCGCCGGGCCGGCTGGGTGCGGACCGCTTCTACCTGGGCCACTGGCAGGAGGGCATCGGCAAGCTCTTCAGCTTCGGCGGCCTCGGCGTCTGGACCCTCGTCGACACGCTGCTCGTGGCCATTCACCATCTCGGGCCCGCCGACGGGTCTCTCTATATATAACCGCCGGGCCGGCTGGGTGCGGACCGCTTCTACCTGGGCCACTGGCAGGAGGGCATCGGCAAGCTCTTCAGCTTCGGCGGCCTCGGCGTCTGGACCCTCGTCGACACGCTGCTCGTGGCCATTCACCATCTCGGGCCCGCCGACGGGTCTCTCTATATATAACCGCCGGGCCGGCTGGGTGCGGACCGCTTCTACCTGGGCCACTGGCAGGAGGGCATCGGCAAGCTCTTCAGCTTCGGCGGCCTCGGCGTCTGGACCCTCGTCGACACGCTGCTCGTGGCCATTCACCATCTCGGGCCCGCCGACGGGTCTCTCTATATATAACCGCCGGGCCGGCTGGGTGCGGACCGCTTCTACCTGGGCCACTGGCAGGAGGGCATCGGCAAGCTCTTCAGCTTCGGCGGCCTCGGCGTCTGGACCCTCGTCGACACGCTGCTCGTGGCCATTCACCATCTCGGGCCCGCCGACGGGTCTCTCTATATATAACCGCCGGGCCGGCTGGGTGCGGACCGCTTCTACCTGGGCCACTGGCAGGAGGGCATCGGCAAGCTCTTCAGCTTCGGCGGCCTCGGCGTCTGGACCCTCGTCGACACGCTGCTCGTGGCCATTCACCATCTCGGGCCCGCCGACGGGTCTCTCTATATATAACCGCCGGGCCGGCTGGGTGCGGACCGCTTCTACCTGGGCCACTGGCAGGAGGGCATCGGCAAGCTCTTCAGCTTCGGCGGCCTCGGCGTCTGGACCCTCGTCGACACGCTGCTCGTGGCCATTCACCATCTCGGGCCCGCCGACGGGTCTCTCTATATATAACCGCCGGGCCGGCTGGGTGCGGACCGCTTCTACCTGGGCCACTGGCAGGAGGGCATCGGCAAGCTCTTCAGCTTCGGCGGCCTCGGCGTCTGGACCCTCGTCGACACGCTGCTCGTGGCCATTCACCATCTCGGGCCCGCCGACGGGTCTCTCTATATATAACCGCCGGGCGGGCTGGGTGCGGACCGCTTCTACCTGGGCCACTGGCAGGAGGGCATCGGCAAGCTCTTCAGCTTCGGCGGCCTCGGCGTCTGGACCCTCGTCGACACGCTGCTCGTGGCCATTCACCATCTCGGGCCCGCCGACGGGTCTCTCTATATATAACCGCCGGGCCGGCTGGGTGCGGACCGCTTCTACCTGGGCCACTGGCAGGAGGGCATCGGCAAGCTCTTCAGCTTCGGCGGCCTCGGCGTCTGGACCCTCGTCGACACGCTGCTCGTGGCCATTCACCATCTCGGGCCCGCCGACGGGTCTCTCTATATATAACCGCCGGGCCGGCTGGGTGCGGACCGCTTCTACCTGGGCCACTGGCAGGAGGGCATCGGCAAGCTCTTCAGCTTCGGCGGCCTCGGCGTCTGGACCCTCGTCGACACGCTGCTCGTGGCCATTCACCATCTCGGGCCCGCCGACGGGTCTCTCTATATATAACCGCCGGGCCGGCTGGGTGCGGACCGCTTCTACCTGGGCCACTGGCAGGAGGGCATCGGCAAGCTCTTCAGCTTCGGCGGCCTCGGCGTCTGGACCCTCGTCGACACGCTGCTCGTGGCCATTCACCATCTCGGGCCCGCCGACGGGTCTCTCTATATATAACCGCCGGGCCGGCTGGGTGCGGACCGCTTCTACCTGGGCCACTGGCAGGAGGGCATCGGCAAGCTCTTCAGCTTCGGCGGCCTCGGCGTCTGGACCCTCGTCGACACGCTGCTCGTGGCCATTCACCATCTCGGGCCCGCCGACGGGTCTCTCTATATATAACCGCCGGGCCGGCTGGGTGCGGACCGCTTCTACCTGGGCCACTGGCAGGAGGGCATCGGCAAGCTCTTCAGCTTCGGCGGCCTCGGCGTCTGGACCCTCGTCGACACGCTGCTCGTGGCCATTCACCATCTCGGGCCCGCCGACGGGTCTCTCTATATATAACCGCCGGGCCGGCTGGGTGCGGACCGCTTCTACCTGGGCCACTGGCAGGAGGGCATCGGCAAGCTCTTCAGCTTCGGCGGCCTCGGCGTCTGGACCCTCGTCGACACGCTGCTCGTGGCCATTCACCATCTCGGGCCCGCCGACGGGTCTCTCTATATATAACCGCCGGGCCGGCTGGGTGCGGACCGCTTCTACCTGGGCCACTGGCAGGAGGGCATCGGCAAGCTCTTCAGCTTCGGCGGCCTCGGCGTCTGGACCCTCGTCGACACGCTGCTCGTGGCCATTCACCATCTCGGGCCCGCCGACGGGTCTCTCTATATATAACCGCCGGGCCGGCTGGGTGCGGACCGCTTCTACCTGGGCCACTGGCAGGAGGGCATCGGCAAGCTCTTCAGCTTCGGCGGCCTCGGCGTCTGGACCCTCGTCGACACGCTGCTCGTGGCCATTCACCATCTCGGGCCCGCCGACGGGTCTCTCTATATATAACCGCCGGGCCGGCTGGGTGCGGACCGCTTCTACCTGGGCCACTGGCAGGAGGGCATCGGCAAGCTCTTCAGCTTCGGCGGCCTCGGCGTCTGGACCCTCGTCGACACGCTGCTCGTGGCCATTCACCATCTCGGGCCCGCCGACGGGTCTCTCTATATATAACCGCCGGGCCGGCTGGGTGCGGACCGCTTCTACCTGGGCCACTGGCAGGAGGGCATCGGCAAGCTCTTCAGCTTCGGCGGCCTCGGCGTCTGGACCCTCGTCGACACGCTGCTCGTGGCCATTCACCATCTCGGGCCCGCCGACGGGTCTCTCTATATATAACCGCCGGGCCGGCTGGGTGCGGACCGCTTCTACCTGGGCCACTGGCAGGAGGGCATCGGCAAGCTCTTCAGCTTCGGCGGCCTCGGCGTCTGGACCCTCGTCGACACGCTGCTCGTGGCCATTCACCATCTCGGGCCCGCCGACGGGTCTCTCTATATATAACCGCCGGGCCGGCTGGGTGCGGACCGCTTCTACCTGGGCCACTGGCAGGAGGGCATCGGCAAGCTCTTCAGCTTCGGCGGCCTCGGCGTCTGGACCCTCGTCGACACGCTGCTCGTGGCCATTCACCATCTCGGGCCCCGCCGGACGGGTCTCTCTATATATAACCGCCGGGCCGGCTGGTGCGGACCGCTTCTACCTGGGCCACTGGCAGGAGGGCATCGGCAAGCTCTTCAGCTTCGGCGGCCTCGGCGTCTGGACCCTCGTCGACACGCTGCTCGTGGCCATTCACCATCTCGGGCCCCGCCGACGGGTCTCTCTATATATAACCGCCGGGCCGGCTGGGTGCGGACCGCTTCTACCTGGGCCACTGGCAGGAGGGCATCGGCAAGCTCTTCAGCTTCGGCGGCCTCGGCGTCTGGACCCTCGTCGACACGCTGCTCGTGGCCATTCACCATCTCGGGCCCGCCGACCGGGTCTCTCTATATATAACCGCCGGGCCGGCTGGGTGCGGACCGCTTCTACCTGGGCCACTGGCAGGAGGGCATCGGCAAGCTCTTCAGCTTCGGCGGCCTCGGCGTCTGGACCCTCGTCGACACGCTGCTCGTGGCCATTCACCATCTCGGGCCCGCCGACGGGTCTCTCTATATATAACCGCCGGGCCGGCTGGGTGCGGACCGCTTCTACCTGGGCCACTGGCAGGAGGGCATCGGCAAGCTCTTCAGCTTCGGCGGCCTCGGCGTCTGGACCCTCGTCGACACGCTGCTCGTGGCCATTCACCATCTCGGGCCCGCCGACGGGTCTCTCTATATATAACCGCCGGGCCGGCTGGGTGCGGACCGCTTCTACCTGGGCCACTGGCAGGAGGGCATCGGCAAGCTCTTCAGCTTCGGCGGCCTCGGCGTCTGGACCCTCGTCGACACGCTGCTCGTGGCCATTTCACCATCTCGGGCCCCGCCGACGGGTCTCTCTATATATAACCGCCGGGCCGGCTGGGTGCGGACCGCTTCTACCTGGGCCACTGGCAGGAGGGCATCGGCAAGCTCTTCAGCTTCGGCGGCCTCGGCGTCTGGACCCTCGTCGACACGCTGCTCGTGGCCATTCACCATCTCGGGCCCGCCGACGGGTCTCTCTATATATAACCGCCGGGCCGGCTGGGTGCGGACCGCTTCTACCTGGGCCACTGGCAGGAGGGCATCGGCAAGCTCTTCAGCTTCGGCGGCCTCGGCGTCTGGACCCTCGTCGACACGCTGCTCGTGGCCATTCACCATCTCGGGCCCGCCGACGGGTCTCTCTATATATAACCGCCGGGCGGGCTGGGTGCGGACCGCTTCTACCTGGGCCACTGGCAGGAGGGCATCGGCAAGCTCTTCAGCTTCGGCGGCCTCGGCGTCTGGACCCTCGTCGACACGCTGCTCGTGGCCATTCACCATCTCGGGCCCGCCGACGGGGTCTCTCTATATATAACCGCCGGGCCGGCTGGGTGCGGACCGCTTCTACCTGGGCCACTGGCAGGAGGGCATCGGCAAGCTCTTCAGCTTCGGCGGCCTCGGCGTCTGGACCCTCGTCGACACGCTGCTCGTGGCCATTCACCATCTCGGGCCCCGCCGACGGGTCTCTCTATATATAACCGCCGGGCGGGCTGGGTGCGGACCGCTTCTACCTGGGCCACTGGCAGGAGGGCATCGGCAAGCTCTTCAGCTTCGGCGGCCTCGGCGTCTGGACCCTCGTCGACACGCTGCTCGTGGCCATTCACCATCTCGGGCCCGCCGACGGGTCTCTCTATATATAACCGCCGGGCCGGCTGGGTGCGGACCGCTTCTACCTGGGCCACTGGCAGGAGGGCATCGGCAAGCTCTTCAGCTTCGGCGGCCTCGGCGTCTGGACCCTCGTCGACACGCTGCTCGTGGCCATTCACCATCTCGGGCCCGCCGACGGGTCTCTCTATATATACCGCCGGGCCGGCTGGGTGCGGACCGCTTCTACCTGGGCCACTGGCAGGAGGGCATCGGCAAGCTCTTCAGCTTCGGCGGCCTCGGCGTCTGGACCCTCGTCGACACGCTGCTCGTGGCCATTCACCATCTCGGCCCGCCGACGGGTCTCTCTATATATAACCGCCGGGCCGGCTGGGTGCGGACCGCTTCTACCTGGGCCACTGGCAGGAGGGCATCGGCAAGCTCTTCAGCTTCGGCGGCCTCGGCGTCTGGACCCTCGTCGACACGCTGCTCGTGGCCATTCACCATCTCGGGCCCGCCGACGGGTCTCTCTATATATAACCGCCGGGCGGCTGGGTGCGGACCGCTTCTACCTGGGCCACTGGCAGGAGGGCATCGGCAAGCTCTTCAGCTTCGGCGGCCTCGGCGTCTGGACCCTCGTCGACACGCTGCTCGTGGCCATTCACCATCTCGGGCCCGCCGACGGGTCTCTCTATATATAACCGCCGGGCCGGCTGGGTGCGGACCGCTTCTACCTGGGCCACTGGCAGGAGGGGCATCGGCAAGCTCTTCAGCTTCGGCGGCCTCGGCGTCTGGACCCTCGTCGACACGCTGCTCGTGGCCATTCACCATCTCGGGCCCGCCGACGGGTCTCTCTATATATAACCGCCGGGCCGGCTGGGTGCGGACCGCTTCTACCTGGGCCACTGGCAGGGAGGGCATCGGCAAGCTCTTCAGCTTCGGCGGCCTCCGGCGTCTGGACCCTCGTCGACACGCTGCTCGTGGCCATTCACCATCTCGGGCCCGCCGACGGGTCTCTCTATATATAACCGCCGGGCCGGCTGGGTGCGGGACCGCTTCTACCTGGGCCACTGGCAGGAGGGCATCGGCAAGCTCTTCAGCTTCGGCGGCCTCGGCGTCTGGACCCTCGTCGACACGCTGCTCGTGGCCATTCACCATCTCGGGCCCGCCGACGGGTCTCTCTATATATAACCGCCGGGCCGGCTGGGTGCGGACCGCTTTCTACCTGGGCCACTGGCAGGAGGGCATCGGCAAGCTCTTCAGCTTCGGCGGCCTCGGCGTCTGGACCCTCGTCGACACGCTGCTCGTGGCCATTCACCATCTCGGGCCCGCCGACGGGTCTCTCTATATATAACCGCCGGGCCGGCTGGGTGCGGGACCGCTTCTACCTGGGCCACTGGCAGGAGGGCATCGGCAAGCTCTTCAGCTTCGGCGGCCTCGGCGTCTGGACCCTCGTCGACACGCTGCTCGTGGCCATTCACCATCTCGGGCCCGCCGACGGGTCTCTCTATATATAACCGCCGGGCCGGCTGGGTGCGGACCGCTTCTACCTTGGCCACTGGCAGGAGGGCTCTTCAGCTTCGGCGGCCTCGGCGTCTGGACCCTCGTCGACACGCTGCTCGTGGCCATTCACCATCTCGGGCCCGCCGACGGGTCTCTCTATATATAACCGCCGGGCCGGCTGGGTGCGGACCGCTTCTACCTGGGCCACTGGCAGGAGGGCATCGGCAAGCTCTTCAGCTTCGGCGGCCTCGGCGTCTGGACCCTCGTCGACACGCTGCTCGTGGCCATTCACCATCTCGGGCCCGCCGACGGGTCTCTCTATATATAACCGCCGGGCCGGCTGGGTGCGGACCGCTTCTACCTGGGCCACTGGCAGGAGGGCATCGGCAAGCTCTTCAGCTTCGGCGGCCTCGGCGTCTGGACCCTCGTCGACACGCTGCTCGTGGCCATTCACCATCTCGGGCCCGCCGACGGGTCTCTCTATATATAACCGCCGGGCCGGCTGGGTGCGGACCGCTTCTACCTGGGCCACTGGCAGGAGGGCATCGGCAAGCTCTTCAGCTTCGGCGGCCTCGGCGTCTGGACCCTCGTCGACACGCTGCTCGTGGCCATTCACCATCTCGGGCCCGCCGACGGGTCTCTCTATATATAACCGCCGGGCCGGCTGGGTGCGGACCGCTTCTACCTGGGCCACTGGCAGGAGGGCATCGGCAAGCTCTTCAGCTTCGGCGGCCTCGGCGTCTGGACCCTCGTCGACACGCTGCTCGTGGCCATTCACCATCTCGGGCCCGCCGACGGGTCTCTCTATATATAACCGCCGGGCCGGCTGGGTGCGGACCGCTTCTACCTGGGCCACTGGCAGGAGGGCATCGGCAAGCTCTTCAGCTTCGGCGGCCTCGGCGTCTGGACCCTCGTCGACACGCTGCTCGTGGCCATTCACCATCTCGGGCCCGCCGACGGGTCTCTCTATATATAACCGCCGGGCCGGCTGGGTGCGGACCGCTTCTACCTGGGCCACTGGCAGGAGGGCATCGGCAAGCTCTTCAGCTTCGGCGGCCTCGGCGTCTGGACCCTCGTCGACACGCTGCTCGTGGCCATTCACCATCTCGGGCCCGCCGACGGGTCTCTCTATATATAACCGCCGGGCCGGCTGGGTGCGGACCGCTTCTACCTGGGCCACTGGCAGGAGGGCATCGGCAAGCTCTTCAGCTTCGGCGGCCTCGGCGTCTGGACCCTCGTCGACACGCTGCTCGTGGCCATTCACCATCTCGGGCCCGCCGACGGGTCTCTCTATATATAACCGCCGGGCCGGCTGGGTGCGGACCGCTTCTACCTGGGCCACTGGCAGGAGGGCATCGGCAAGCTCTTCAGCTTCGGCGGCCTCGGCGTCTGGACCCTCGTCGACACGCTGCTCGTGGCCATTCACCATCTCGGGCCCGCCGACGGGTCTCTCTATATATAACGTCTTATCTTTTATCTAGTTCCTAAACTTACAATGTTTATCGATGCTTAGTTTTACCAATAAAATGCTAAATAATTTACGTGATTTTCTTTTTAACTTCCTCGAAGGGGTGCTCGCGCGATCCGTTCGACTGTGCTGTTTATCCGGGTAAATGACCGAATAAAGAAGCGTAGTTATCTGAACTAAAGGTATATGAGCTACTTCACTTTTCCCCTCGGTTTAGTTCCCGGTTTTTTCGTTAGTTGTAGTCGGTCTACGGTGCGCGTATATTGAAATAAAAGTGGATCGAACGTTTATTTTCTTCACTATGGTATCGTGAGTCGCGGCAGACTTATTAAAGCGTCGTACGCAGCTGATTTTTTACTCGATTGTAATATAGAAGACGCTATGTCCCACGATTCGGGGAGACTTCTATACGTTTATAAAAACCGACAGTTCTTTTTTTTTAAACACTGGCTGGAACGTGTCAAGCGGCTCGTGACTAGACACGAAGTCTCGCTTAGAAGACTGCAATTAACCGAGCAAACTGTGTAGTTTATCTTTATAAAGTCGAGCTTTACGCGCAAACCAAAAATCTGCCAGAACTGCACAGTTTACCTTATTTATTGCTCAGTTATGACAACACAGGGTACACTGTGCAGTTAAACTAATCAAGTGTGGACCCCTTAACATTTTCTTGGGCCCAATGGGGATTTCTACCATTTTTCCTTAAAACATCATTTACACAATCAAAAAATAACAAACTGCCGAAGAGTAGATAGGAAAAGTCTATTATAAAACTATTATATTTGCAATAAAAAAAAAACGGTTGTGTCACCCCAAGACTTTCCTGACTAGTATCCGGGGAGGTGCGAAAAAACAGCGACATTTTTTACTCTAGTACCCCAAATTTGTATGGCAGGTACCCCAAACGTTGGTCGTAAGTACCCCAAAAACTAATAGGTTCTTCCGATGGTTAACAGAAGCTTCTATGCCAAATTTTAACTTAGACAGATTAAGCGTCTGGGCGCTATCGCGGAAACAATTTTTTCGCCGGGAACCCCAAATTTGTATGGGAGGTACCACAACCGTAGGGCGTAGGGACTCCAAAAACTAATGGGTTCCTCCGACGGTTAACAGAAGCTTATATACCAAATTTCAGCTCAATCCGATTAAGCGTCTGGGCGCTATCGTGGAAGAATACATACATACAGACATACAGACATACAGACAGACAGAGATCGGTCTGGAAATAGTCTCAATCGTCTCAGGGAGTCTCAAAATATATATTCCCATCTTCATCTCAAAATTTTTTTTTAGCGCGATCACAATACTTTCCTTTCCGATAGGTCGTCAGGAAAGTAAAATGAAAGTTGTTAAATTATTAGAGTGAAAAAGGAATTAAAACTTTAGCCAAAGAATAGAAGTTTTTGCAAAAATAACTAACTGAAGTCAAAAAATACGAAATATATGAATTTTCCTTATTTATGCATACAGGATGTTACTGGTGCATGGGCATTTTTTCAAGGGGTTATTGTGTAGGTAGGTACATCAAACTAAAACAAGTGTTGTTCTTTTTACTTTACATTTTTGTTCAGAGATTTAACGACATGAAAAAAGTTTCTTGGGCTTGGTGTTAACTTGAATTAACAATGTTTTTTTCTCAGTAACCACCGCCTAGACAAATCTCCTCTGAATCAAAATCTCCTACTTATTTTTTTTTAAACTTACTTTTCTTGTTTAGTTGGTTGGATGCACAGAGTAAAATATACAGAGTAAAATATACAGAGTAAAAGATACTCTGTATATTAACCCTTGGAGTAAATGGGTATTTTCATGGATGCATCTGTGTCTTTTGCAGGATTTTCGGCGACATGGACTTAAAGTACTATAACTACGAAACTACTACACCAATCATAAAAAGAACAACTGCACAATGATTGCATTGAAATTTCGAATATAGAATATTGAAATATCATTTTGTAAAACAATTAGATAATTATGAATAAATATGAGAACGTCAAAGAAAGGAAAAAAACGCGCGACCAGATCTGGTCGTATCATACTCAACGGATAATTGTTTCACAGCCAGATTTGGTCGTATCATACTCAACGGATAATTGTTTCACAACCAGATTTGGTCGTATCATACTCAACGGGTTAACAACAACAGCACCTATTTATTCGCCTATAAAATTGGGCACTATTTTTTTCTTGTTGTACATTTAGGTATGACTTCATGTACAACTAAAAATATTTAGATATTTTTTTCTCAAAATGCATGTTTACTTATTGCAGCCTTTTGCCACCTGAAAGCAGTGCTGCTGGCGGGCGCACAGTTTTTTTTTGTCATCTACATTTTAATTTAAAGTAACCCTAAGTAAGTGGTTGTTGTAACCCCCCGTTTACACATAGGCTCCGTATTTACAGGACCGTTTTTAACGGATCCGTCGCTACTGGATGTGATATTCACACAGCATATTCTGTCGGTTTCGTTCTCTGCCAATCAGTATACAACCAACATCCCAAGTAACACAAATTGGCTGTATAAAGGTCCCAGCAACGTTTCCCCTACAGCTTTGAGTCAGAAGAACTAGTAATATAACGTCTATACTCAGTGGCGGCGCTAGGCGTCGGCGACGTCGGCGACCGCCGACGGCCTCGCACCTAAGGGGGCCTCGCAAAACTTTTACAAATGATTTAAATGCATTTACAGACTTTTGAAATGCATTACAGAGTTAACTTTTTTAACACAATGATAGATGCTATTATAGTCGACACCGAATGTCGATTTAAAGCGCTCAATGAATATTTTGAGCAATTTGCGATATCAGTTATTTGAAATCGATATCAAAAGAGGACCTTCTCAAGCATTGTAATGATTTAGGTACAATACTGCGACATGGCGACGGCGAAAACAGTGACATACAGCCTTTCAAGCTATCTGAAGAGCTACAGCTTTTAAAAGCGAATTCACTTGACTGTCAACGACGCGAAACAACTCATTCAGTACATTTTAGAAAATAATTTGGAAGAAATAGGTATATCCAAATGTTTACATAGCAATATATGCTCAAATCATGCTCACAGTTCCCGTCAGTACAGCTTCCGCTGAGAGAAGCTTCTCAAAGTTAAAATTGATTAAGACCTACTTGAGAAGCACGATGACCTAAGAGAGACTATCTGCGTTATCAATTCTATCAATTGAAGCTGAAATAGCGGCTAGTATTAGCTATGACATAATCCTGAAAAAGTTCAGTGAGGCCAAAAGCCGAAAAGTTCGTCTATTTTAATTTCTATTTGTGTAATTTTTAACATCATTTGATTAGCAATAAAACTCGTTTACTCATACATTAGTTTCACTATAATTCGGCTCATGAAATTTAACGTTTTCTTTTTGACTGGGAAATAAAAAAGGCCTCGCGAACCTAATTTCGCCGACGTCCAAGTGTGGTCTAGCGCCGCCACTGTCTATACTACCGGAAGAGGCATATTTTATACGGCTTTTAGCTGAATAGTGGCTGAATAGCGGTCATAACAGCTAACTTCGGTGGTATAAGAAAGCTGAATAAGCACTTATAGCGCATGCTGTGGCACCCTTATATCTCCAATTGATACTTTATTACGACTTCTAGTCGGGTAATGCCTTGAAATTAATCAAACTTTAATTTTCAAATTTATCAAAACTTGCTTACGCTAGTACGCTTGTACTGATTCACCCATGCCACTTCAAGGATGCCGGTTGGTCGATATCCTGAACGTTAGGCAAGAGGACTGTATTTAATTAAGGTGTGGTGAGCGATGAACAGCCGAAGTGCGAATAAGAATCAAGGCTAAGAAAAAGTAGTACCTTAAAACACCGCTTCCTTCCTGATCTTCTCTGGCTGCTTCATTGATGGGTAGCTACCCAGATGCTGGTGCAGATCCCGATGGACGAGGTCACAATATGCACAGCATACAAAACCTCGAATTTGTATATTTTTTATCAGATAGAAAATAGTAATAAAGCATGTTTGCGTTTGCGCTAGTTTGGTAACTGACTCGTCGACCGCGCAGATGGTCTAAGCGGTGACACCTTTTAGGTACTTATTTATGACACGGAAGGGATAAAATATATTGGAAAACATTTATTTAGGATTAGGCAGGAATAAGACTTAAGGATACACCAGGCCTGTCCATCGGTAACTTAAACTTCACCTGTATACTATGTTTAGAGAGGGTTTATCCGAGCGCCCTATACTTTTGCCATTTACTTAAATTAAAAACACATAGTAAACAAAGATAATACAATTTTATTTCTTAACTCTTCGGTGCGTAGTACGCCGTCTCTGGCGTTGAAATATAAAAAAGTAATAAAAATTGGCTACGCCTGCCGACATACACTTTTCTATAATGGCATAAGGAATTGGTGTCCCTTGTGTCACCGCTTTAATGATTCAAATCAACGGACATGTTTAGAGGGAAAAATGTCACAGAAAGAGACGGCCTATCGCAAGTACATAGGATTTTCAATGCACTATGCCCGTCTACATCATTTAGCAATAAGGTCAGTCTGCTAGTGCCACTTTCCGGACATCTTCTCGTATAGGCGTTACTCCACTGCGCCTTCGGCCTTTGTATGGGATTCGGCAGTTCTCATCTGAGGCGTGCGACGATTGGCGTGCAACGGTCGGCATACAACGCGCCATCAACATCTAAATATTACAAATCCGTGCAAAATTTGTAGACGAGGTCGATTAGCTCCTTCTTTTTGAGTCCCGTCAAAGCGGGAGAGTCGTGCGGCTTCTTCCATCTGATCACTTCCTTGAGCTGGGGCACCGTGTACTTGTCCACTTTGTTATTCTGGATGCGACTCACTAGCATCTGGAGATCGGGCGGCTCGCCCGTCGGTTCCATCTTGGCCGCCTTGACGGGTTTGATTTCGATCAGCTCTCCGAATAAGTGGTGGAAATCTGGGGCGAGCCGCCCGATTCGCTCGTCCTGCGCCGCGACGTCCGGCTCCGTTTCGTCCGGGGCGTCCCGCTCCACCTCTTCCGCCAGAGCCAGCGCCTCCACGGCGGCGTATTGCTTCTGAAGCTTGGGATTGGCAAAGTGGCCCGGCGTAAAGTGGAACTTGAGCTTCTTGACGATGCTCTTCATGCAGTCGATCTGCTGGGCGGTGGGCTCCCGCTCGCCGGTGGCGAACTCCAGGTCTCGCACGTTTTCCTGGTAGGGGATGTAGACGAGGTGGAAGCCGTCCGGCTCGGCCTGCGTGGGCACGAGCGCCACTAGCTTGGGATGGGTGCACCAGCGAGGCGTCACGATGCAGAGGGCCACTTTGTTAAGCTCGCGGCAGCGATTCAGCAGCACGTTCAAAAGGAGCGATGAACCTGGAAAAGGCAACGAGAGTTCGTAACTTCTACAAGATTTATAATTCTGCATCTCGATTAGGATTTAGCCTCGGACAAAGTAGAGGTTTTTTATAATGCAGGATTGTTTGTTTCTACTCTCTATTGTGATATTTCACGATGGGCAGGTTTATTATCTTACAATAGACCGCTATGAAGTGTTTATATGTATGCGTGCGAGTAACATGCGTGTAATTGTGTGTCTCATTATTTCATTCCATCGTCAGAAATGAAATACAACTCCGTTAATTTTATCCCAACAAAAAACGGCAAAGCCGGGAATTGAACCCGGAACCTTACAATGTAAGATCAGGCGACCTAACAACTATATCACTGGACTGTCATAAGCATTGATTATATAGCATATTAGATGGTCCATTGATGTACGGCGATTTAGCAGCTAGGATTTTACTATGAAACGCTACGTGTAGATGGCACTCACAGTTCTAAAAATTGATTAATCTCCTCGTATGCTCAATATAGCGGCTTTTGTGGTGTGGTAGTATGGCGGCGTACTATAGATGGCGCTCTAAGCACACCTCTTATTATTGACACATCTCTTACAACATAGCTCTTATTATTTTAATATTATTTAGATAAAGATTTCAAATGGTTGACTATAAGATACCGCTATAGTGATAAGTCCGCCATTTGTGCATAAATTGTCTTCTTTATAAAATCAATGTAATTCATTAAGTTATGTTTTTATAGCACAATAAAGATATTCTATTCTATTCTATAAGATTTCAAATTTTAATTTGGTATACAGGTTTCAATACATAAAAATTACGCACTTTGTTTCGATATGTAATCAGCCTATATAAAAATGCGATAAAAGGATAACAACAAACTGAATGTTATTATTGTTATCATTGTTTAAATTATTATTATCAAGATTATAATCAATTAGTCCAACATTCATTATCAATGTCCTTTCATTATACATCCAAACCCTTCATTATACATGGCCAAATAAATTGCTATAACTTTTGCCGAACAATGCTATCAACGCCGCCTTTACTACGGCATTGAGCAATCTAATATGTTATATAATCAATGCTATAAGTCTAGTGAATGCCTAGCGCACCGGTGCGTTTGGTGTACAGATTAACCCTTGGAGTAAATGGGTATTTTCATGGATGCATCTGTCTCTTTTGCAGGATTTTCGGCGACATCGACCTTAAAGTACTATAACTACGAAACTACTACACCAATCATAAAAAGAACAACTGCACAATGATTACATTGAAATTTCGAATATAGAATATTGAAATATCATTTTGTAAAACAATTAGATAATTATGAATAAATATGAGAACGTCAAAGAAGTGAAAAAAACGCGGAACCAGATCTGGTCGTATCATATTCAACGGATAATTGTTTCAGAACCAGATTTGGTCGTATCATACTCAAGGGGTTAAACAGTACGACTGGAGACAAGAGTGTTGAAATTTTATTTAAGAGTCCCTATCGATTTCGTCGCGCGCTTAGTTTAGGTATTTTCAGAGCAGCGCAGGTGTCGCCGTTCGAACTATCGTAGTCAAATGAAGAGATACGGGCGCAGCAGCAACAAACAATCTTGATCCGCGACCGATAATCAGCACTCAAGTAGTATGTAAAATTAGTAAAAAATATGTTGTATAACATCTCAACGTTATTATATGTGACTCGATAAATTGTTACCTACTAAAAAAAATTATTTCTCATTAAAAGTTTGAATATTTTTTGTTTGGACATACATAATAATAATAGAAAATAAAAATTTCGTTTCATATTATGGTTATCATTTCTTGTTTATACTCTTTATTGTGAAAATATGGGCGGGTTTATTGTCATATGACAATCTTTTACAACCAACCCTACTATGACGTTTTATATGTGTGTGCGTGTAACATGTCTGTAAGTGTGTGTCTTGTTATTGTATTCCATCGACAGAATCGAAAATGCAATTCCGTTAATTAGATCCCAACGGAAAACGGTGACCCAGTCGGGAATCGAACCCGGGACCTTACAATGTAAGATCAGAAATATAAAATACCGCCATTAATCTGTTATATTTTTTTATGACCTAGCGAATAGTGAGGTTGGCATTTACAAAGTATGTATATAGTATTATAAGTTATTGTTGCAACTATAAAACAAAATATAATACAACCAGAATACATGTTGAATGAAAACAAGCACGCTTCTTTACGAGAGGCGCTGAACTAATATTTTAACGTCGTTTGCAAGTGTTGGAGAAATTTGATGCTGTTAAAAGACACCTTCTTAGTTCCAGCCATAAAGCGCTTTCTGCTTGTAATATCGTATGTCTTTCAATTTCGTGACGGTCCTTTATTTGTTGTTTCATATTTTCCAAAAACAGCTCCTTGGCTATTTCATACTCATCCGATGACATGTCTGGCTTTTGGCATGCTTCCCCGTAGTCACTACTATCAGCGTTGAATAAAAGACGTATTTTTGCTTTGTTGTCTTCGTCCTAGTATTCTGCATAAGTTTCTGCTGTTCAATTTTTTTCACATTAGTAGATGGGCTTTTATCGAAAATTGTTTTATGTAGTTTATATATCAATGTTCCCGTATTATACACCACTACTGCCACGTAACACCTTAGTTTGTAGGAATCTTTCAAAGCAAAATTAATGCGTTTTCCTCCAATACATTTTGCGACGATAGCATTGAATTGTCCAGCTCTGTTGATGTTTAAATTGTATAGGAGACTTCGAGCATGATATGCGAAGTTGGAGGTATTTGAATTTAATTTCCGCAGTAAAGTGTTTACTGTGGGGACACTGCTTGGATCTAGTTTTTTTCAGCTGTGCAGAAATAGTTTTCAAAATTTGTGTGTTCTCAAATATATGCTTCGGACTGTTTAAAATGTCGTTTTGTAGATTATTTATCTGTCTACCAAGGGAAGATTTTGCGCTTTCCTGCCGATTTAACGGATATCCGTAGACGTTTGAGTTGATCGCTATTGAGCGGTCTTCGTTCACCAATTGGCATCGATGTATCTTTCGTCAAATTCAAGTTCTTTTCATTATAGTTGCGTAATAAATAATTGCTACATTCAATTTATTCGACAGTAACATATTGATAGGCTCGGCTTTCCAAAAATGTGTTGTATGTACTCGCGTCGCCGTCCGCTATCAGCTTAGAATATACTAATTATGGACATCCACCTACTGCTTAAAGCCGTCTACTTTCGCCGTTTGCTCCATACTTGTTGGAAGATCCTTTATGGTTCGCATTGCATTGATGCTCAGGAGGCTTTTGTTCTTTATTAATTACACGCACACATATTACACAGTACTTATTTTTTACATCAATATGCAGCACTTTTTCTGAGTTAACTCCTAGTATGGCCCCTACACCTGCCAACGATGAATAATTTGCGCGGTAGGATCGTTTACACCAACTTGAATCTGCTGTAACTAGTATCTTCGGTGTTCCTGATGGATTTCTTTTTGTAACCAGAACACCTTCAGCAGCTGATTCTTTCATTGTAAGTTTGGCGGTTAACTTCCACTAGTCATGCAGATTTTTATGGCATTTAGAATAAATATTATTGTTCATTGTTGGAAAATTCATTAAGATTTGATCGGCCACATCCTGTCATAATTGTACCAGAAACAGCAGAATGATTTATGTCCATTACGTTTTCTCTCCTTCGTTGAAAGCGTTTAGTTAAAAATACTTGCTCAGATAAAACAATGCAATCTGCTGTAACTAGTATCTTCGGTGTTCCTGATAGAGTTTCTTTTTGTAGCCAGAACACCTTCAGCAGCTGCTTCTTTCATCCTAAGTTTGGCGGTTAACGGCATTTAGAATAAATATTATTGTTCATTTTTGGCAAATTCCTTAAGATTTGATCGGCCACATCCTGTCATAATTGTACCAGAAACAGCAGGATGATTTATGTCCATTACGTTTTCTCCTTCGTTGAAAGCGTTTAGTTAAAAGTACTTGCTCAGATAGAACAACGCAATATCCACTTGGATGAAAAAACCGTGTCGTTTTTCTTCAATTGTTTTGAGATGATTCAGTTGACATACAAATAATATCGGCAATGGTGAACGGCAAATAATGAATAACACTTTTATAATATCAGTAAGTAGGTAGGTATAGTCCATTTATTTAAAACTGAGCTGATTCCACTTCAATACATACAGCTCAATGCCCACCTAACTACGACTAAACTGTCCTGTATCTAGGCGGGTCAGAGTAAATAATTAAAATAAGCAAAACAAATTATGTAACAATTAACGTAAAAACGTTTTATTTTTATAAATAATAACTGTACTAACGATTTAGGATTAATAATAATCAATATACAAAATGTGTATAAATAATATAATGTAAGTATATACCTAATTCTATTTATACAATAATATGGCCTAAACACATACACGTAAATACGATTTTAATAAAAAATAAATGCTAAAATAGTATAAACATATCAAATCGTGAAAATATTGCTTTTTTTATACGAATAAATATAGTCTCAAAATAATCCAAAACTATTCATGTGCCATACTTTTTTATTTTATTTGTTTTTTTTTTTAAACTTTTTTTGTCGAATAAAAAAAATGTTACGGGTAAAAATAACCCTTAAAGTTCTGTGCGCTGTTTATATTCCACAGTGTATGGTTATATACAATTTCCCACTGAAACTTAAAGATGTTAATAGAACCTTTGCGATATTATTATAAATTACTGTTATTATTACCAAGTAAAAATACCTTATATCTCCATCTTTTTTACCCATCGATGACGATCCAGGCAATGTCTTATTTTTATATACATTATATATTTATAGATTTTTTGAAATTTACACATAATTAAACTAAAAACAATTATTTTAAGTCAAAAACCCTACTCTTTTTCGCTTACGATCCAAAGGTATCAATGACGCTTGCAGCGTTGCCACGCCGACGCTGGCGATGGACAACATTTTTACCCGTATTTATAGATTGAAGAAAGTAACAAACTATAAAAAAGATATAGTTAAATATAGTTAGGAAGGTGAAAACAATTTGCCTACGAAATTCACACGCCTTTCGTGTTTTTTCAGCTTTTTTTTAACTTTATTTTTTCCCTGATAGTAAAGTTTACTGTTTTGACCTATTTTCTAAAAATTAAACACATTTTATTGACATCTACAATAAAAAATACTGATAAGGTGAGGAGTGGGTCAAAATGCCAAAAATTTAGCGTGACGTATTTTATGGATAGCCCCTAACAAATCTCGCAGTTTCAAAACCAAGCACTCGACGCATATCCACTGTCGAAAAGCGCTCGGCCGGGCGCGAGTATTCGCGCGCAGGGCGCGAGAATATCGCGAGCTCCGGAAATCAACGCAACGCACGTCCACCGTCCAAAATAAAAATACTGGGTGGGTAAATGCCTCAATTATTCAAATGTTTCTATCTTATAATTATTTTTATTATATTCTTACGCGTAGACGACGTTTTTACACACGATTTTACTGGGTTTATTCATAGTAAAACACATTTTTTATTAGTGGTAATTGAATAAATTAAAAAAATATATATCGTAGACTTACTAATATATTATATGCTTAGTACGCACATTTTTTTTCAGAACGTTTTTCGCTACCAGTTAGCAGAAAAACGAATTGAATAACCTCGTGTTTCGTCTTTATGTAAAAAACCATTTTTGTATATTTTTTTTCCTAATTTATACGAAGTTGTTATCGATATAAAATTTCGTAGACATACTAAATAAATAGGTGTTGTATAACTGTGAATTAAAAAATATCAGATATATCTTATGGTTATTGTAAAATTCGTCCTGAAAAAGTGTGTATTTTCGGTTTTCACATTGCGAAATTGATAGGGGCTCTTAAATGCCTTTCAGCATACATTTCTAGACCCCAGTAATCTCGATAGTCGGAAATCGCATTTAGATGATAGTTTATGTCCCCTTTATATACTCTTTTCGCAGCTAGACTTATTTTAGCTGGCTGCAGGTTGGCCTTAGATGAAAACCAGTACACCTACCACCATGACAAGTTATCTTGAACTGTACAAACATTATAAATTTGCACAATGGCGGACATATGCTACAGTATCTCTTACAGTCCACCATAGGGTCGTTTTGAGAGTTCCTGTGTAATTGAATTTGTTATCATCATAACCATTTATTATAATCCCAGATAGCAGTTGATATAATTATCATGATAAAATAGAACAAAAATATTGACTATATCGAGATAATTATGTCTTAATATTTGGGTTTAATCATATTTAATGTCATATTTAACGAATCATTTTTAATAAGTCATAATGGAATAAGTCTCGGATGAAAAAATAATTAAAATAACATTCAGAATATAATGGCTAGTCGTACAATTCATAACTGGAATGAAACATTTTTAGGATAATCAAAAATGTGACAATAAAATAAATAAACTACAAACGGAGCTGCCATGGAATTCACCGACCAAAAATCGGGCCCATCATATATATATTTTTTTTTGTTTTTTTTTTTTACACTTCTAGGTGAAGGGTGGATTCCGGACTAACGACCGGCGGGGGTAGGTTTAGGATAGCTGTCTTGCCACATGTGAGCGTTCACCTTACCACCCATTCACTCCCCCTTCGAAGCCATAGAATTTGAGATGCAGAGATCGCGGTTTTAGATATTTTTTCTAGAAAGGAGTTGATTATTTTCCTGGAGAGACCAAGACCTTTAAAAAGGTAAACCAAAGATTTAGCTGGCAGGCCACGAGCGCCTACTTCCACCGCGTGAAGGTGAACAGTGAAGCCGTTCCGGGTGACGGCATTTACGAGGTCATGGTATTTATTTAATTTGTACTCGTGGTCTTTTGGGATATTTGATTGCCATGGAACAGTTAATTCTACGATAAGAACCATCTTCCGAGATAGAGAGTAAAGAGTTATATCTGGACGCAGGGCTGTACATCCGAGACTTTCAGGGAATTTATACTGCTTAGAGACCGAATCGACCTCCATAATCCAATCTGAAGCTTTCTCGATTATTGAGAAAGGTTTCGCAGTGAGATGTTTTTTGCCTTTAGAGCCAACCCGCACAAAACTTAACAAATTAACAAATTATAATCCAAATTAATAATGCCAATAAAATCTATAATAAAATAGTCAGTAATAGAATAATCATTAATTAAGATGATAGGTCCTTGCTATTCGCAACGTAAATTAACCCTTCAGTGGCTCATGCCAATAATCTAGACCGAGAACTGTGCATTCGAGACTTTCAGGAAAATGATACTGCTTAGACGCCGAATAGACCTCCAGAATGCAATCGAAAGCTATGTCGATTATTGAAGAAAGTCTTTGAGTAGAATGTTTTTGCCTCTTAAGCTGTCCCGCACAAACTATATTGTGACTCAAACTCTCATTGGCACGAGCCAATGAGAGGTTAATTACCCCGCAAATAACAGCAAGGACTTTGTCTCTATGACTCTATTTTCTTCCTGCATCTACCAAAATATTATGTAGACACCTAGGTAGACACCTAGCAGAAGTTCCGGTGAATAGTGATTTTCATCATCACGATACGAGTAATAAATCCAATCTCCACATAAAGGTTTCTTTAAGTTCTCATCACTCATCGTCAGGTTCGATCAAGAAGTTCTTTTCGGATCCAGCCAAAATGGTGCTGGACTGGGGTATACTTAAAAAATTCATTCTTGCGAGGAGATTACGATAGCAACTGTATGGTTCATGCTGGTTTGTTTTCAGTGCCAGAATGATTGGACGACAGTTGGTTATTTTTACATTCCCCGTCCAATGCGCTCGAAGATGCACTGGACTGGACGGGGAATAATTAATTGTAAAACATGGGAAAACAAGTAAATGACTTCACATTTGTTGTTACATGACATTTGTAAAATAGTTTAAAGCCACGCCATATTATTGTTTTCCTTTTAAATAAATAAACAAATTCATCATATATATCAACCAAATATTCAACTAAATATATCAACCAAATTGTTTTGCTTATAACTCGAGAACCAGTGAACACAAATAGGTACGGATCGATTCAATATTATCAATTTCTAGATGAAATTGAAAAAGACATGTATGTATATCATTGCCTTAGATCTCGGGATATTCGACTTAAAATGCTAAGATTTTTTTTTTCTCCGAGCTGTCTGACATTGCGTACCTATATCTCAGAAATTATTCCACCGATTTTGTATTCGTATAGTCTATAACCAATAGGAATATGCATTGGAATATGCATAACATATAGTGGTTCTTGAGCTAGTACATACAGACAATGAGATGTTTTTTACAATAAATAAGGATAATAGTAATTTAAAATACCTTCAATGAGACCATCGTTGGGATACATAAAAGAGCACGACTCTAAGTACCATCTCTCTTTATTTAGCAAATCGGCCGATTTGAACCCCAGCAGAGTCATTTTAGGCGCTCCACTGAATTTCTTCAACTGCGTGTGCTCCGGATTAGTGAGCGATACCTTCTCGCCGCCCACGTCTTGGTAGACGCACGTTTCGGAGCGCAGCACGGTGCGCTTTTCATCCGCCGTCGTGGTGATGACGTCGTTTGTGGCTCGCGTGGGGATGACCACGTCGTTGGACGTCCGCTCTAACCGGACTTTCTTCAGCGGCTTCTGAGCGCTGCAGAGGCGGTACAGCCCGACGCCCACCACTACGCCCTCGCCCAGTTCCAACTTTATGATGGCGGACGCGTTCAACTTGTGCGATTCCTGCCACAGCAGCGGCACGATTTCCTTCTCTTCTCTCACGATCGTCGGCACGATCACCTCCTCGAGGGTCGTCTTGTAACTGGCGGCCAATAATTTCGTGTAAAAATCGTGCAGCTCGTATTCGTGGGAATCCGAGCCGATCGGGATGAGGTTCAGTTCCGCGATGCTCCCTAAATCGGGAGCGGTTTTCAAGGTGGCATCCCCGTCCGACGGCGCGTCGGCCATCCTGCTTATTACGTTTACTCTTTTAACGCGCATCTTCCGCGTGCAGCTGTTAAACTCTCTGATGGAATGTCGGAAAGCCTGCAGCAACGATCCGGAGTCCAGAGCGCCGTAGCGCAGTCTCAGCTGCGATTTCAACCGTTGTAGGTTCTCAACGTCCTCGACGGCGGGCTCCTTGAGTTTCATAAGCGTCTCGTTCGGTTCGTCGTTTTGCCGAACGCCGTACAAACTCACACCGAACAGGTGCTTCGGAGCGGATATCATCGCTTGGCGAAGCATCGCGATGCAAGCGTCGAGAGCGATTGCAATCAAAGTTGAACCGTTCTGCTCTTCGTACATGCATTTTGAAGCGTCTATCAACAGTAAATAAGCGAAAGTGCCGCGATTGTCAAATTCAAACGTCTCCTCTTCCTCGTAATCGTCCATTATGCGGCTAAAATCAAACGAAAGGAGTTAAATTAAGGAGGTAAACCACTCCAAACAACACATTGCTTTAATCAAAATAAAAAGGAATATTACAAACGTTTTAACTACAGACTATAAACAAATAGTTCACTAAGCAACTAAAGTTTCATATGGTTATTTTCTTATTATAACCTGAGTAAGACCAATAAAAAAACACGAGAAATGCACGCGAACATTGTTGCAATGCGTGCAACATGTTTCTGAAACATAACATGCCACGCAAATTTGGATTTATGTTACACACCATTGGGGATATTATTCAAAAAGTTGGTAAATTTTAGATTTTTTCTCAATAACAATACATATTTAAAATATACCAGATAAGATATATAGTGGTTTATATAAGCGGTTTTTAAATATCGGTTTTATATAAATTTGTATATAGGTAGGTATGTATTTTTTACATGTAGTAAAAAAATAAATGATACGACAATATCACATATCACGTACGTTTCTATAGGTAGGGTGGTTATTTAACTTCTAATTTCAACTCTTTATTGTGACATTTCACAATGGGCGGGTTTATTGTCATATGACAATCTCTTCCAACCAACCCTACTTAAAGTATTTATATGTATGCAAGAGTGTAGTATGTGTGAAGTTTGTCTTGTTATTGCATCCGATCAACAGAATTGAAATGCAATTCCGTTAATTTTATCCCAATGGAAAAATGGTAACCCAGCTGGGAATCGTACCCGGAACCTTACAAAGTAAGATCAGGCAACCTAGCCACTATGCCACGGGGCCATGTCTTCTATATCTTACTTAAAAAAGTAGAAAAAAATAGAGAAAACAGAAGCAAAACGACTTTATGGCTTTGAATGGGGACTAAATGGGTGGTAAGGTACAGCTCACATGTGGCAAGACAGCTCTAAACCTACCACATCTGGTAGTTAGTCTCGAGTCCACCAAAGTGTAGCATATTATAATATTATGATGGGCCCAACTGGTCGGGCCCATCATAGGTGGACGGTGAGTCCCATGGCAGCTCAGTTTCTATTTATTATCTAGACAAACCCATACGGATATTGTTATCTTAGCGCGTGTATGGGTATCTGACACGCTTTGCGGTGCCCATTATTTAAGGTTTCTACTTGGAATTCGTCCTGTGCCATTCCTGTTTCTGTGCCGGCACCTTATTTTGCCGCCAAATGTCATGTTTGTGTCAAAACAGTCTTCCACAACTAGAAATACTTCTATACGACAAGAAATATAGAAAAATACAAATTACGTTTTTATTACCTGAGTAGATAGGGTCAAATTTCCTTTATTTTTCACGGCAACAGCACAACGAGCAACCAATAAACTTGTAAAATCCTGCGTATGTTTTGGTTGTTCGACAAAAAAATGAACTGTCAACCGTAGTAGTGTTCTCTAATCGGATATGTTAACGTCGACTTCGTATAATTTGGAGTCGATTACATTTAGTCAACATAAAAAAAAAACATATTCGGGCTTTAGTAGATAAAACATGTATGATTGAATGTTCTATAGTATAAATTTATATTGGTTTATTTTATGTATTTTTTAAGTCGTTAAATCTGTTGGTTTCATCTTTACTGCCTCCAAGCTAGTGTGCCAAAGCCTGTTTTCCCGCGGTTTTTTAAAATTATTAGGTGTGCGGTTTCAGCCGGTTTGGCGGACATTTTAAGTGCGAAAAGCCAAATCGCCCAAGAAGCCAGCCGCGGACAAGAAACCGCCCGCAATCAAGAAAGAGGCAGCGGCCAAGGAACCCGCTGCCGCCAAGAAACCCGCCGCGGCCAAGAAGACAGCCAAGCCGCCAACCCAGGGAGCCTATTCTTCAAAAAAGGCCTGAAGACGATACGATACACGATCGTCGTCACTCGACGATATTGCGATTCTGGAAGCGGTTTGACAGCCCTTCAATCGTCAGAACTGAGGTTAGGATAGACGACATCACATGAGGTGTCGTCTGCATATCGTTGCTCTAGGTCCACTCTAGGAGATAGCTGGAAAATGGCAGTAAAAATCCCCATTCAGCAATAATAGCAATATAATTTATGAACAACTTTTTGTGCAATGTAATTTCAAAAAATGTATAAAAAAAAATAAGCAAAATTGATCCGCATAGGCGTCCAGAAATTATAGTACTTTTGCGTACTATCTTGATTTCGCTATAGTAGATAGTACATGCCATGAAATTATTGTCCAAATACTATAGGTAATTAGGTACCTATAGTACGAATTTCAACCCTGCGCCGACCGAACCCAAGGCGTAAAAGCCTCCCCCAAGAAGGGAGACGTGCAGCGCGGACGCGATGCACCGCAGCCAGTGCAGCACGCAGCAGCAGCATCAGCCGCCGCACCGAACAAAAACCCTTTTCAGGGCTACCGCACGCCTCAAGATTCGGATGTTCGTTACATCATGTGGTGGACTGTGAGTGAATGCGTTTACCGAATAGAAAGAGATAGCTGTATATGGGACCCCCCTCTATCGTTGTCTAGTTGCGCATGCGCGTTTGTCCATAGCATAGCAGACTTATGGCGTGGAATCATTGCCATAGTTATATATAAACGTTGCCATATTTACGTGTCTCCCGTGTATGCGCGACTAAACAAGGATAGAGGGAGTACTATATGCTGCTGTCTCTTTCTATTCGGCTCTCTTTCATTCTCAGGCTGGTCACGGGGTATTACAATCGCATAAGGCTGCGGCAGCCTACCGGCAGCCGGTACACTTGTCGTACTTACACATGACATTAGGGATTCCGAATTACAACTATTGTTGAAAAAATTTGCATACCAAATTTGTCTATTGATTTACACGGGCCATAGACAAATACAGTATGCAATTTTTTTCAAGAATAGGCCTCTTGGCCTTGAATTTGCTTGAAAGCAGACTCACTTATCCCACACAACGATGCATGGGATAAGACTTACCCTCTGATCTTCTCGCCAGCGCGTAGTTACGTCATGTTGTGCTGCGTCTATTCGTTCTAGGCACTCACTCGCTTTCCGGTGGATGGTTAAGAAAACCTTTGAAATTTTGAAATGATTGAGAGATGGGGGGGGGGGGGGGGAGGGGGGAGGGATTCCCGTGATACTAAAATATGTAGATAGACAAAAATTTCAATAAAAAAGTCTATGATCATTTATTATGGTCATCCATATTATGCAACCCCCCCCCCCCCTGTTCTTACAAAGATATCACTTTGGCATTCACCTATGCTTTTATTTACCTTATATTATCATTTTATTTGCCTAATATTGGTGTTCCAGTGGCCATAATGGAACAAATTACCTATTTAGGCAGGCGCTAAATAAAGTGTATTTTTGCTCGATTAATTTTTATTTTATGGGGAAATTTCAGTGTAAAAAAGTAAGGGAGCTAATGTGCCCTGAGCTGAGTTGGCCACGAAGACCCATTTGTTCAGGGTGGGGTCACATTCACGGGTCAACACCCATCCGGCGGCCTCCACGCATGAAGCGCGAGCCCGGGTAGGACTCTGGCCTTAGGGCTAGGAGTCGTTCTTCCGGCGCTCCTGGATGGTCTGCACACCGTGCGGCGTACGCCAATCGATTGTGCATTCTGAGTAATAGTCAGGGGAGTCTGGAAGCAGTACTGTTTTCTATAGAGCGGGGGTGGTTGTTAACCTTACGGCGACTGCTCTTAAAACGACCATCGGCTACCCGATCCCGGGTGAACTGTCGGGCAAAGGATGCCGTGGTCCGCGATAGATTTGCTTGACACCGTTTCACCGCTACGTAAGGGAGAGGACCGCGCAAGCGACCTCGAACTCGTAATCAGTAGATAGACCGGAGTAATCTGGTCGCAACTGGAAGTAAGGGCGTAAGTGTAAGCCCGCTGGGTAACATATCTGGCTATCTCGCGGATTAGGCAATGGCCTCTTACGGGTATGTGGCGGAGCTTGACGGTGGACTGTTTTTGTCCTAAGTCTTCTGCGCTCACTTCACGGGAGATAGAACAATCATATTTCGTTTAAACTTCCTGAGGTGACGGGTTCACCCGTTGTAGTTGACAGCTCTAGTTAGTTGTAAAAAAGGTATCAACGTCTTCTGCGCCTTGCTAGACTTCTTCACGGCCTTTCTGCTCGTTTTTAGCGGCATGATGATCGTCAATATGTAGGAAATGATGCTAATAATACGTGATATCCTCCTTTTGTTGATTTTATTAAAAACTATGAAATTTTACTGAACTCGTTTTGATATTTAGATAGGTCTTTTGGTCAAGACCTGTTATTTAGGTAGGTATCAATCAAAGCTATCACCACCTAAAGTCCGTAGGGAAAGTTCTGGGATTCCTTTAGGCATAATTAAACAAGCAAGCACAAAATTAAACGTTCACCTTAGAACAGGTCCCGGCCTAGTTAGGTGGCGTTATCACTAGACTATGCACTGTATTCATTTTCTGCTATTTATTCAATGTTTAACCCTAGAAAGATAATCTACGTCAAAATGACTCCCGCGCCGACGAAATTTTGCTGTAACTTTTTAAATTGTGGGAATCCGGTGACGTGCATTCCGGACATCTCAGTCCGCGCCGGGAACTAGCGAAGGGCGCCACTGATCATAAGGGCGCATATTGTGTCAAACTGGTAAGTACCCGCCATTTCGATATTTTACCGCCATAGGAGTCAAAATGACGTATGATTATCTTTTACGTGACTTTTACGATTTTTGCTATAGCGAATAAGTTAGTTTTTTTTGTTGGATCGGTTTGTTTTTGCTGTTTTTGACATTTGTTTTTGTTTTATAGAGCTTGAACGTATATTCAGTAAAATGGCGAGAAGAAATTTAGACGAGGAAGGCATTCTGGCTGCACTTTTAGATAATGAGGAGAAGGCCATATCGACTGATACAGACAGTGAAGTCGAAGATCTCGTAAGTGAGGATGAAGTCCAGAGCGATTATGAGGAGAGATGTGAAGATGCTTCTGTCAATGAAACAACCGGCAGACCAGAAATGATTATGTTCTACAATCAAACCAAAGGCGGGGTGGACACGCTAGGCCAAATGTGTTCCATAATGTCCTGTAGTAGAAACATTGCCGTTTTCTATGGGATGATAAATATTGCCTGCATAAATGCTTATATTATATACTCCCACAACGTTGCCAGTAAAGGTGAGAAGGCTCTGAATCGCAATAAATTTATGAAAAACCTAAGTAGTGCTCTTACATCGCCCTTTATGACGAAGCGATTGGATATACCAACTTTGAAAAGGTATTTACGGGACAGTAACGCATCTTTCGTGCCAAAAAACCCTCAAGATCAAGAAGAAGAGCGTCCCGAGGTACCAGCAGCCAGAAAACGGGCCTATTGTAATTATTGCCCTTCCAAAATAAAGAGGAAGGCGAATGCCTCGTGCATAAAATGCAAAGCAATAATTTGCCGAGAGCATAACGTTGACAAGTGCCAAAAATGTTTTCAGTGATGTTTCAATAGTTATTATCTAGTTTAAAGACAATAATATCTGATGTTACTTGAATTATAAGATAAAAAGGCTGATTAATGTAATAGGTAAAAAAAACATACTGACGAAAATAATGTTCCTATTTTTTGTTAATTTTTCTGAAGTTTGAATTTTGTTGTAATTTTCTTAATAAAAAGTAAACATAATTTCGTAAATATCGGATGTTTTATTTAAAAATACATGATACAACACATATCTTTTTAATTTATTAAAATGTATAAAAAACTATTGATTTTACAGCTAATTAAACCTATGGAGTCAATTTGACGTATGATTATCTTTAACGTACAACTCAATATGATTATCTTTCTAGGGTTAAAATATTTCTGTGCATAGTTCCTAAGATAAAATTGTTTTAAATTATTTAAATAAATAAAAAAATAAAATAAAATGTAGCTTTTTATACAGCACCCAGTCTGGCTGGGCTTTTCTGCTATGGTAATAAAGTAGACCATATATCAACGGCAAAAAATACTGTTCGGCAGTGCCATCTGTGAACCAATACAGAAGACAACTTTACAGAAACATGAGCAGCTGTTGCGCTTTGAACTGTTGAAGGGTTGCCAGTTTATTAGACACGTAGAGTTCGGTGATTTTTAAAATATAGTAATTGGGAGTATAGCTTGAATAAATAACACAGTTTAACTTGAAAAAGGAACCTTTATTAATTGCTAATCTTACATTTTAAGATCACAATATATCTTATAACTAAAACAAAACAAAGGAAAAGAAAAACACACAGACTAAGAGATGAGTGTCAAATTCACATCATTTCATGACAAAAATACCTCCCATATTTGTATTCCTAAATAACTCAGAATTTAAAAACACCAGGCCGGTTACAGGGAGCGGTTGCGTTTGCCGGTAATGTAAAGCCAAATATTGTGAAAACTAAAAACACAAGTAAATCGATAACGGACTTCGTTATCAGGTATAATTTTATTTTATCTCAAACTTGAAGCCAAAGGATGAAAAAATCTAGATGTCGTCGCTCTATATGTGAGACCTCATACATGCCAACAAGCAAACTTTTTAGGGCATGGAAAAAAACTGAATAACTTCGTTCATTTTATTTTTGTTCAATGTGTTATTTATTTTTATTTATTGTGTAAACGGGACAAAATAAAAAAAAATGTTTACTGTACTAGTGACTATCAAAGAGTTCTCAACCTCCAAAAGGACTACGCCAACCACCGTATCTATATCCACTCGGATAGCAAAGCAGCTCTTATGGCACTAGCCTCGAATACCATTAATTCAAAGCTAGTGCAAAACCATATAACACTACTGAATTCTCTGGGCGAAAAGAACAGGGTAATTCTAAGATGGGTTCCCGGCCATGCAGGAATCGAGGGAAATGAAAAAGCCAACGAACTTGCTAGGACGGGAGCAAAGGGAACGTTATACGGCCCTGAACCTTGCTGTGGCGTACCAAAAAGCCTTGCAAACCTAATGCTCAAACAAATGTGTTTAGAACAATCCGTCAACCACTGGAACAACACGCCAGGGTTGAATCGTTCCAAAGCGCTTATTAAGGCTTACGACCGTAAGACAGCCCGTGAAGCCCTATCGCTAAATAGGAACAATCTACGCATACTGGTGAGGGCGCTCACGTGGCCTGAACAAACACTTGTTCAACCTCAAGCTCAGAGACACAAAAATGTGCAGGTTCTGCCAAGGGGCAGAGGAACTCCCCAGCACCTCATGTGCGAGTGTGGCCCACTGATGCGTAAAAGATACACCCACTTGGGTGGTCACTACCTCCAACCTGAGGAGGTAAAACAATCTGGCGCCAAAAGCCTGCTGCGGTTCTTAAATGAGACGAGGCTTAGCGCAGAACTATAGTAGGTGGCGAACACAATAGATCAGCAATGGTCGCAGTGTTACAAGGCTCATAAAGACCTTAGAAAAGCCCCACTCAATAAAAAAAAAAAAAACAAAGAGTTCAGTTGCTTGCGAGGAATTACTACTAAGCATGATAAAGTATCGCCGGATAAAATCATCAAGTCATGCTTACGAGGCCCCACTGCAATGAGAATTACAAGAAAACTAAGTAAAAGATCCCGAGCGTGTTTTCACACCAATAATAACAAACGCAAAATTGTTACATGTTAAATTATTAAATTTTGAGTTGCAAAAATTAGCTTGTTCGCGAAATATAGCTGTATTGTGCTGAGATTCATAAATTTTTTTTTGTTCAAAATTTTTGTCTCAATTTAAACAACTTATTGGATTTTGGTAAATCATAACAAACTAAGCCTCTATGTAGTCTTTTATATTGTGAGCATGGGAAATTTCCCTACAATGTTCCAACGCAGTCTGCAAGGTAGGAGCAAAGACGTTACAGAAATTGCACATAAAAGCGCCGCTCTTCTGTTGCGGAACTCCCTGCAGTTGCAGAAAATGCAGTTGATACTCGTAGTCGTAACCGCAGTTCCTGCTGTGCTTGGATCCGTTCACGTGCTGCAACATATTGTATATCCCTTTGGGTATGACAGTAACGCAAGCGGCGCAATAATTCTCCGTGACCTTATTGAAACGGAAAAATTTTCTATAGTCCATCATGTGCCTGTGTTGTGCCTGATTTTTAACGACGTACGAGGCGAGGTATAGACCGAACGCCTCGATGTGGCTCTTCTTATTAATATGCTTCGAAAAGTCATCATCGAAGTACACATTGCAAAATAAGCACTTTGACGAATCTACATCGCCATCATTGCCGACAATGTAATAAGAGGCCATATCGTAAGTTTTCATCTTATATGAGACGGACAGCTTCTTAACGTGCTTGTCTCCATATATATGGCGCACCACATCAAACACATCTGTCGAGATTTTCACGTTGCAAATACCGCAACAGTAAGTATAATTCGAAAGGGATATTTTCTGCATCTTTAGGAGCAGTTCGCACAGCTTTGCCTCCGAGCCTTGATTTTTATCAAAATCGAGCGGCTTCACCAAATCGGGACTGTCTCTGAGTGCGGTCGTTAGGGTCTCAATCAGAAGTTTCTTATGCGATTTGCTCGAAACGTGCCGCCTTGCATCGGAGGGGTTGAAAGGGATATCGCAAATTTCGCACAGCAGCGACGAGTCATCTTGATGTAAAATCGCGTGAGAACGAAAATACAGAGTATCGTCGAGGTTGTTCGCGACGTGTTTAGCGCTTTCCGTGTGTTTCACGATGCTCTCGACTGTGTCCCCGATATGCACAATGCACAAACTACAAAAGAAACCATTGCTGAGTTTCGTGACGAGATTTATACTGATGAACGACACTGAGAGTGAGTGCAACATCGCCTTATCTTTGGGGACATGTGATGTTTCAGGGCCTTTCTCGTGTACTTCATTGAGAGCGTTCATTATCACCAGCAAACAAGCATTGTCATGGCCGCTATCTTCGTGCAAATGTTTGTCTAGTGCATATTCCCTGCTCATTGTTTTATTACACAAATGGCATAGGATCTTACTGCCACTCGCTGAGAAACCGTACGCAGCCAGATGCAGTCGATCCACTTTTATTAGTAATTCACGGTGCTTTGGTCCGACTATATGTTCCAATATATTACGAGCGCTATTGGGTAGATTGACAGCACATATAAAGCAATGGGATTTTGCTTTCGTAATACATATACCATTTTCTTCGATAAAATTCACACTCTCCTCGCGTTGTTTGTCTTTCGAGGATTCCACTATTGAGGTGTCAATATCTTTGAGCCGCCAACTGCCTTCTTTATCTTCAAACTTCATTATGAAGTTTTCAACCCGTTCTTCAATCTTTTGCATCTTATTTTCGAGGGCGGTTATCCTTTCAGTGCAATGAAATTCTGTAACAAAAGAAATAATTAATATACAAACTTAACGAAGTTATTATTGCTTAAGGCGGAGTGACAAGCAAAAGGCACTTCCCATGAGAGTGATATAAGCATTCTTACAAATGATTATGTTATAAATTATGTATGGATAGGTAGAGAAAACCCAAGGTACGGTGAAAACAACTATTTATACCGTAATATGCACTATGCAGCGGGACATCCATGAACGAAATTCGGTACAAATGCTCAAAATGGCTTTCCATGTGAAAATCAATCGCTATATTACAGATTAAAAAAAACTTTCATTAATCTCTAACTAAAAGAGTCGTAGAACACTATAAAGGAACAAACAGGAAACCTTTCAAAGTTTACTAGTTTTCTTTATTAAAATTTAATTTAAAAAATTACCTATTTGATTTTTTGCAGCTTTTTTTTTGATGAACTTTACTGACTTATAAATTGATACTGGGATGTTATTTTGAAATCGGAAACTGAAACATATCATGTGAAACTTTAGATTTTTATCTTAGTTAAAATAGTTGTGATTATGCTTTGTGATCTTTAGGGTGATCTCTCTTTAACACTACAGCGCACGCGCGCTCTACTATGGTAGAACACACTTGCATTTTTGCGCGTCTTTTTCTCATTTCTTGACGTTTCCCCCCGCGCCCCTAGATAAGCCTCGGAAACAAAACTACGCAACGGGATAGTATGGCGCCAAGAGACAGCGCGAGCGCACTCTTCCTGTGTTTCCCGCCAAAGTCATCATTCTACAATAGTAGTACGTGCGAGCATCTGCGTAATAAAAATCTAATGAAGGTAAGCAATTTATTATACGAACTTTTTTACTTTTTATTATTCTAATATTGTATTTAATAGTATATTTTGTATTTATTTTTATATATTAGTACTAAGCATGTGCCCGCTTTTATGTTAACACGCTGGCAGCTCAAGCCCAGAGTTCCAGGTTCTAATCCCGGTCGGGAAGTATTTTTTCTCTTGATTTTCGACTTTGAATCTAACTATTGAAGTATATTTTGCTGTTTATTAAGAAACTTTTATGTTTTGTTTTAGTGACATCATGGACCCTCGTATGGTCAGTAACATCGAGAGGTGGGATTGGGATTGGGATTGGGAAGAGTAGGCACAAATGTTGAATGTGCTCTCGAGCCCGAAATCGCTCCACAAAAAAATGGTGTAAACGTTGCTGCACATGGATCTACCCTGATCACCAAGTTGTCTTATGCATTGAATGTGAGAAAGAAGACAAATAAAACTCTGAAGACATTTTCTTAATTTAATTATACGAGTTTATCTCAGACTTGCCAAAAATGTTGATTTTTTCATAGATATTACTAATATGTTCCTAAAGTAGTATTTAAGTTCTAAAATTGTTCAGTTTCTTTTTTATTAGCTTTAATAATAAACGAATTCTATAATAAAACCGGTTTTTTAATCAAAATATATTTCTGTTTGAAAAAAAAACACATTTTACTTTTTCTACCATGGTAGACCACGCGAGCAACCGGTAAAAAAAAGGTGGCGCGTGCACTGTAGTGTTAAAAAAACAGAAAATTAGAACACAGGCCTAGTATTATCTCTAAGCAATCTTCTATAAGTAAATTTATTTGATATGTTATAAAACAGCACTGTAACTAGGCACAAAAAATGGTCAGGTCGGACTTAAAAAAGTGCTATGTTATGTTGCTCCAAAGAACAGTACTTATTCTATAACAATAATTAATGCAATAATTATTTAGGTAATAATTATGTATATCAAACCTTGTTCACTTGTATCCTTGTCTTGTCTGTTAGTTTTGTTGGGTAAAATGTTAAAAGGCTGTCGATTCACTTCAAGGTTTGAGGAGTAATTTTTGAAGCTGGTCACATTTTCATACACAGATTGACGTTTTATTCTGTAAATATTTAATTTATATTAGTCCTCTCAGGGTAGTGCCCATGTGGGTTTCATTCGGAGTCAGAATTCTCCGGATTTCCATGTCAGCTCCGTTTGTCACACAAATCGCATCTATATGCGGTGGGCATGTATACTGCGGTGGGACTATTTTAGTTTATAATTAAAGAAGTACCATTATCTGGCAAATGCCGTCACCCGAAAAGGCTTCACTGGTCTTTTGGGATATTTGATTCTCATTAAACAATTAATTCTTCAAGGCTATCATCCAAGATAGGGAGTAAAGAGTTATATCTGGATAACTGTAATAACTGATTTCTACCGTATGAGATTTTTTCATATAGAGACCAACTGCTTACCCGCGTTTCTTGGTAACCTGCAAGGCTACCATTTGATTTATGTGTCTCATCGAGTCCGGAACGATTGGTACCAATACTGGATTGTCTAACATCCCTTTAAACTGAAAACAAAACATTTCATTTATTTAATTGACGCGTCTTTACATTCGGCGCGTCTTCCGCCTAGCACTCGGTCCAGCAGCACTCAATGACAGGCCTTTGGCCCTAAAAGCAACTGTTAGGTGGAGTGGCTTCTCCCAACACCTTCATGGGACTAAATCGCCATTGGCGCCGCCATTGATTTTAGCGCCGCCATCGATTATATACCATATTAGATTGATCAATGTCATACTACAATTTGGCAACCAGGATATTACTACAAAATGCAACGAGTTAAAAAATTTATTATTCTTCTATTATTATGTTCAATATGGCGACTTTCATGGTGTAACAGTATGACAGCGCACTGTAGATAGGGCTGTAACGATCCTTAAGTATCGTACATGCCAGTCAACAAATGCATTGAATTGCACTGACGTCAATACAACCATTGTTCCACCTCGTGCAGCGCTGAATTAGCACGAATTTCAACTACTTTGTTAAATCAGTTACATTGAACAACATTTTTACTCGGAATATTTTGGATTGCGTCATTTTTCGGCCTTTATAAGGCGGCGAAAATAGCACCAGGGTATCATTTCTTAACTACTTAAAAAGTAAAGATAGTCACTTTAAAGCTGAGCATAAAATTTCAACGAGGAGCGCCACAACCTGTAAACACATTGTACAGAAAACCCGAACATCCTTCGCCCAAAGACACTTTAGCTTTATAGGGCCAAAAATTTATAACCATCTAAAACAATCTATAAAAACATGTCAACACACTAAGACAATCCAATTAAAATCTAAAATTACACAACATTTACTTCAACTTGGTAGAAATGAGGTGGAAAAGGCAATAAGTCATATTTTAAAGTAAAGGTCTGCATTATTATTATTATTGCCATGACCATGCTATATAAATATTTTAAATATAATTATAAGTTTAATTTGAATTCGCTTATCTATTTTATATTTTATCATATTTTGTATTTTTCATTTTAATATTATGTGCACATAAATAAATCTTTGCCATACATAGAGTTTTCCTTGGTATGGGCTATGGCCTAGTTAGGCAGATTCTGCAACTAATACGATTGTAAATTTATGTTTTTGAATGAATAAAATTATTATTATTATTATTATTATTTCTCGAATGATCACTCCCCCCAAGACAGCGGCGGAATCAACCCGGTACTATTCTCACGAGTTGGGTCAACGGGTCCGACCATTTTGTGTACCTCTTCCTTTCTTCCTCATACCGAGTTGAGCAAGCATCAGTCTGAACTCCTACAGACTCGAGCCGTGTCGAGTACAAGATACTCTGAGCACAAACTATAATCCTTATCCATGCACCCTCGTAACTTCAGGCAGATAGCCACCGCATTCACGTCAACTCCTGGCATATTCGGGAAGCGTTAACAAACTGGCAATATAAATCACTATAAATTCCTTCTGATACAATGAATATCTTCTGATATACATTCGATCGACTTTCAATACGGAGATAACTCACAAGTTGACACCACCTCCTCACATCAAACAACTTGGAGTCTAGTGAGGGGTGGCCCGTCACAGGGCTATAAGCACGCCTATATGCTATAAAATAATAATATAATAACAAACGAATTTTTAAATCATAGCACTTATTATTGTATTATAATATTATTTACATAAAGATGTCAATTTTTAATTTGGTATACAGGTATCAATATGTAATAATTACACACTTTACAGTTCAGATAGACAAATATATGGCATTCTATCTCACTGTATTATATAAAATGCGATAGAAGACACTAATAATTTGTTATTATTGTTATCATTGTTTAAATAATGGGTTTTTATAATCAATCAGCCCTTTATAATTTTTTTTTATCAATATTATAATAAATTGCTATTAGTTCCGCCTGGCAATGTTATCAGCTCCACCTGCAATCCTGCAGGGCAGAAAAGTTGCCAAAACAGACTATGGCATTGAGCAATCCTTATAGCCTGTATGGTTATTATCAATTGAGATGATTATTTGCCTGGAGAGACCAAGGTCTTTAAAGAGATGAAACAAAGATTTAGCTGGCAGGCCACGAGTGTCAACTTCCACCGCGTGAAGGTGAACAGTGAAGCCGTTCCGGGTGACGGCATTTGCGATATTGTGGTATTTGTTTAATTTGTTCTTGTGGTCTTTTGGGACATTTGATTCCCGTGGAACGGTTAATTCTACAATAAGGGCTATCTTACAAGATAGGGAGTAAAGAGTTATATTTGGACGGAGGCTGTGCATTCGAGACTTTCAGGAAATTGATACTGATTAATTTTATTGTTTCTTCGTATCGTTTAGACGCAAGATGAATTTATTTATTTATTTATTTATATAAGTTATGCAAATATTTAAAAATAAGAGGAAACAATTTCAGCATATGAATTATGCAGAAAAATACTTACAAAAATGAATCAAAAGCAGAAAAAAGAATACATCGCATAGTCTAGTGGCAACGTCACCTAACTAGGCCGGGACCTGTTCTAAGGTAAACATTTATTTTTGAATGTGCTTGCAACAATACCGTGTTTATAAAAATGGAATATATTCCATGAATGCACAAAATAATAGAATTGCAAAACCATATTAAAAATGACTAAATACTTAAATTAAATAATTAAATTAAAGTTACAAGTGGAAAATTAAAATGTCAGCAAATAAATTCAAATCAGAAAAAAAAACAAAACAATTTTAAATAGTCAAAATTAGAACAAGAATTTAGACAAAATAGTCCTGCATTTTACTTATTAAATAACTAAGATAAAATAGTGTTAAAACTAAAACAAATTATATGTTAATATACGTTAAAACAAAAAAATAATATTAACAAAAAATAAAATAATAATAATAATAATATAACATAATATACCATTCAAAATATTCAATTGTCCAGGTTAAATTATAACATCCAATATTTTTAAAATTCCATGTCTTCCCTCTTTTACAAGCCAGTTTCTAAGCAGCCTTTTAAAGTAGGTCTTATTTTGCTCTGATTTTATATCGCCAGGAAGAGCATTGAAAAACCTTGGGGCAATGAATGTATAGGTGCGCTGACCAAAAATAGTATACCTTCTGGGTACTATCATATTGATATCTTCGGAATACCTCGTTGATAGCTTCATTTGTATTTTATTTTATGCTGTACTGCGCCAAAAAAAAAACTAAGGTATTTGATAAATAACATTTCTTTGTATGTTTTGTAACTTAATTATATATTTAAACCAAAGGAAAAAAAGTAACTTTGAAAAAAAATGTTCCTGATTTAATCATTGTAAGTATAAGTGCCTTATTGATCGCAAAGAAACAAGTGCCATTTAAGATTTGTGATTTAGTACATAAATGGTAAAAAGATATTTTTTTTCCTAGAAATACGATAATTTTGCTTAAACTATAATAAATTTCTAATAAAAGACGCATCAAGAAAATGATAGTTAAAAAGCTGAAAGGTTAGCATAGTAGTTCAGGAACTTAAGCCATCTAAGGTTAAATGCCTATATCTAATTTATTTATTGAGGCTGAAAAAAGATTATTGCAGTTTCGGAATCAGCGCGTTGAATAGTCAGTATGAATATAGTCAACGTGGTGAATATAGTCAGCGTGGTGAACATAGTCAGCGTGGTGAATATAGTCACTTTAAAATTTCCAACAATGTAGAAAAGGTACCAATATTAGAATAATACTTACCTTTCCCCCCCTGCGAAAATCTCTCGGTTTTTTAACGAACAATCAGTAAAATATACCGATTTTTACATTTCTAGAACAATAACAATGCCGGTGTCAGCAAACCAGTCTGTGGAGAATCCAACATCAGAAAACTTAATGTACGAAAGAGGTGTCAGCAAACTAGATGTTTGTCAATGCGATCCAACGTTTGCCAATGCTTTTACAAGTTAGCCTGTCAAATGACTTGTACGAAAATCCAACATCAGCAAACCCAGCGGTTTGTTGTGTACGCTAACTTAACCCTAAAACAGTACCCTGGGGTACAAATAAAAAAAATATATGGGTAACTTTTTTTCTTCTTAGCGGATTTTTTCACGCATCCATGTACATAAGCTAGGCGGGGGGGGCGTATCGTTACGTCAGTCGAGCGCAAAACCACCTAGTGTGTGGACCCGTTACGCTGCTCCAGGGTGCCCTCAGGGTACCAACAACGTAAGTATTTTATTTATTTACAATAATTATTATATAGTTATAAGTATATTATTTTGTGTCAATTGATTTAATGTAGTTAGAAAGAGTTGTAGTTAAAATAGAAAGAGTTGTAGTTAAAATATTCTTAGTGCTTTTTTTTTTACCCACAAGGCATATTATGCTTTTTCGTGGAACCCGCCTTGTTGCCTATTGGCACCATCTTCTAGGTGGGCATTTGTAGCATCACGCAGTCAAACACTCAGGCGGTCACCCATCCCAGTATTGACCGCGCCCGCCGCTGCTTAACTTCGGTAACAACGAGGAGAACCGGTGTCAACGGGGCTACGGACACTAATTTTAGGATAAGTTAAAGTTATTTATGTGTAACATTTTGTATTTTTTTGTTTACTTACTATTTTTTGCCCTACCTTCCTTCCTATTTCTACCTTACCTATTTTCACCTTATTTACCATTTTACGTTTTTCTGTTTCTTCGCATTGCAATTTGACTACCACAGAGATTAAAAATGCACATTCTTGAAAACACATGCTTTTGAACTCATAAAGCCGCATCTGCAAGATAGAATTCAATACCAAACTTTGCCAACGAACCTACAAATAAGTAAAGGTTACTGGGCTTTTTTCTCGCACTTGGCCTCTTGATTGGGCCGTTGTGCGTGGCTCATGTTTCTATTTGTGTTTATGTTACTCCAGCCAACCCAGGCTGTCCCAGAAGGTTAGCAGCCAGTTTGGGTTGCTACAGGCCTCCGGGACAGATGCTGGAGATTGTAGTATTTTGCCCGTTGCTCTGCCACGCTCCTGCATTTCATGAGCACATGCTGTGGCGTTTCTTCTTCCTCCATGCATCCTCTGCATAGAGGGCTTCTGAGACCGAAAGTCTACTGGTGGAAACGCACTTCCCAGGTTGCAGAGTAGTTGACAAACAAGAATGGGACGTACAAACAGAAAACTATCATCCGACCGAAAACGAGTGGAAGATAGCGGAGCATATAACGGAACGGACCAAAACAGCCTGGGCAACGAACAGTTTCGACAACTTCAAATTCAAATCACCAGGACTAAATGGAATATACCCAGCCCTCCTAAAATGGGGAGGAGACAAACTTATCGAACAACTAGCAAGCATACTATGTAGCTGCATCGCCTTTAGATACATTCCACAGAAATGGAGAGAAGTAAAGGTGATCTTTCTACCAAAACCAGGGAAAACTGATTACACAGACCCGAAATCTTTCAGACCCATTAGCCTTACCTCCTTCATGCTAAAAACACTAGAAAGACTATGTGACAGAGAACTGAAGGACACAGCACTTAAAAACATAGGTATTCACCCGAACCAACACGCATACACACAAGGCAAATCGACAGATTCAGCACTGCATGCCGTTGTAAACAACATAGAAACTGCACTAGCAAGGAAAAACTCCTGCCTAGGCACCTTCATCGACATAGAAGGAGCGTTCGACAAGACAAATTTCAGTAGCATTCAACAAGCTCTAAACAGACATCAAACCGAACCATTGATTACAGAATGGATAATGAACATGCTAAGAAAGAGAATCATCAGGCTATCTGAAAACCAAAATCACCAGGCGCTCGTGATAAGAGGATGCCCACAAGGAGGTGTACTCTCGCCACTTCTATGGAACCTGGTAGTAAACGACCTGATAACAAAACTAAACAACAATCATTTCCTAACAATAGGATATGCAGATGATCTAGTAATAATGATCAACGGACTAGTAACAAGCACATTGTGCGACCTTACACAAACAGCTTTGAAAATAGTAGAGAAATGGTGCAAGGAGAATGACCTATCGGTAAATCCAAAAAAGACCGACACCATTCTCTTCACACATAAACGGAAATTGGGTACATACAAAATGCCAACCTTGTTTGGATCCAGACTAACGCTCTCTAAAGAAGTAAAGTACCTAGGAATAACTTTGGACGAAAAACTAAACTGGAATAAACACCTAGAAAACAAACTAAACAAAGCAACAGTCGCCTTCTGGCAATGCCGAAGAATGGTGGGCAAGAAATGGGGACTAGCCCCACACATTATACTGTGGCAGTACAAAATGATAATAATACCAATGATAAGCTACGGAGCTGTAGTATGGTGGCCCCGCACCCAACTTACTACTGCAATCAACAAATTACAGAAAGTGCAAAGGCTAGCATGTATAGCAGCGACCGGCTGCATGAGAACAACTCCGACAGCGGCGCTGGAAATCATGCTAGGGCTTCTACCACTACACTTACATATACAAAAAGAAGCAGCCGCAACGGCTACTCGTCTAAAGAATCTAAACTTATGGACCAAATATAAAACACCGCACACGAATATATATGATAATATACTGTCAAGCTTTCCAATGCTGGATGCGGAAATCGACAGAATACCCAAAACTATGATCTTCTGGAAAGAATATGCCATATCATTAACAGAAGACTCAAAAGAAGCACTGAATCAAACGGACCTAAGAATCTACACAGATGGATCAAAAACCAACAAAGGTACAGGATGTGGTGTCTTCTCGGAAGACCTAAATATACACATCTCCAAACCACTCGGAGCACACAACACAGTATTCCAAGCAGAATGTATGGGAATAATAGAAGCTTGCAACGCAGTGAAACAGCGGCAGCTAAAACACGAAAACATATGTATTCTATCGGACAGCAGGTCAGTGCTACAGGCACTGGGAAGCGATAGATTTACATCTGGGCTCATATACGAATGCCACCAAAGCCTCCTCGAGGTATGCGGAAAAGGCAATAAGGTGACACTGAAATGGATCAAGGGACACAGTAACTCAAGAGGAAACGATGCTGCGGATGAACTAGCCCGTAAGGGCTCAGACACACCGGCATACGGACCCGAACCTATCGTGCCCCTACCCTACTCGCACATAAACAACCAACTTGACAACCACTACAAACAACTACATCAAACACACTGGAAAGAGATAGACACCTGCAGACAAACCAAAGAAATAGTAGTGGAATACAACCACAAACTTACCAAAACACTTCTAAGGACAAAAAGGCCCCAACTACGCAAACTAGTGGGACTGATAACAGGACACAACACACTAAACAAACACCTCTTCAACATGGGCGGAACGAATAGCCCTATGTGCAGAGCATGCATGGAGGCGGAAGAAACCACAAAACACATTCTGCTAGATTGTAAACAGGTAGAAGTATACAGGACAAAACACCTTGGGACTCCAGGCACCCTGCGCGAGGCAGCAGGAAACCTGAAAGCCCTGCTGGCTTTCGTCGAGGAACTGGGGTGGGTGGAATAGCGCTACCCCCGTTACACGCAAAATAGGCACACTGGATGTCGACTTGCGGAGGAACGCCCAGTATAACTAACTAACTAACTAACTAGAGGGCTGTCTGTCACACCTATGGTAAACAGGTGTTTGTTTAGGGGACAGTGGCCTGTCATAGTACCTATGACTTTATGGATTTTGTCCCTTTTTAATCTGGTGAGGTTGCGGGCAAGTTTTTTAGACGCTTCCGGAACCGCGTTCTTTGTTTGCCTGCATCCTGCGTTTTTTTTCCATTCTGTAAGGTGGGTTTCATCGGTGTTCCTGCGTAGCCATGTTTTTATTTGGGCCTGGGGTATGGGCATCAAGGGTTCCGGTCCATATACGATTTTCTTTGATCCCCTTCCGGCCAGTTCGTCTGCCGCGTCATTGCCCAGTGAGTCGCTGTTCCCTATAATCCATTGCAGGGTCACTTTATTTGACCCTGCAATGGATTGAAGCGCATTGTGGCATTCCAGTACAAAGACAGAGGTTATATAAGAGGTATAACAGGGCAAAAACTTCATCTTTTGTGCTAACACATTCTGATTCAAACTCCAAAAGGTGCTCTTCTTGTTCAAGGTCCAAAGATCGTAAAACGTACACATCGTGTGAGGTGCAAAACGTTTTTATGTATGGAACATCAAAAACCTATTTGCCAAAACTCCACAGATAATTCTTCTTATTAGGATTAAGTTAAGAATTATTGCAGTATAGGAACCTTTCTCAGAAATCGAAAAAATAAAGAAATACTACTTATATTCGATCATGTTAAAGAAAGAAGCTTCGGACGCGTAAAATTTCAAGACCAAATTTACATACAAAAAAAAAAGTTTTTCTAACTCATTTTTTAAGGTTGTTTTTAAAAAAAACTAATCTAACCTACAGCCAAATGGGTGTCTAATATCAAAAATGTATTATTTAAAATTAAAATAAATTTAACCTACCGAAATGTATGGGTTTGGCACTTTTTTTAATGCCTATATCTCGCTTATTTTTGAGACCGAATAAATATTATTGCAGATTCGGAATCAGCGTGGTGAATATTGTCTGGTGACGTTAAAAAATCAACAATCTAGGAGAGGTTCCTATACTGCAATAATACCTTGTTGCATCAAATTTGTACTGTAGAATACCCTAATAGTCTAAATCAGTTGATTGAAAAAAAAGTAATAATTGTATTACGGGTAGGTACTTGAGCACCCCAGGGTATCTTTAACGATATGGGTAGGTACGGTTCTAGGGTTAACCTACGCACTAAAGTATGCAACATTCACAAACCAGAAAAGCGTCGCTGAGCTTTTCCCTCACGAAGACGTTGAGATCCTTATATTTATATTTTACAAACGGAATGTCGACGCCATTGATCTTGTAATAGTCTTTACGAAGCGTTCGCAGATCCATCTCGTGCTTCGAAGAAACCACGAGACTGCGCAGCTCGGATTTTAGTTCGGCGAGATGCTGTTCCATCTTTAAACACTTGTTAATCTCGCAGTTTCGGATTCTAAATGGAGATATCACGAAATCGAAACAAATAACCTATTTTTTTCAAATCTTCAACGACTGCGGCTGATCGCTGTCAGAAAATGCTGCGTTCGGCGGCCAGGGCGGTTAAGGAGCGAACACACTATCGGACGCGTCCGCTGCCGCGGCTTATGGACGCGACTGAACAGTTGCACAGTCGTTTGGGACGTTACTTGCCAGATCTCTATCGGACGTCCGAAGTCTCAAGGTCGCGTCCGCGACTGACGTCCGATAATGTGCAAGGCTCAATAGAAATTCATTACACAGATACCTATTCAGTCGCGCCCATAGGCTGCGGCTGGCGGACGCGTTCGATAGTGTGTTCGCTCCTTTATACTTGAGCCTTTCGATATGATGTGTGCTATTCTCTTTTATCGATAGGGTTTGCAGTAGGGAGAGCACAACCACTATATATCGATATTTTATACCGATAATAAATACTTATTTCGAGTCGATATTATCGTCGGTTTATTGCAAGGTCGTTTAAATAACATTTTTCTATTTTTGAGAAAACTGGCTTGCTAGAACTTCCTCTACATTAATTTCCAGAACACGTTAAAACTAGATTTAACCTAGATAAATAACTATAATGAAAAAAAAAATGAAATTGCACATATTTCAAAACCATACGCGCGCTGTTAATAAAAGTAAAACATAACAAAAACTAGCAAAACCTCAGAAAAGCCAATCCAGAAAATCCAAAGAATCATAAAAATCATTTTATCACAAAACAATTGTCAGGAAATCTAAAAATGGAGAAAATATCAATTTCCAACATTTTTCTAAAATAATTCTGTTCTCGCGACAGCTTCGAGAGCTCGCGCTCTGTAATGATTTTGTAACAACGGGAGGGGGGGGGGGGGTCCGCGGGTACGAAAATGTACAAAGATAAACTAGTTATTGGCCGGACTTCACGTAGAAAAAAGCAAAATTCTAAACTCCAATCTCAGTTATTTAAAAATTACATAAATATTAAAATACACGCAAGTTAATCGCAGACAAATGATAGTTACTTTAAGTACCTACCTTAAAATAAAATAAGTAAATAATGTCGGTAGAACATTTATTTATGACATTATATTCTACTTAATATTATAAACGTGAACGTTTGTGAGGATGTATGGATATGCTTTCACGCAAGACTTTAAAAACTAGTATAACATTTAACCTTTTACGCCTTATGGCCAACATATTTATAATTTCGTTAGGATCCAGTTGGACCGCTATATCACGATGAACACTGATCAATGCAAGCCCAGTCAGTCGTTCATCTTCCGTGCTATTGGGGGTTCATACACCTTTCTGGGGTTGCTGTGGACACTGGGAGTGTGGACAAAACAGTGAGCAACATTTTTATTGTAGGAAAGAACTGATTCTTGCCCCGGTCAAGAGTTTCTAGTGCGGTGGGATGGTTTTTTCGTCATAGATTTCCAATGATTCTGCCATATTTCATATTCAATTGGAAAAGTAGGTATTCGCTTCAGTTTGTCCCAAAAATAATAGCGCTATTTTTAAAGGCTTTCTTTTATCTTAGAGTCATCATTGGTCTTTTCAGGCATAATCATTTGAATCCCTTCGATTGTCTCTTCATGTGGCTTAAGCGTGCATCAAGTTCTGTAACCACATGGTCAATGAAAGGGTAAAATACATTTCTACGGTAATATATTTCGGCAGTTTCTCCTGGACCCATTGCTGCGCTGGGTTTGCATTCCAGTCGTTCTTGGAACAATTATGTCGCTTGAACTCATCTGCTTTGCTTGCTCAAAAAGAATGGTGAACTCATTTTCATTCCGAATATTTTGTAAATTAGTTTTTATTGTTTTCACATAACTACAAATGTTGGTCGAATCGACATTGACCTTTTGCATTGCTTTGTTTAGGTTTGATGTGTATGAAAATACTTTTCCTAGTATAACTAACGACACGATAAACTGGCTGTTTTCCATGGCTGTTGCATTTGGTATGCTTGAGTGGCAACATCTCTATTAGCAGAATCATCTTGAAGTGTTGCGCGTATTACGGGAAGCATTTCTGCAAATCTTTCAACAGCCACATGTTTTTCTGTCCATCCTGTCTCACAAAGAGAGATAAGCGTTGAATCAGATGATTTAACTTGATCTGCAATTTTCTTCATAAGGCCGTTCTGAAGTGGAGACTGTCGAATAAAGTTTACTATACTTTTTATAGTTCCGATACAGTTTCGTATCATTGGTATCTCACTTGAATGCGCTAGAACTAAATTCAGAATGTGAGACACACAGTGTACGAATTACACGATTTTTCTCGTTGTATGCTAAGGGGGGGGTCCGGACCCCCTAAACCCCCCCCCCCCCCCCTTATATACGCCCGTGCAGGTATACATGTATATAATACAGAAATACAGGTATATAATACAGACATACAGAAATAGAACAGAAATAATAATATAATAGAAAATTATTTCCCAATCCTGATTTTCTGAACCTTATCAGTTCTAATGTTCTTACCAGTTCTCCGCCTCCAATGCACTGGAAGGTAATGCTCTATGACTGGACGCCAGAGATGCTGAAATTTTATTTGAATGCCTTTCAGCATACACTTTCAGACCCCAGTAACCTCGTTCGTTAGAGCTATGCTGAGGATAGTTCATGTCCTCTTTGTAGCAATACCCCTTGCACAGCTAGACGTATTATAGCTGGCTGCAAGGTGGCCTTAGATCAAGGACGATACACTTACCTCCATGACAAAGTTCTCGCTGTTATTCGCGAGGTAATTAGCCTCTCAGTGGCTAGTGCCAACATACAGTTTGTGCGGGATGGCTATAAAGGCAAAAAACATTTAACTACAAAACGTTTCTCAATAACTGAGAAAGCTTCAATTTGGATTCTGGAGGTCGATTCGGTCCATAAGCAGTATAAATTCCCTGAAAGTCTCGGATGCACAGCCCTCCGTCTAGATTCTCTATCTCGGAAGGTGGCCCTTATCGTAGAATTAACTGTTCCATAGGAATCAAATATCCCAAAAGACCACGAGTACAAATTAAATAAATACCATGATCTTGCAAATGCCGTAACCCGGAACGGCTTCACTGTTCACCTTCACGCGGTGGAAGTTGGCGCTCGTGGCCTGCCAGCTAAATCTCTATTTCACCTCTTTAAAAATCTTGGTCTTTCCAGAAAAATAATCAACTCTTTCCTAGAAAAATTATCTAAACCGGTATTTGCGCATCTCAAATTCTATGGCTTCGAAGGGGGAAAGAATGGGTGGTAAGGTGAACGCTCACATGTGGCAAGACAGCTGTCCTAAACCTACCATAGCCGGTCGTCGGTCCGGGATCCACCGCTCACCTCCCAGAAGTGTAATAATTATATATGATGGGCCCGATTTTTTTTTGTCGGTGAATTCCATGGCAAAAATAAAATAATAATTATAATATAACATAATATAACATTCAAAATATTCAATTGTCCAGGTTAAATTATAACGTCCAATATTTTTAAAACTCTATGTCTTCCCTCTTTTACAAGCCAGTTTCTAAGCAGCCTTTTAAAGTAGGTCTTATTTTGCTCCGAGAAGAACATTGAAAAACCTTGGGGCAATGAATGTATAGGTGCGCTGACCATAAATAGTATACGTTCTGGGTACTATCATATTGATATCTTCGAAATACCTCGTTGATAGCTTCATTTGTATTTTATTTTATGCTGTACTGCGCCAAAAAAAAAACTAAGGTATTTGATAAATAACATTTCTTTGTATGTTTTGTAACTTAATTATATATTTAAACCAAAGGAAAAAAAGTAACTTTGAAAAAAATTGTTCCTGATTTAATCATTGTAAGTATAAGTGCCTTATTGATCGCAAAGAAACAATTGCCATTTAAGTTAGTCGGTCGTTAGTCCGGAATCCACTGCTCACCCCCCAGAAGTGTAATAAATAGTATTATGATGGGCCCGACTTCGGGTCGTCGGTGAATTCCATGCCAGCTCCGTTTGTATTTTATTTAATTTTTATTTACCTATTGAATAACATCATTATTGTTATAACTATCAAAAAACCCCTTTCTTGATATTAGATATTAGCCGGGGGGGGGGGGGGGGGGTGGCTAAGTCAGTTTGAACCACAATGGCATTTTTGCCTATATTTTTTTTGCATCGGAGGGCCTATTCTTGAAAAAAATAGATGCTAAATTTGCCTATGACCTTTTATATCAATGGACCATAGACATATTTGGTGAGCGAATTTTTTCAAGAATCACGGTGAATTTATCAAGACACAGGATGGCAATTCTTGAAAAAAATATCATGCCAAATTTATCTATGTTCCATTTGATTTACATGAGAAATCCCTTTGAGAATTTCTTTGTACCCTGTAGTTGCTTGGTTTGCTCCCAATCGGTACCAAATTCCTTTTTTAACAAATTACATATCTAAATCTGTACTTACTTTGCTTCGCAAACAATGATTAAGTATTTGCTCTTTTCCACACTGTATGATTTATGTCAACATTGTAAATTTTTATTTTGGATTTAAATAAATAAATAAAAAATAAATAAACTAAAAAATATCTTTCTTTTTTGAGATTTTAATGTATGGATCATTTCAGTCCGGCGCACAGTGGTTATGACTCATTCCTGGTTTTCGCACTGAGTTTAGTGGTTCTTCGTTTATGTCTGTCTTGTTTCTCTAGGAATCGCCCTTCGAGTGCTCCTGGACGGTTTGCCCACCGTGTGGCGTCAGCCAATCGACTGTGCACCCCGACTGAAAATGGCTTTGTTTCCTATAGAGTGGGGGTAGTTGTTTACCTTACGGCAACTGCTCTTGAAACGACCAATCGGCTACCCGATACCGGGTGAACAGCCGGGCAAAGGATGCCGTGGTCCGCGATAGATTCGGTAGACACCGAATCACCGCTACGTAAGGGAGAGGACCACGCAAGCAACCTCGAACCTTTAACCAGTCAGGAGACCGGAGTAATCTAGTTGCAACTGTAAGTAAGGGCGCGAGTGTCGGCCCGCTGGGTATTAACTTAGCTTGGGTGATTAATGTTGGTTTATTACGGGCGAGTGTCGTAACTAGACAGTGGACTGTTTTTGTCCCAAGTCTCCTACGCTTACCTCACGGGAGATAGAACGATCAAATACCGTTAAATCTTCCTAAGATGACGGGTTCGCCGTTGTAGTTGACAGCTTTTGTTATGATACTTACATCAGTTGGGAAGGTATTTCTTGAAATGACATGTGGTACTTTCACTTTGAAAGGAGAGAGGAGATTAAAAAAACGAAGGTTTTAATCTGCACATTCAAATTTATTAATGAAGGTAGGTACACAAATATGTAGGTATAACAGTACCTAATCATCGAAGAATAATATTAATAAATATAGGTAAACACCAGTTCTATAGTGATATGCCAGCGATTAACAGTTTCTACCAATACATCTTGAGACAGTTACATAACTATGTAATATTCAGTCCAATAAATAGCTCCCATTAACATATTGTAACATATCTTTTTTATGTCGATAATAATAATAACGAAGGAGGTTGGCTAATTTCTAAATAAGTATCATTAAATAATTTTTATGGTAAGCGACCAGCGCCGTCGTAAAAGATAGTTATTATTCTAGTTCCTAAAATCCATATAGGATAAGAGGGGTTAACGTGAAAATTTACATATTTTTGTGACTATTAGCATTGATTATTTATGATATTAGATTGCTCATCTCCATAGTACGATTTGGCAACCCTTTCACGTCGGAGAAATGCAGGTGGCGCTGATAGCATTGACTGTGAAACTAATAGCAAGTTATCTGGCCATCTATAATAGCATTGACAATGAATGTTTTTATTCTGAATAGTTGGGGAGCAAGGTGAGAAAAAAGTGCAAGATTTTTGGAAAAGCTGATACTTTCAGATCAGACAGTATTTTTGCCATAGAATGCTGATGTAGTCAGCAGGCCAGATACCGGGAAACCTAGCGCTAGCGTACTAGGAAAGGTGTAATTTTAATTAATACTGGTTGCACGCAAAGTATCTTTTGCATCAGCATTTGATTAGTGTATGTGGATGTTTGACTTCACTGACAGATGTTGATTCCGAAGAAGAAGAAGAACGACTTGAACGCTGCGTTTGCTCGAAAAATATATATGCTGTCGTTCTGACAGCGTGGCGGATGATTATAAAAACTAGCGGGGGTAGACAGTACTGGCAGCGTTCTTCTTCTTCTTCGGAATCAACATCTGTCAGTGAAGTCGATCATCCGCATACACTAATCAAATGCTGATGCAAAAGATACTTTGCGCGCAACCAAATACCTTATATTAATTAGTAAGTATTTTGGAAAAGCTGAAAATTCATCAGTAGAGGATTCCATAAATAACTGGAAACATATGGTCAGACTGCTTCATAATTGAACGCGTGGCGTCAGCATCTTGGAATCGGTCTACTGTGCTGCGCAATATAATGGTTGCAATGTAATGGTATGGGGAAGCAGTCTGACCATATGTTTCAAGTTCTTTATTGCATCTACTGTCTACTGATTAATTTTCAGTTTTTCTAAAACACTTTGGGGGTGTTAATTAAAATCACACCTTTCCTAGTATGTCAGCGATAGGTGTCCCGGAATCTGGCCGGCTTACTGTACTCATTCTAAGGCCAATATATTGTCTGATCTGAAAGTATCAGCTTTTAAAAAACTCTTGCAGTTTTTTGTCGCTGGTTCTTGGAGTAAAAGGACTGATTGATTAAAAAAAACAATAATTTAATCAATAATAACAATAATAACATTCAGTTATTAGTGCCCTCTGTTGCATTATGTATATAAGGTAACAACACAGGAATAATACGGAGAGATAGAATGCTATCTATTTCGCCTCTTGTCCACACACGTTTTTTTTGTGTAAGCCTATACTTAACCCCTAGAGTCCCGATTGGCCAATATCGGCCACAACACGATTCAGAGTGACGGCACCGTTTTAATTTTATTAATTTAATTTGTTTTATTTTATTATGTTTTATTATGTTAATATGTTTTATTTTAATTATGGGTACAGTGGTTTGGCAGTAATTAATGTTTTGGTGAGACAGTGTCATAATTCAATTTTTTTACTAATTTTTACTAAAATTTGTTGGGACATCAACTTGTCAATCGGCTGATGGGCCTGAAGGGTTAATTTACCGTGTGTAGGCACGGTCGTCAGTATTGTATGGATCACTATGAAAGCTTGTTGGCGGACACGCCGAAAAATGCATCTATGGGCCTCTGTCTCTTCTCATTTCAGGAATAACCCCCCTCGACAAGAGCTTACGTTTTTTTCTATAACGCCTGCGTACAGTGAAAAAAACATGCCGTCAAGTGACAAGTGGCTATCTGAACCATTGATATATAAGCTAGATATGCCCTCAGATACAAATAAGTTGACTCCATACCCTTTGCTCGTAAATCATGTGACAGAAAGAGCAATAAATTAAACAGTATGCGAGAGAATAGCGCGCAAATATGCTTTGCGGCAACTCTCACACCGGAAACGGTCGGCTGTCTGCCAGCGAACTGCGACCAAACCATCATTGGCCGACTTTTAGTAGTAGTTTTGAGATGGTCATTTTCGAGTGGGAAAGGCGCACTAGGAGATCATATTATATCGATGATCTGAACAATAAAGTGCGTTATTATTACATAATGAAACCTGCATAAAAAAAAACAAATCTTTATGTAAATAATAGTAAAATAATAAGAGATATGATTCCGTTGGTGTTATATTGCTATTTTATACCATATACGTGTATTCAGAGCGCCATCTAAAGTGAGCCGCTATACTGATATTATAGACTTCTATCCTGATATCTAGACCGCTATACTGATATTATAGCTAGACTTATGCCATCAACGCCACCATATAAAACATAAGGGTCCGGCACACTTGGCCTACATACACAACCTATGCAACACATTATGACATCTGGCCATAAATTTGAATGAAAGCAGACACACTCATCCCATGCAACGCTTTCATTCAAATCCAAGGGCCAGCTGTCATAATGCATTGCGTATGTTGCGTACGTAGGACCAGTGGGCACCATAATAAGAGATTAATGCATTTCCGGAACTATCAATGCCATCTACCCGTTGTGTTTCGTAGTAAAATCATAACCGTCAAATGGCGCTGTACAATCTAATACGCTATATAATCGATGCTTTAGGTTGTTTTTCATGAAATTACATTGTTTTTTACATCGACTCATCCTATCTCTCGTTCCAATAGGTTTAAGAAGAATAGTTATGTATCGGAAGACAGATTCTGATCATAAATTATATTGAAATTTACACTGGATAAGTGCAGAATTTATGACTTCAATTTAGGCCATAATAGAATACTAAATAAAATATGCCTCAGTGGCTACTTTAGCAGAAATTTAGATTAAGTACATGTTGAAGAGCAGACGCTCTATCAGACATGTATACTTAACAACATTGAATAAATATTGAGCTTCAAATTGACAAGTAGTCCGTTTAGGTAATATTATACGACATTATAATAACAATTAATCAACATTTTTAAATGGTTAAAATGACAAAATTTGCCCAGCAAACGTTGATCAATCAACCATCGCAATATAAATATAATTATCGTATTTTGTTAAATAGTATTAAGGAATCCTATCAAATGGGGGATGTGTTCGCAAACTTTTTGTAGATGGCACTAGCAGCGACTGCTCCTTAACAGGGCGAAGCAAACGAGGCATCCCTGACACAGTATGCAGACGTGAGCAGTAAGTGAGCAGAGGGATATTGTTACGGCAAACGTTGAATTTCTCGAATGTTTGAATATCTGCATCAGCGGGGTGGCGGCCATACGTCGACACCCTTGCCCGCTAGCTTCTACGAATTTTGTTCAACAGGACCACAGTCGGTAATCGTGTTACGATTTGTGGTAGCCCTTAGGACTCTGGGCGTCGCTCGCTTTCATTTTATTTTTTTTCTAAGAGAAGCTTCTCTCTGTATACTGTGCTTGGGTGTTGCATCGTTTACTTCACACTTTTGAGGAACAGCACCACTGGCGCCACCTACACAAGTTTTTTGCACACATCCCCATTACCATTTTTTTTATTAACATTTTCAGCATTATTACTGTGATTTCTTCATAAATGTTAACGAAAAAATAGCATACCTTGTAACCACAAGGTATCTTTTGTATCATGGGCATTTTTGATCGGACTTCTGATAACCGTACCTACGTAGTAAACAACAAAATTAATTTTAAGACATTTAGTAAAATCTACCTACTGCTTTGGTATTTGCTTAGATATGGTTATACATGTACATAATAGTAACACCCAGCAGTTAAACATTGGCAACACCGCGTCTCCGAGTACTAATTTATTTAATATCGCGTTTCTCGCAAGCTTCCTTTGTTGCGCTGGCGACTTTGGCGTCGCGTTTCGCGGAAGTTGCCGTCTGCGAGTCGTTGGGCTCGTCCTTAAGATTTAGCGCCGCCATTTTGATGTCTTGCAACGTCACAAGACCCTGCTCCTCCATTTTTGCCCATCGCTGGTAGTTGCCGTGCGATATCGCCGTCAGTTCAGGCATCTCGACAAAACCTGAAAGCATATTATACCGGGTTAGAACAGTAAGAGCACTCTCGAGTGGCAAGGCGTTACGGGGTTAGAACAGTAAGCGCACTCTTGAGTGGCAAGGCGTTGACTATGAAAATTATTTTTGCAGATCTGATGCTTACTTTGAAAATGTACATCAAATGATTACACTATACTTGACTAAACAAGAGTCATGACAAAGGCAAATAATGTGAAAGAAAAACTAGCTCTAATATTACATATTTTTGTAGTTTTGTACATTAAATATTTCTGGTCCTTAGTTTGAGGTGTGGCGGAAGTCGCCTCGTTTAGCGCGTCCTCCTCCATTGCTGCCTAAATGAATATTGACATGATATATGTACATATATCATTCGATACTTGATCCACATGTTGGACTTTTTGATTTCTAGAAATCCTGTGATCCGTGATACTCGTTGTACTACACGCTCGGTAAATATCACCGTCCTGGATCACGTTTCAAATATCACAAAAAATATCAAGCGTGTAGCATTCGTCGATGGCAGCGCCTCCTAGCGGTTGAAATTGAAACTGTTATTGACAAGCGGTGGAAAATATCAAATGGAGAGCCACAAAGCAAAAATTGAACAAAACTAGTCCTATGGCAAAAATATCATTAATATCAAGGAGTATCCACTAATCAATATTTGGGTCAATTTTATATTCTCGACGTAAATGATAGCATTGATTTAAAAAAATCAATAATGATAGGTTGACTTTTAATCGAAAGTATAAACCGTTTCAGTCTACCATGAATATCCAAACCGTCGAAAATTGTGATTTTAATTTGTCAAAAAACTGCAATGGCACATTTAATTTTATGTTTAGCTTTTTTTGCAATACCTACCTTTATGCTCGTTTTAATTGTGTTTAAAAATAAATCCAATTTTACTTTAAAAAATAAATACAATGGGCTCAATTGCGTTTCTTCGTGAAATAACAGTGAAATTAGTTAGTTCAAGCAAATGAGATAGAGCAATACGTTGGAGCGGAATATGAAATGAACGATTTGTCGATTTTCCCGCCTCAAAACTACCTGTCGAACTTATAGCCGTTCAAATAAGTTTGAGCACGTTTCGTGCGGACTTAGATTCAGCTGGGTAGCTTCTTCGGTGGGTAGTTTTAATGCAGAAAAGTGACAACCGTTCATTTCAGATGTTGCTCTAGCGCAGCGGTTCCCAAAGTGTGCTCGCGACCCACCCACCGGTGGGTCGCGAGCTGATTCCAGGTGGGTCACGAATAATAATAATATGGCAGATAGACGACGAGATAGATTGACGAGCCTAAGTATATTTAGGATACCTACAGACAATATAATAAAATAAAGATAGCACTTGAAAAGAATAGAATATAAAAGTTGCAACCTTGCAACAGCACGGGAAGATGAAATAGCCGCGCGAAGAGACAGCCTCCAGCCTCGCCTGGCTCGCTACCGGCGCACGCGCGGCCGGGCGGCGGCGTCCGCGCTTCCCTCGCACCGCGCGCCGCACACGCCCACTCCCCACCGAGTGGCGCGCCGCACCGTTCCTGTCGGTGCGCATTTACGCATCGCATTCATTTGTTTTCGCTATTTGCTAAATACCATGGATAAGTGTTCTAGCAAAAATGTAATTTTTTTATGTTGTCGCACATTACGATTTCTCACAAAATAAAGACTTACTTATGATACTTACAAATAAATTGTTTATTTTTTACATTAAACCACTCATTAACTTTTCAGAAAAAGTTCTCGCTGGGTCGCAAATTATTGGTCATCTTAAAAAGTGGGTCGCGGCATCTATAAGTTTGGGAACCCCTGCTCTAGCGTATTGTCCTGTCTCGTTCACATGACCTATTTTCCCATTTTAGTTCACGAAGAAATGCAATCGAGCCCAATATTGCACTGCAAGCATCTCGGAATTATAATCGTTTATTTATTTCGGATAAAATTTAGTTGTAGTAGATACCGATCTAACTTGTCATTTCCCACGAAGTGTCTATGATGCACAGGGTCTGTCTATGTCTATGACCACAGGGTATGTCAGAAATCAAATATTCTTACCAGACCATGCGTCCATCATATCAGCGATGATGAAATCATAAAAAGCCTTCTGACTTCTTGGTATCGAGCATGTAGAGCGCTCGAACCCGGGCATCACGACGGGTAGTCCGAGAGCTTTTTCAGTTTCCGTCTGCGAGAAATACTCCTCGCAAATTCTGTAAATTAAATAAGAAATATGTGGATGTACTGTAAACTAGAAAATACTATAAATTAAACGGGAAATACGCTAAGCCGAAACTCTTCACAGTGTGATACTTCATCGCCAGAAAAATATATATAAAAGTAATTGTTATTGATTTTTACACGACTACCCAACCAAAAAAAAAAATTGTAACGTGTACAGGGTCCATCTATGTATGTTTTCCGTTTCTTTTTTCCACCATAACTTTTAAACACTTGAACCGATTTCGAACCGACGAAGTGTCTGGTATTGTTAGAACCATTAGGTATGTCACGATTTAGTGTGACTGCCCCATTTTAATTTAATTTTATTTTAATTTGTTTGATTTTATTATGTTTTATTATGTTTATGTTTTATTTCAATTATGGGTACAGCGGTTTAGCAGTAATTAATGTTTTGGTGAGACAGTGTCATAATTCAATTTTTCTACTAATTTTTACAAAATTTTTTTGGGACATCATCTTGTCAATCGGCTGAGGGGGCCGAAGCCTGAAGGGTTAACTGGCCAAATATCAATTTAGTGGTTGTCTAAATGTCCAAATGGTAATAAATATACATAAATATATTGTGTTTAGTCTCAAATAAATAGTTTGATTGAGTAAATTCCAGAAATATACATTTATCTATAAGATCAAATACATAAAATATTGTATAAAAAACCGTGATGAAAATAGTTATAAATACAACATTTTACTTTCTGTAATGGCAGACGTGTTTATTCTTTTTAATATATTTACTAAGGACTTTATGTGTAAAAACTTTGATAACTTTTGAATTACCGCATGTATTTCCTTTGAATATATTTTTTTATTATATTTAGTAACATTTGTTTCACAGTAGACCTAAATTAATAAAAAAAGGTATCTAAATAGACTTTTTGTTTAGAAGTGTACACCTTTTTTTGCATGGTTATTTAAAAAAAAGATCGATTTACTCAAAATACAGGCGTTAATACCCTATCTTTTCCGTGCTATTTATAACTCCTCCCTCCATTAGTTATCCGACAAAAAAATAGCATAAACACACCTTTAAACAAGCTATGAATGCTTAAATTTTGAGTTACTGACATTTTGTAATTAAAAGAAGGGGTTTGAGGTAAAACTGGTAGATTGAAATACACGAAATAATCAAAATTAACTATTTATTATGCATAACAAATTCTACAAAACTATCTATCCCTTATTATAATGACATTGTAATGCATATTTATACTTTTCGAAACAACCCCTAGCTTTATTTTCCCAATAAAATATTGCACCTTATATCCCTAAAAACCTACATTTTTAAACCCAAAATAAAAATATTTCAATTTCGTTGGGAATTGCAGTTGAGTAGCTATTTACCTCGTGAATAAATAGTACAAGAGCCAGCGACAAAAAAGTGTGAAAAATATATTGCGAAAATAATAAATGCTAACTTACCGAGAAGCCCATTCGATGCATATCTTCATCGGCCTTGAAGTATTCGACACGTCTGCAGTTTTTATTAGCATTCTCTTGACAAGTGTTATGTTTTCGGGCTGATCAAAGAGGCTGTCGTCGTACAATATTTCCTGGAATATCAAGAAATTCATGCCATTTAGTTTACTGTGCCATTATATAATTCAAGCAATTACAGCAGATCACTCTGGTACAAATGAAGTAGGTAAGTACAAATAAATACACTCTGGTACCGGAGCCGGCGTCTTTTCAAATGATCTAAACACCAAAATATCAACTACCCTAGGCAACTTAAATACGATCTTCCAAGCAGAATGCATTGGCATCACCAGAGCAGCACAGCCAGTTACGGCCAAAGATGTCGGAGACCTAAGTTTGAAATTTGTCTCCGACAGTGCCTCCGTGCTACAAGCGCTAGCAAAAAATACTATAACCTCTGTCCTTGTACTGGAATGCCACAATGCGCTTCAATCCATTGCAAGGTCAAATGGAGTGACCCTGCAATGGATTAAAGGGCACCGCGACTTACTGGGCAACGACGCGGCAGACGAACTGGCCAGAAGGGGATCAAAGAAAATAGTATGTGAACCGGAACCCTCGATGCCCATACCCCAGGCCCAAATAAAAACATGGCTATTGGCTACGCAAGAACACCGATGAAACCCGCCTTACAGAATGGAAAAAAAACACAGGATGCAGGCAAACAAAGAACGCGGTTCCGGAAGCGTCTAAAAAACTTGCCCGCAACCTCACCAGATTAAAAAGGGACAACATCCGTAAAGTCATAGGTAGGTACTATGACAGGCCACTATCCCCTAAACAAACACCTGTTTACCATAGGTGTACAGACAGTCCTCTATGTAGAGGAAGCATGGAGGAAGAAGAAACGCCACAGCATGTGCTCATGGAATGCAGGAGCGTGGCAGGGCAACGGGCAAAAATACTACAATCTCCAGCATCTGTCCCGGAGGCCTGTAGCAACCCAAACAGGCTGCTAACCTTCTGGGACAGCCTGGGTTGGCTGGAGTAACGTAACATAAATAGAAACATGAGCCACGCACAACGGCCCAATCAAGAGGCCAAGTGCGGGAAAAAAGCCCAGATGAACTAAACTAAAACTAATTCAAGCAATTATAAAACACATAAAGTCAACAGTGTGCATGCGTGCGTGCGTGCGTGCGCCACATATTGCCGTAAATTATATCCCATTTAGGAGCACCATAAGAATTTTTCAGCGAGGAAAACTTAAAACAATGACAATGTGAAATGTATCATATGTGGATTTTCTTCTGTGGTTTTTAGTATGTGTGTGTGTATGCGTTCCACATTCAGGTCTAATTAGGAGTAGTCTGCTATAGAGACGGAGGTTGGGCCATTCAATGACTGTCTTCGTCTGTCCGCATTTTGCTGTTCTCCATCTGCCTTTCACTTGGCTTCGCTTAGTGCAGTGACAAATTAATATGGTCTCTTTATTATATTGAATTTCCTAAAGATTCATAGGAAAAACTTACCGTATTTTCCAAAAGTTCGGTGGCCTCCGTATCCGACCGAGTGTTCCCGCTGAATACATTGACGAATTTGGCGAGGTGCTCGAAGTGTTTGGTCATCTCAGTGGCCAAAATCATGTCGACGATATCACGGCGCATGGTTTGAAATTGTTCCTTATCAAGGCCTTTGAAGACGTTCGCTCGCTCGTCATCTGAAATATATTGACATAATTATGTATTGTTGAGATTATGCCGGTTTAGCTGATTCACAAGGAGAAGGCTGGTGTTGGCACAGGTGGGCGTGAGTCCCGAGTGCTGATAGTGCACGGCGCGAGAAAACAAACCATTTTCCGAGATGAAATCAACAGAACTGCATTTCAATTCTGTCGATCGAATGCAATAACAAGACTTACACTTACACACATGTTACACGCACTCATACATATAAACATTTCATAGTAGGGTTGGTTGTAAGAGATTGTCGTATGACAATAAATCCGCCCATTGTGAAATTTAACAATAAAAGAGTAGAAACTAACAAACCTCCCGTCGTTAATTTTTATCTGAACTGCTTTGCTTCTACTCTCTCTCTCATTCTCTCAGTTTTGATTTAAAAACCAAAGGTAATTTAGCCAAAAGTATATGTATTTTAATTTATTAATTAATTTATTTATTAGTTTCAAATATTATTCAAGAGCTTTACATACGAATCCAATTCACCCTTGAATATTTAATCTATTAATCTAAATCTAATCTAAGAGTGTAAGTCCATAATAAATGACTTACATAATTAAATCAATGCTAACATTGAATAAGAAAAAAACATAAAAATATAAAACTAAGTAAAAGACAGAAGGGAGTTACCTTTTTAGCTGCCAGAGGGATATACAAAAGATGTATATTTCAGTGGGTAAGGAATTAAGAAGAGTTATAGCCCTCCCCACTGGCCTGTTTACAAAAATATCTGTACGATGGTACGGCACATTAAAGAATATATGCGATATAAATGACATTATATATAAATGACAAACTAATGGACAAGTACTACACCTTAGGTATTTTTTGCGATTTGAGTAAGGCATTTGATTGCGTTAGGCATGATATTTTACTAAACAAACTAAATCATTATGGAGTCAGGGGAGACTGCTTAAAATGGTTGATTTATATTTAACAAATAGGACGCAAATCGTGGAAATTACACAATGTCAAAATCAAAACATTACAAAACACTGTTCGATCCCTTTAACTAATAAACTTGGAGTCCCGCAGGGTTCCATTTTGGGCCCTATTCTATTTTTAGTATATGTAAATGATTTACCAATGTATTTCAACGATATAAATGTAACGATGTTTGCTGACGACACTAGTTTAATTGTTGCCGGTAAAGATATGGAAGAATTATTGATTAACGTTAAAATTAATCTATTCAAACTAAATAGTTGGTTTGAGAGCAACAACCTCACACTAAATGCGTCTAAAAGTAACTTCATACATTTTACAAATCATCGAAATCGGAATAAAGGTTCGCCAATAATACTTTCAATAAATAACACTGCCATTCCTCAAACTCATTGTACTAGATTTTTAGGTGTTCATGTCGACGAACTTTTAAAATGGAACTTTCACTGTGAAAACCTCGAAAGTAGGTTAAGTCGGGCATGTTATGCTTTAAGTATTGTAAGAAGGTCGTTGGATGAATTGCAAACAAGAAACGTTTATTTCAGCTATATTGAAGCTATCCTAAGTTATGCCATTACGATCTGGGGAAATTGTTATGCTTGTCATAGGGAACCCATATTTATACTCCAAAAGAGAGCAGTGCGAATAATTGCAAAGGTGAAAAGGGAAGAGTCATGTCGAACCATTTTTAAAAGGCTAAGAATCCTCACCTTAACCTCACTCTATCTCTTTAAGTTACTAACTGAGTTTTTTAAGAATAAAGAAACACATTATAAAAAGTTTTCAGATACACATACTAAAAATACGAGAAATAAATTAAATATTTTTATACCATGTATTAAACTAAACACAGCAAGGCAAGACACAAAATACTCAGGGCCATATTACTTTAACAGGCTACCAGAAAGTTTAAAAACTATTCAAGTGGAAAGCTTATTCAAAAAGTTACTTAAAGAATTCTTATTAGACAAAGCTTTTTACTCGATCGATGAGTTTGTTAATTTTAAATAATTTTTCAAATTTTTTGGTCATTTTTTTGACAATTTTAAGTAGCATTTTTTAATTATTCTGATTTTTTCTGATTTTAATTTCTTGATTATTTTTATCAAATATTTTAATTTGTGGTTTTAGTCAATAAATCTTAAAAATGATTTGGATGCCCTAAAAGCAATAATGAAGTAACTGTATGTACGTGGTGATAAATTTAAATATTGTAAAAACGAACTAATATACTGTAATTTAAATGTACCTAAATATTAAGTTTCTACAATCTGTTAAGATTTTTTTGGAAATAAATTGAAATTGAAAAAAAAATGATCTCCTCGCTGTGTAATTTACCGGTACGTACAATTCAAAGTTACATAGTATCTCTGGCAAATAAATAGTTCCTTGATTTAATTTATATGCAAATATAATTAGGGAAATATATCGACGCGTTTCAAGAGTGTTGTATCTACCATTCATAGCACAAAATCGGACGGAAATAAGTATGGATAAATATTGTATTTTCTGTAATAAATATATCTTAAAAATTTTCTTTGAATACGCTCTACCATCTGAATGTATGTACACCAGATGACCGAGTTATATTCAAGTATGCTATGGACTAAACAATTATATAGTAGAAACATTACATGAATATTATTAACTGTTTGCATATGCGAATAACAAAACCGACTATTTTGCTAGCACGATTGCAAATATTTGTAATGTGTGCACGGTAATTTAACTGTGTATCAAATGTAATTCCCAGGTCCCTCACCTCGGTTGACCTTTTAAAAATTGACCCGTTTATTATGTATGGGAAAAAGCAAGGTGTTTTCTTCTTAGTGATGGTTAAAACAGAGCACTTGTTAGTGTTGTATTCAATGTCATTGACAGAGCCCTACCTTGAAAGTGCATCTATATCTTGCTGTTATTTTTCCGCTTCTAGAGCATCTGTTATTTGATGAAAAAGCTTCACGTCATCAGCAAATATAGAGCAGTGACTATATTTTACAAATTTAGTCAAATCATTAAAGAAAATGAGGAACAACATCGTAGAGAGATTCGCACCTTGCGGCACCCCGAATGAACCTTAAAGAGGGCTGACTCGAAGGAACCAAAGCTGACTAACTGACTCCTGTTTTTTAAGTAGCTTGCGAAGAATTTGACAAGATGTACAAAGAAACCGAAGTCAAAAAGCTTCTGTAAGAGGATGTCTCTGTTAACCCTGTCAAATGCCTTGGTCATGTCCAAGTATAACATTTACTCATTTACATTTGAAGGCCCCGGTCCAGGGCGGTAGTGGCATACTCTGTCAATGACAATAAATTCGTGCATGTTGACATTTTTTTTCTGAATCCATGCTGGCTTTCCGACAGCCAGGTGTCTGCGAATGAGTAAGTACGTTCGTGTAGAAAAGATTCGAATAATGTTGCCAATGTGCACATAACGCTAACGGGACGGTAGTTCTCGATTACGTTCTTAGGACCACTTTTATAATACGAGTAACCTGCCATTTGAGCGGAAAGCAAAGTGATTTTAGGATAATATTAAAAATATGTGATATAAGTGACATTATAATCTACTAATGATGTCATTTATTATGTATTGCTATTGATATAATCGATTAAATGAGAATGTTTTGGAAATTGGAGAACATATAGAATCTTTAGTGCATTTTAAAAATGACGATATTACCCTTTTAAAATGGTGTGCTTCAAATGTGGCCCGATCCACAAAAGATCAGGCACAGTACAAAATAGTTAGGTCAATTGACATAATATGTAAAAGATTTCTTAAACTGTGAAACTAAATCATCATATATTTTCCAATAATTATCAAGTTGCTTTGATTGATACAACAAAACTATTGTATAGAATATACACTGAGTTTGTTGCTTTAAAAAAAACGTTTGGCAGATTGTGTACATCGAGTTTGAACATGATCTCGTAAATACTCACTTAAAGTAATTCTGAAGGTAAGTGCCGAGTGATGATTTTCCAGGACTGCCTGGTCATTGTAGAGGAGTGCTAGAGGATGCCTCGAGTTGCAGAGGAAGGCAGCTGAAGCGCCAGGATGTCCCACGTCATGAGCCGCCGCTGCAAGGAGAGCTGCCACTGTTCCAAGAGGACCTGTAAACAACCATTTATTATGAATACTACTACTGCACGTTCAAAATATACGAACGCTACAAAATAAAAATATAAAATGTCGTTTGCCAAAATCCACATTTTCATTAGGGAAAAAAGATTCAGAAATTATTCTAGTAGGATTGCACTACAAATACCTGAAAAATGCTACCAAAAGTAACCTCAGACCTCTTACTGAATCTACTTATTAAATTAACTCAATCATTATATGTAGATAACAATAACTGTAGATGTAATAATATGTAGATAACAATAACCTTACATGTAGATAATAATAACTATAATTACGAAATATTTTTCATCAATTAGGAAATATACAATATAAAATCACGGCCGCTAGATAACGGCACCGCTTTTCTAGTAAACCAAAGCTGTCAACTGAGACGGCTGTCCTATTGCGGCCGCTAGACAACGGCGCCGCTTTTTAAGGAAAGCAAAGCTTTAAGGCAACGTACCGAGAGCGGCGGCGACGCGGGAGCCGCGCTCCACGTAGACGGCCACGGCCTGCATGACGTCGGCGGCGTGCGTGGCCGTGTGGTAGGCGATGTTGGTGTGGTAGTTGTCCTCGATGAGCGCGAGCCACGCGCACAGCGTCTGCTCGTCGCAGTTGAGCGTGTTGGCGGCGTCGAAGTGCGCGAAGATGGCCTGCCCCGCCGGCACCAGCGGCCGCCGCTTCGACGCGCGCTCCAGCAGGAACACGTCCCACTCCCACTTCATTATGTCCGCCGTCAGTATCTGAAACGTATTTTCTTTTGTGAGTGCGTGCATTCCCTAAAAGGCGCGGGGCCCATAGGCCTACTTGGCCAATTGGATAATCCGGCATTATGTGCTCTTACCTTGTATTCGGGGAGCTCCGGGTTGTTTCTCGACTGAGATCGCGCAGCCGTAGAGTCGCCGCTGCTGCGTCGCGAGGAATATGACCCTTTCTCGATTAGTGGCTGTTGCTGCAATAAGACCTGCCATGTATTTTTTTAAATTAACATTTTAGCGTTAGAGATCGACGTATAATTTTCCTTTTCGCATTTTAACACAATCTTTAGCTAAATGTGGTTTCGAAAACTTGTGAATGTTGATGGCAAAAGAGCAAGAGTATTATCAGTCCCTATCTTCTTTCGGTCTCCTTTGCAATTTTCTAGACACGAACTAAATATTATCATTAATTAATTAAAAGGTTATTAGATTGCCCAAGGGCTTACTACGATATGGATAGTATTTTACTACAAAACGCAAAATGTAGATGGCGCTTGTGTTCCTAAAAAAAGATTATTATGTTCATTTAGGCGACATTCGTGGTAGGTATAACATTATAGATGCACTCTGTAGATGGCGCTCTAAAGACGCCAATACGGTATAAAATAATAAAATGTATTATTTACGTAAAGAAGTCATTTTTAATACGTAATAATTATGCACTTTATTGTTTAGATAAACCTATTAGTCTATCTAGATAAAATTCCATCTATTGATAGCATTTTAACCTAAATAAAAAAAAGCGATATATGGCACTATTATTGAATGTTATTGTTATTATTGCTAATTCAATTATTGAGTGATATCAATTATAATTGATAGTGATATTTGAATCAACCGGTCCATTATAAAAAAAAATAATGGGCCCGATTTCGTTTCTTCGTGAACCAAAACAGGAACTTAGTTCAACCGAACGAGACAGAGCAATACGTCAGAACGGAATACGAAATGAACTATCGTCGATTATCCCGCACCAAAACTACCTGTCGAACTTTTAGACGCCCGAATAAGTTTAAACGTGCGGTGTTAGATTTAGCTGCTTTATCTTCGGTGGGTAGTTTTAATTCGGGAAAGTGAAATTGTGTATTTCACATTCCGCTGTGACGTAATGCTCTGTCTCGTTCGCATGAACTAATTTCCAAATTTATTTCAAGAGAAACGCAATCGAGCCCATTATTTACATAAGGAAGTATTTTTTTAATTTGGTATACAGGTTTTAATACGTAATAATTACGCACTTTATTGTTCAGGTAAACCTATCTAGATTGAATTCTATGTATTAATGGCATTCTAACCTATTTATTTATTTTATTTATTTTATTATTTTTAAGGAAACATACAGCTGTTACAATAAATTTGTTACAGAATTATTAGGTTAAAAAAAATAAAGCTAATTACATGTTTCCACTTAAACATTCATAATTTAAACACAACAATATAATTTTTTTGAAGAATTAACTAACACTCATAGGGACAGGTGGGAACTGGGAAGAAAGGAGTCATAATAGGTAAATAAAATTTTATGTAAATACACGTTCCATAATATATTTAAAAAATGCGATAGATGGCACTATTATTGGATGTTATTATTTTTATTGCTAATTAAATTAATGGGTGATAAAAATCAATCGATCCTTTATAAAAAAACATTCAATATCAAATAAATGGCCAAATAAATTGGTATTACCATTGATTTTATAGTGTAATGTATTACGTTCGACGTCAATGCTAACAGGGCCATATAATCAATGCTATTATTTACAGCCCTGACTATCTTGCAAATGGTCTCTAGGTCAGCTGTTGTTGCTTAACCGCCACCGTTTCTAATCTCCAACGGTTAAAACACTTCAATCTTTCTAATGAGGCGTCACGGATTCGCGTTAAAATTACCAGTCATTTACCGCTATACGAGTATACTCGTATAGCAGGGTGTCATGCATGCGAGGAAAAACATCAGTTACTTTAACCAATCGGATGTTCATTCGCATAACACGCGGAACAAACACGACTTGCGTCATTACACAGTGCGACTATAAAGTAATTAGTCGCACTTTTTTTATATAAGTAAGGTTACAAATAGTTTTCTGTATCAGTCCGACCCACGTCCAACCTTTTTTACAATACGATTCCATTGTGCGTCTGGGGACTTAAAAACATTCAATTTAAGAAAAAGGCCTAGGATATTTTTATTATGAACCCAATTTACTCTATTAGGGATTGTCTAAGGTTTAATGATTATTTTTTTTTACCATTTATTTAATTTATATTACATGTCATAAGGAAAAATAGTTACTTTCTAGTTAAAGAACGCGACAAGTTGAATTATCCCAATCCCATGCAAACTGAGTTACGTCACACATCTAATTGCGAGCTGACATTACAACATCAAATGCAATCATTTTGATAATCAGAGATTTGATAGTCAGAGATTGATAAGCAGAGATAATTATAGATAACAGGGATAAACCGAGATAAATAGAAATATAGATACACAGAGATAATCAGAGATTTGATAAACAGATATTATTTAAAATTTGGCCTGACTATTTCTATTGCGCCATTTTTATTGTTGTAATTTTATATTTGTAATATTTCCAATTGGACTATTTTATACCTGAATTTTGAATAAAATATGGGGCTCTGATCAAGAAGTTAAGACCCGGATAGAAATCGCCCGTGCGTCATCCAATAAAATGAGAAAAGTCTTGTGTTGCCGGAAGATCAATCTAAGACTTAGAACTCGGATCCTGCATTGCTACATCTGGCCAGTGATTATGTACGGCAGCGAAGCGTGGACCATAAAAGAAGACACCAGACGGCGACTAGAATCATTTGAGACGTGGTGCTACCGTCGAATGCTCCGTATAAGCTCGACCCATAAAGTTAGCAACGAAAAAGTGCTTCAAGTACGACCCGAAAATTGTTGCACACCGTTAAAAAGCGCAAGATTGAATATCTGGGGCGCGTGTTGCGGCATGACAGATATCAGCTGCTCCAACTGATATTGATGGGCAAAATTGAGGGTAAACGACGCCGTGGAAGGAGGAAAAAGTCGTGGTTGTGCAATGTCAGAGAGTGGACCGGGATCACCAGTACGGAAGAGCATGTAACGGACCCTAAGTCCACTACATACGATCAACAAGTGCATCGATTTCCAGTGAAATCCACTGACACAATTCAGCTATTATTTTGACTCGTGCAGCTATGAATCAGCACGATGAAATAATACTTTTACTCAGAATATTTCAAATTGCATCATTCCACGGCCTATATAAACCGGCCAAAAAGCAACCAAATTATCAGTCCCCGATTGATCACCTTCCCCCAAGGTTGCGACGGCATATCCGGTACCCCTATACGAGGTCGCTCAACGGATCCGGCTCCTTGGTTTCCTTTCCTCATTTTCCCTGAGTCTCGAAGTATCATCTTGCGGTGTCGACTACAACGGGCGAGCCCGTCACCACAGGACGTTTTAACGATTAGTCGTTCTATCGCCCTGCAGTGAGCGTAGAAGACTTTGGACAATAACAATCCAACGTCTAGCTACGCCACAACCCGTGAGAGTCCAACGCCTTACCGCGAGCCAGGAATAAACCCGGCGGGCTCGAGATACTCGCGCCCTCACTTCCAATTCTGACCAGATTTCTCCGGTCTCTCGATTGGTTCCGAGTTCGAGGTCGCTTGCGCGGTCCTCTCCCTTACGAAGCGGTGAAACGGAGTACACCGAATCTATCGCGGACCAAGGCGTCCTTTGCCCGGCTCTGAACCGGAATCGGATGGCCAATGGTCAATTCAAGAGCAGTCGCCGTAAGGTACGTAACCACCCCCGCTCTATAGGAAACAATACAGATCCCAGACTCCCCCGACTGTTAGTCGGAGAGCACAATCGATTGGCTTGCGCCGCACGGTGCGCAGACCGTCCAGGGGCGCCAGAGGTTTGATTCCCAGGGGAGACTGGTTGACCCAGTGTCCTACCCAGGTTCGCACCCCGTGCGTGGAGGCCGTCGGATGGGTGTTGACCCGTGAGTGTGACCGACCCTGAACACATGGGTCATCGTGGCCAACTCATCATGGGCCCGTTAGCTCCCTAACATATCGAAGCATCAGTCTGTAATCCCACAGACTCGAGCCGTGCCCAGTACAAGATACTAGGACCACACATACAATCCTCATCCACTCTCCTACACAACCGCCGTCGCGCAACCCTCGCGTCTCGATAAAGTAATCCAGGCACTCGTTAATTCGGCAAGCGTTATAACTGGCAATTTTTAATCGATTCAATCAATAAATATCTTCTGCTTCATCAAAACCCCCTTTAAATACGGATATAACTCGTAAGTTGACACCACCACCTCACATCGAATAAGTTGGAGTCTTGTGAGGGGTGGTCCCTCACAAGCTTTTCGGGATGGCGCAAGACCGACAAAAGTATTTAGAGCTAACAGCCAACCTCCAGTAATGGAGAGGCACTTCGAGAAGAAGAATAACTGAATTTTATATTTTTATTATCTGTATTTTTCATTTATACCTACTTAAATTATTACATATTTTTTAATGAATTTAATTATTAATTCTTTTTACACTTTAAGAAAACCGTCAATCTACACAAAAATGATTGAAACCACATAAGGTATACTACATAATCGTGTAAAATTTATTTCACTGTAGCAAACTTAGGCAATCCTACCTCCTGGCCTATTTTATAAATTAAATAACATAAAAACACATTTTGTATTAGAGCAAATCTGAGCTTATATACGAGTATATAATATATTTGCCCTTATATGATTGACCTATAAATGCCATACTTGCCCTATACAATATAATTGCCCTTCTACTTCCATTCGGCAAACCACTCGAGAATTTTGAAATCAATGTCGATGAGTGCCTCAATCTATCAGAGAATGTACGAATAGATCCTTTCTTCCGAGAATTAGGGCGACCCAAAACCATTAGGGAAAAATACCCGTCCATCTGCATATTACGTCCGAATAGTAGAGTGATGCCAAACAAACGATTTCTCAAGCAATCTCAAGCAATCGATTTCTCAAGCAAGCATGTACGTAGAATATGAGAATAGGTATATAAATTGAAAACTAACGTTTTATATGCACGAAGGTCGTTGAAACTCTAGGCACACATATATTATTGTTTATAGCTTGGCGAGCTTTTGTAGTTTCCTTATGTTGTACTGTCATGTCATAAGGACGATGTTAAAATAATTGCTTAACCTAATTTTTATTTTAAACTTAGTTTTATACTTTGAAAAAAATAATAAAAGGTTTGTATTTATTTATTTATTTATTTATTCGTTACATGAACATTCAAACGCAATAGCACAAAAGAAATATAATGTACAATCCAGAAAATACAGCTATATGCTTCTAAATTTAGGCATACATCTGTCTGAGCCCAGGCCAAATTGTGCATAATTATATGTTAAAGTGCATAAAATTATTCCTAATGTGCCAAGTAAAGTGAAACCGAGCCCGCCTTGCTAGGCACTCCTGTGATAAGGCGAGCTCACTTCCTGAGTTTTATTGGAGTGCCACGGTTGTGTCAGTAAAAATAACAAATTAAATTTTATATATATTAACTAATAATTTCAACCGCAGATCATATAAAAAATAATGCGATACCGCCATTTTGCCGTTCCGACGGCTGCCGTGCGCATTCCTACGAACTTCGTATTTATTATTGTAATATTGCCCAGCATAATGAAGGTAGGCAAATAATTACGTATCCGACCCGAAGTCATCACAGATTGACGATTTTCAGGGTTTCATAATTGGCGTTATTATATCGAAAATGAAATTAATCATGCGGATATTTTTATTCCTATAAAAGTAGTTAATTTCCTATAAAAGTAGTTAGTAGTGTATGGACAAGCAACTGAAATACTGTCGACAATAGTCTAGCAACTGCAATACATCAGCCAGCAATACATCGACCAATTCCATTGGCATATGAGAAGTTAAAATTAATGAAAAAAACATAACAACTCAATATTTCAGAAACCTAAATCTGAGGTGGAAATAGTCAAATGTATAGTCTCCTTGAAAAATAAAAAAATCCGTTGGGATAGACAATTTCCCAGTTAATATTCTAAAGAAATACAGTGGTATTTTATCAAAACCCCTTAGTATATTATTTAATATGTCGTTATGTACTAGTGTCTTCTCTGAATGCTATAAAGTGGCGTAATAAAACCTACCGGTCTTAATAATAATATCGAAAACTATGGGCCCAGGAAGGTAATAAAATAAAATAAAATAAAATAAAAAATAAAGGTTTTAGATCATTCTTTCAACCGTGGGGAGAACACAGAGACTTGGCCCCGGCGCACTTGCGGCCTGGCCGCGGCGGCCAGGCCGCAAGGGACAAAACAGTCCACCATCTAACGTGTCCAACGCCTTACCTCGAGGCGCTGGGAAGTATAACCAGTGGGCGGACCTCGCCCCCTCACTACCAGATTTGGCAGGATTTCTCGGTCCTTCAGTTAGGTTATAAGCCGATTGCGCGGCTTCTACCTGATGTTAGCGGTAATTCAGTTAGAAATTATCGCAGAACTTGGCGCCCTTTTCCCGTCTTTCATTCACAGGGGTCTAATCCAGATTAGACCCTCTTCGAGGAGGATACTGGATAGGAGTTAAACCGAGAGTTGGGTCGATCCAAGTTAACGAGAGGGTCTTAGTGGCTTAACTGCACGAGAACCATTAGCTGTTGAACCATTAGCAAATAGGACATTTTGGAGGTGTCGACTACAACGGGCGAACACGTCACCCCAGGAAGTTTTGACGATAGTGATCGTTCCGACTGCTTTGAGGTCAGCGTAGATGACTTAAAGACAATACAACCTAAAGACGAGCTCTGTCGCAGGCAGAGCTCGCAGCGGCCCTGACAGGTTATATTAAGTCCCTCTTCGGGGACGCTACCTGATTAGAATTGAACCGTGTGATGGGCAGACCAAGGTAACACAAATTTTGGCCAACACCACCCAAGCTGCGCGATATCATTAAATTCCGAACACTACTACCGACCGCAACTTAAACTGCAGACCGCAAACTGCAGACTGCAGCGCAGCTTTCGCCTGTTGCCGTATCAATGTTGGATAGAACGACAGCCCGAGCTTGCAATCAGTCGATGTCGGATGTGCTTAGAGATTCCGATATGATTTTAAGTCTTTCGTTGGAAGAAGAAGATGATGATGACTTTTTGTTGCTATATACCAGAGAAAAGCGTACAATGACTCTATGTAAAAATAGACCTCATAAGGAAGTTACTCAGAAAAAAAGTCACGAAAAAAGATTTTGTTATTGTTGTTTCAATAAAAGTAAATTTGATTATGTACTCAGTTTTATTTTGGACTATATCAAAAGGATATTTTATATTTAGCCATAATATTTATCAATTTTCCTCGATGGCATCCAAAAAACTCATTTTATTACAAAATCAACGTGATATGCAGTTCGGCGACATGACTGATTTGTGGCGACAGTGGCGACATGTTTTGGATGCATACCGATGGCACAGTATATCAGATAGTAGCTTTTCTCAAAACAAAAGTCGTAAGGGCTCGGATATGGCCGCCAGATGTCCGCTACTCGGCCATGCAGATATACAAACGTTCGAAAAATTCGCCAGCCTTTACCTGCGCGTAACGATAACCAAAGGCGTTCGTCGAGACTTACCCCTCTGTCCACATTCCTCGCACCCTCTTCCCGCAATGCGCTATCGCTCGAGAGAGGGTCTACTGTTATCTCGGTATACTGTGCCGATGGTAGGTACGCATTGGCACCAGTGGAGCAGGCTGCAGTCTGCGGTTGCGGTCTGCAGTCATGTTCGGAATCGTACCTCAAGGAACCCAGGAAAGCTAGTTATAAAGTATGCGATCGATCGCTCGAGGAGAACTCACCGCGAGGAGGCCGGCCACGAGGTCGCCGGCGAGCGGGTCCATGGCGGCGTGGTGGCGGCCGGCGCGCGCGTGCAGCTCGGGCCGGTAGAGGTCGACGGCGCGCAGGGCGTCGGCCGCGCGCGTCACGAGCGTCGCCGCGGTGGCCGCCGCGCCGCCCGCCGCCGCCGCGGCCGCCGCCTCCAGCAGCGCCGCCGCCTTCGTGATGGGCGCGTCGAGCGCGAGGCGCGCGAGGCTCGTGCGACGCACGCCGCCGCCCTCCGCGCCCGCCGCCGTCGGCGCCGAGTCGCGCCGCAGCGACGCGAGCGAGCCGCGCCCGCCGCCCAGGGGACGGCTCCACGCCAGCACGGTGTGCCACGCCGACAACCTGCAACGGGCACGGGAAAGCTCAACTCAGGTCCGCCTACTGTTGCGGCGCTTAGCCCGGAATCAACTCACTCGTAGGAACTCTACGTAACGAAGGAATTGACATATTTTGTAATAAACTAAACGAATAAACGAAATGTATTATATTATATTTCAGAGTCGGTGGGCAACTTAGGTACTCCCTAAGTTGGACAGCGTTCAGGAAACTACGCCATATCTTATCGTCACAAATACCTCAGACCCTCTAGACAAAAGTCTATAATCAGTGCGCATTGCCAGTGATAACATACGTCTCTGAGACGCGGTCGCTTAACTATTGGCCTAATACACCAGCTTAAAGTCGTGCAACAAGCCATGAAGAACGCTATGCTTAGAATTTCACTGTGTGAGGTTTTTTGTCCGGTTCGTTCCTATTCGAGAAGTCTACCGAATGGGAGTTAAATCGTAAGCTGAGCTAAACCACGGCAACGAGCAGGTCACACGGCCCAACTGCACGGAGAAACAAAACCAAGGAGAACTGCTGTTTCTTGAACAGCTGTTTAAGAAATCATCATCAGGAAGCTAACTGGGAGTACACGGGGAGCCGGGAGCCAACCCAGCTACACTCAGAACCTAAGCTCTGGGTCTATGCATCTCCGCAGCGGAATATGCCACTCCAGTGTGGAGTGCATCGACACACGCAAACATAGTCGATACTGCTGCGAACGATGCTGTAAGAATTGTATACGGCAGCCTTAAACCTACTCCTGGCGAAAAGCTTTACCCGATCATCGGCATCGCTTCTCGTGCAATAGGTCGTGATGTCCTGGCTGATTCAGAACGCCTAAGGATGATAAATGACCCAAGACCCACAGCACGGCCAAGAACCACACCACAATCGAATTAAATCGCAATTAAGTCATGGCAGTCAATCATCGAACCGCATAACTCAATGGAGAGCTTTACTCGGCGAGGATGTTAATGAACAGATAGCACCGCCCATCTCCCCTATACCATCTGGCGCAGTCTTAGCAGAGTGAGGGTGAGTGTGACAAGATGACGGGCTAATCTCGTTCGCTGGAGCTACACAGAGAACCCAATATGCACATGTGGAACTCTGCAGGATGAAGACCACCTCCGATCATGCCCGCAACTGTCAATCTTCATCACACACCAGGACATACAAGAGGCAAACGATAAGGCCATCTAGGTGACCTATTTTTGGAAAGACATGTCCTAACCTGGCCCGGACACGTTAATGAACGAACGAGCTGCACGGAACCATAAGTTGCCAAGTACATTGTACCAAGTACAATATAGGTGGACTCCATAAGAGTACTGACCATTTATGCGGGGATATCCGTTGCCGCAGCGGCGGGACCCCAAAGCCGCCGTCGACGGAGGCGGTGGCGGTCGCGGGCGCGGGCGCGGGCGCGGCGCCGGGCACGTCGAGCGTGGCGGCGGCGGCGGCGACGGCGACGTCGTCGTCGCCGGCGGTGAGCAGCACGGCGCCGTCCGCGCCGCACACGCTGACGCGGGAGACGCGCGCGGCGTGCGGGGCGCCGCCGGCCGCCGGCGCCACGCCGAGCCGCAGCGCCGCGAGCAGCGCGCTGGCGCCGGCCGCGTGGCCGCGCCGCCGCCGCGCCGCCGCCGCCGCCTGCAGCATCTCCGCCCGCCACCGCATCGCGCCCCCGCCGTTGTCCAATATCTAAACGACAATGACAAAACTTTGTGTAATGTGTCCACTTAGATTCAAAAATTTGGATTTTTTTCTCAGTAATTGTAGCTTTGGATTTTTTAAAAACTATTTAGGCTGTTTTTTAAGGTCCGATACTAACAACTTACGATTATTTTGAATTATTTTATTCAGGTATTACTAAACCCATTATATTGTCTATTTGTTTTAAAAATAGTTAACATACTTGTATTAACTACCTATCACTTTCAGTAACTTGTATATTTACTACCTACATACATTACATTACATTTCGTCGTGTCCAATTGGCGGCTAAAAACCGCTCTTGGACGTGTCAAAATATTTGTGTTTTAAGTAGTAAGTATCATTAGTACTTTAATCTTTACTTAACATACTTATATTCATTTAAAAAAATATATATTATCTAAGAAACTTTGGAACCTACTAAAAGTTATTCGTCGTAGAATCGTATTACAAAACAAATTAAAGGCTTATTTAATAAAATAGTCAATAATTCTAATGGCGGCTACCTACTAAACACACAATAATTAAAATAGTCAGTTAAAAAATTGAATAATCGAAGCAGAAGCCTAACAATTGAAATAGTCAATAAATCGAATATATACGTACTAAAAACTGTACATAGTAACATCCTATAGTATATTGTGACACTTCCAACAGTGGTAAAACCCACTCCCGTCACAATCCTTCTTGATAAGGTGCCTAAGCACCTAACAATGAGTCTTGCCGCAGGGCGCAAAGCCCTGCGACGCCATATCCCGAAAGCCGGGCCAATGGGCCCGGCTCACGCGAAATCTCACGAAAAGGCAAAATGCCTAGTGGAAGATGTCACGGGCCTCTAGAGCAAGGCCCGTCGACAGATATTTGATTTGGCAAATTCGTCAATTGGATAAAAATGTAATGTAATGTAATTTAAGATTCGGCGTAATCGGACACCACAGCGCCACAGGAGTAAATACACGGAAGAAGACGTATAAACATCGAAGTATTCCTTTATGATATAAATTTGGCATCATAAGCATGAACTATCGAGTAGGTATATTAGCGACCGACAGGGGTCGATGCTAGGGCTAGGTAACGACAGATTCATTCGAAGTCTTATCGAATATGCTTCTCAAATATGTTCTTCCAGCTATAATGTTCACGTAAAGAGAATTTAACGTATTCAAAATTTGGTCATGAGATATTGGCAGAGATCACAAATAAAGAAAATAATCATCCTTTGTAGAACGACAGCGAAATACGTAAGAAGTTTCTCTTGTATATCGTAATAATATCGTATCATCTACCTTGTCAAAACTAAAATACATTAGCTAAGCTTCATTCCACCCATCGATAGTGTAATCCTGTATACTATATAACAATTGTATGGGTTTCAGGAAGCGAATGCCTAATTAAATTTTCCAAGAGGAAAATAGAGACGTCTAATGTGGATCACGCGAGGATTCTATCGATTCTGATAGGGGAATGGGGGACGTTGGGAGAAAAGGGGAGAAGTAAAGGGACGGAGAGGAAGTTATATGTTGCACGTACTCACCCTGTCAATGCCCATGTCTAGCAACCGTCTCAAGAGGTCGTCCTCCTTCACGTACACGCTGAAATTAAAAGACAAATGCTGTGTTATATATTATGTTTTGAATGTGGTTTTTAATTTTGAATTTCTATGTGTATCAAATATGCGAACTTCTTACAAACTCCTAGTAACCAAGACGAATTAGATTTGAACCTTGCATCATGTCATAAGCGCATTTTTTTACTGCATAAATTTAGTAGTTTTTGACACAAAATAAGGCATATATTTCGCGCTACAGTCTGTAAATAAAGGCGTCCTAAAAGCCCTCAACATTATTTTCCGAAATTCGTTGACTAAAACCTTTAACTTCATCTCTGATTACTTCGAGCATTTCAATCGTTATAAAATGGTCTCACTTTAGAACCGTCGCCTGGAAACTGATTTTTCTCTGATTTCTATTTAAGAACTCTACAATGAGCTAGATTGCCTAAGAAGGAAAAACACGAAACATAAATATTAAATTGTTAATCTATGTATCAATATGGCGGTCACAATATAGCAAATCTTTATAAATGTTGCCAGTTGCGTGCCAATTTGCGTGTTTTTATAAGCTTGTATTTACCTTGCAATGTATATTAGTTAGTATGCATGTTTGTTTAGGTCAAATCTTGCAAGCTGAATTAGAATCACTTCCTCTTATCCTATGAAGTTGAAATTTTACATGTTGGTTCAGTTGCAAGGACAATGCATTTTTATAGTAAGCATGATCTGATTCTACGCCCAGGGTCGGTTCCCGACGAGGATACACATCCACGGTCAACAGCACAGACATACAATTTTGAATACTCGTTCAATTATGATAGCAGGTTCTAAATTTCACCATGACATGACGAGGGGACGAGGGGACTCGCGGGACGAGGGGAGAACGAAATTTTGTATACGCATTCAATTATGACAGCCCGTTCTAAGTTTCACCGCGACATGGCTGCTTGCTGCATCCAGGGATGGCTTTCAACGAGAATACTCCTCAACGGTCAACAGCACAGACACGATTTTTTTAAACGCATTCAATTATGATAGCACGGTCAATGCTTAGCCGCGACAGGGCTGTTGCACCCAGGGTTGGCTTCCAACGAGGGGACTAATCAACGGTCAACAGCACAAACGCATACAGACATTATGTATAGCATTCAATTATAATAGCCCGTTCTAAGTTCCACTATGACACGGCTGCTGCACCCGGGGTTGGCTCCAGACAAAGCATTTTAATAAAAGCTTGTTTTAAAAAAATATGTTTTTACTATTAAATTATTTTGTGTATTACTGCTATTTACAGCCGGAAATGTTTTTATTTATTTTATCGACAATACGTTAATCAAAAGGTTTAATAAACAAAGTGGGTGAAATATATATTTTAAAACCTTTATACCCTTTACGATAATGGCCCTGATAGGGCTTCCAATCCCGCATACCATTGCGGGGTCTCTGTATAGGTGAGTACAAAATTTTCTATGACGCGGGATCCCGGTATAACGGATCCCGTATTTTTCGATAAAAGTTGGTATAGTTATAGTGTCAGTTATCAGTGAGTAGGTAAACATAGCATGCTTAAAGTTAGAAGTATTTATTTGAAAAAAATTGGTACGAAAATAAATTTACTTTGTATTTTGGAAGTATTTTCGCAAGAAACACAATATTCCCAAAGTGTCCTAAGCCAAACTACCTCGTATCTTATTGGCAAGATAGCCGGCGGCGGAGAACGCCCGCTCGCATCTACGCTTGTAGGCACTATAGACTTTAGGGCATTGTGTGCTAGCGTTAAGTATCTACCCATCGATGCACCTGATTCATAAGGAGTCATCTCGTTCTTTATGATGGTTTCGGTAATAGGAATTCGAGCGAGCGATGGACAAATACTCTGTCATAGCGGAGTTTAAATGTTGCTCTAGTTCTTCTTGCAATGACAGAGCTCGAGTAGCCGTGTTCTCTTCAGTGTTGGCAGCATCAACAGCTTGGCTATGAACATTATTTTCAGCCACAACAGAAAGAGGCACTGACGGAGGACATCATCAGCTTCGACTGAGGATGTCGAATTAAACTTCATTTTTTGGATTAACTGCTTAGTTCCCTTTCGAACCACACTTTTTAGTGGAATCATTTTCAATCCCGCAAATCCCACGTGATCCCGCACTCCAATCCGGCGGTGAGCGGGACTGATTAAATTATGCAGGAACTCGGTATTTCGAGATCTTGGTAAACCGTGATTGGAAGCGCCGATCCACCTTATTGTCTTACGACGGGGAGCTAACGGGCCCATGATGAGGTGGCCACGATGACCCATGTGTTCAGGGTCGGTCACACTCACGGGTCAACACCCATCCGATGGCCTCCACGCATGGGGTGCGAACCTGGGTAGGACACTGGGTCAACCAGTCTCCCCTGGGAATCAAACCTCTGGCGCTCCTGGACGGTCTGCGCACCGAGCGGTGCAAGCCAATCGATTGTGCTCTCCGACTAACAGTCGGGGGAGTCTGGGAACTGTATTGTTTCCTATAGAGCGGGGGTGGTTGCCTACCTTACGGCGACTGCTCTTGAAATGACCATTGGCCATCCGATCCCGGTTCAGAGTCGGGCAAAGGACGCCTTGGTCCGCGATAGATTCGGTGCACACCGTTTCACCGCTTCGTAAGGGAGAGGACCGCGCAAGCGACCTCGAACTCGGAACCAATCGAGAGACCGGAGAAATCTGGTCACAATTGGAAGCAAGGGCGCGAGGGTCGGCCCGCCAGGTAACACTGGCTATCTCGCGGTAAGGCGTTGGCTTCTTGCGGGTTCACCAAGGATTGCCATATTGCTCGCTAATGTTGCAGTTTTTCCCTTCGTCCTTCCTTGAAAAATGTCATCTTTTCCTTTTTCAATAACCATTGAATTCAACAATAACACCTCAGTTCTAATATAATGTAAGTCCCATTTTCTCTTTTAGCGAACCAACGTCAAACTCCACAAAGAAATCCGCAGATGAGATGACGACTGCCGGCGTCGCGACGCCAGACGTCGAGGCGCTCACTGCCATTAGTTCCCGGACCTCGGCAAAAGAAAATCACGCGAACAAAGCGAACGTGTGTGACGGGCAGTTAATTGAAAACGGCACACCGCTACGCAGACCATTTATACTATACTAGTAACTGGCATACAACTATTAGTGTGCCTAGCCGTAGACTTAGAGAATTGGGTGGAGAGTGGAGGGGGGTCCATCACAGCTCCTCCTCCTTTGACTTGAGAGCCCCCCCCTAAATGTACAGTTTTAAAACATTCAAATATATTAGTACCAGCCTTTACCTAACTATTATCCATCCTCGTACAAATTTGTTATGGATGGTACACTAGTACAATATATACACGTTTTTCGGCCTTCTGAACAGTCCTTGTAAACAGTTGATTTCGAGCAAATTATACCTACCAAAAATATAGTCATAAAAGTTCGTCTGAAATTTATTTCGATCGGCTTGGAGACGTCTTTGGTAAATGTATCGGTGTTCTCTGCAAGCTATGCGCATCGGCTCGGGGAAAGCAGCGGCGCCGCTCAACACTTATTTTACCTCGTTACGGCGCATATTATCTCCCACACTTATTTTAATATTTTACATATTACAAACTAATTATTTTACTTCTTTTACTTAATTAACTTATTATAACTTAAGTTGATCGACCTTGGCAAACTCTATACACAGACATCCGAAGCTAGCACGCCTGGATCGTGAGTAATATCGACCGTAAAGATCGTAGAGCGCTGGGTTTGATCGATTATTGCTCCATTGCCCCCTCCCTCCCCCCCTCTCCTCCATTATCCCCCCTCGCCGTTTTTTTTCACCGGCGACGCAAACTCTCTGAGGTAAAGAGTTTAAGAGTTTCGAGAAAGGGTTACATTGTCACAATAACTCTGTTTTTTTAGAACAAATAAAAAAGGCAAATAGACCAAAGCACTAACCAAAGGAAACTCTAAGGTCCATTTAGTTAGAACAGGGTGGTTTACTTTAGGGTTGTGGAATCATGAACTATTTAAGCAAGAGAGAGAGAGAGAGAGAATACAATTAATCGGTTCGTGTTATTGGAGGCGAATGCTCCGAGTCTTCTGGACTGACGTACGTTCGGTTCTCTGTGAGGGAACAATAGTCGACTGTTATTCTCTCGTCTGCGAGGAACAACAGTCTCGGAAGACATCTAATTATAGGCTGGCTCACGTCGACGACTACAGTGAAGAAAATTTATCGCCCTACTGACGCGATTCGTATCGAACGTTTAGTATCTAATTTCGATCCTAAATATCACGATCTGGATCATAATCCAAATATCGCGATAAATATCGAGCGTTTAGCATTCGCCTATTCGTAACTGGCACGATTGACTCTACAGATATACATCTCCAGCAGTTACGAGTAGCGTAGCACACGGTACATAACTTATTGTATGGACTACTGTCTATGCAATGAGGCGATGAGCTGTATGCAGTTGTGCATTTCAAGTCCTGCGGTAAATGGGTTGAATAGCTTGAAATGCGGTTAGCTACTATGTATGTATAATTGTGCTCTTCAAAGGGAAGAACAGCAAACTAGCCGTCGTTCACTCATTGTTTTGAGTTTCATTCGTGAAATAAAGACTGAGCCACTGATGAGCCACTGCGTCTCTTGATAGATGTGAACTTTCCTCTTTGTATGTGTAATCATAATGTAACCAATTTATTAAATTCATAGTAAATCATATAAATACGGTACAGAGTAGTGCTAAAATCGGTTTCATATCATCTGAATATTCATTTCACAAATAAAAATCTAAAATCGCTCTCTCTCTCGGCCGGCGGACGAACCCGGATGGGTTCTGTTTCAATTCCCTCGGGCGGCGCGGTTTTTTTCTTGGCTATAGTAGTTAATGTTTGATTAAAATTTATGGCGAATTTCAAATATTATTAGTGCAGCTTGTATATGAGAATACCAACCAACATTTCACAATCCGATTTCGGCCCAGCAAGTCAACTGTGTACCAAATTTGAAGTCAGTCAAGTCAATCATTTCCACACACAGACACAAAGACAGACTTACATATGAAAAAGGGGGGGGGGGGGTCAGAATAGATAATTCCCTCTTTAACTAGAAAACACATTTTTCGTGTTCACAATACTTTCCTTCATTGAAGCATGGGCCAAATTCAAATAAAATGAAAAATTTACATGACTATCGTACTGTGGGGCAGATATTAAAAATGTTACGATACTCATCACAGTGTGTCTGTGTACTTTTCACCTATCCCGATATATGGGAGGAGAACATAAATTATGATGGATCGAGGGACGCGAGATGAATATTATTATTTTGTACTAACTGATATTTATCGCACGGGCACAGCTGGGATAATCGGTTGTTTATACACGATTTTATCAATTTTGCTGTTGCTGGTAAAGTCAGTAGGGTTGAAAACATACTGAATGTTAGATTCTTCTTCTTCTTTGTCCTTCGCCAGAAAAAACAATTCGGCGACACTCGTAGTCCATTCTCGAATGTTCCGTAACCAAGATTTCCATCTACGGCCTGGTCTCCTCTTCCCTGCAACTTTTCCCATCATAATGAGTCGCAGGAGTTCGTACCTGTCGTGCCGACCCAGGTATGCAGCGTTGCGCCGTTTGATGGTCTGCCATAGCTTATTTGGCCGACACACCGCGCCGTAGAACTTCCTCATTGGTGACTTTCTGAGTCCAAGATATCGACATCATGCGTCTGTATGCCCGCATCTCGAATGCTTCTATACGAATGTTAGTAAGGACTGGTAAATTCCAATGTAACCGAATACTATTGTTACAGCTATAACTTATCCATGCCACAATTAAAATGCAAAATAAAGACGAAAAACAACTAATTTATTAAAATCGAGAGTTACAAGACTATGAAAAAATACATTATTGATTATATGGAAAGACTCTTTTTTAGAAATGTTTTTTCAGTGGCTAAAAAAAATTATTTATTTAAAAATAAAACTTTACAGATTGTTTAAAATTGAATTTATATATAAACAAATCAATGAGTAAATAAAAAAAAACAAAAGCTATGTCATACCTCAAACAAAATAATTCAGTATTAAACTGAGTCAGTATTTAATTTTAACAGTATTTAAGTACAATTATTGTCTACATTTATAGCATCTATTATAAGGTTTAAAATGGTTTAGAGAATAATTAAAAGCATATTTTTTTTAATTCTAAGGTGTATGTGTTACATGAAATAAATAATTAAAATAATATGTTGCGATTACAAAATATAATTATGTATTTTACAAAATCATGAAAGGCTATATGAATAAAATAAAAACCTAATAATTTACTAGTCGAAATAATCACGGGACGTTAAAGAATATTCACAAAAAAAATGTGATAAAGATGCTAATTATCACAGAATTAGTCAGAAATGTCAAGAAAAAATATTGGTAGCTTATATAATATAAATGGATGTTGGTATATATCTGTCTGTCTGTCCGAGTTATAGACTTCGACACCGATCGACTGATCACCACGAAAGTTGGCACATAAAGTATATGTGTTTTTTTTATGGAGAAGGTTTTTGTGCCATCCGCTTTGTTGTAAGTCGCCACTTGATGGCGCTACGTCGCATCAACGTCTATAATGTTGAACCATAGACATAATGTACATAATGGAGCAGAGGGGAAAAGTGGAAAGGGGGAGGAAGCGGATACCCGATCATCACCGGGTGACATTCCATTAGTCAATTTATAAAATTAGAAAGTCCTAAAATACCTATACCTATTGATATCCAAAACTCTTATTTTTGGAAACAGACGCGTCGATGCGTCATCGTCTATCTGCCATTGTTACTTATGCCATGTTTCTTTTTTTGTAAATCTCTTTAGGTTAGTTACAGTAGTAGTAAGACTTGCAGTACTAATTTAATCCGAATTGTGGATTTCTGATTATTTTGGCGTGATCTAAGAATTCGACGGCTTGGTCGACGATCATGAGCTTCTCCTTGCTTCAGTCGATAACGAGTCCCGTATATACATTTAGGTCGATGCGTTTCTCTTGAACTAAATTCGGAAATTAGTTCATGTGAACGAGACAGAGCAGTACGTCGAAGCGGAATGTGAAATTAACGGTTGTCACTTTCCGTAATAAAACTACCCACCGAAGATCTAAATCTAACAACGCTCGAAATGTCTTCAAAGTTATTCGAGCGTCTATAAGTTCGACAGGTAGTTTTGATGCGGGAAAATCGACGACAGATCATTTCATATTCCGTTCTAACGTATTGCTCTGTCTCGTTCGGTTGAACTAAGTTCCTATTTTAGTTCATGAAGAAACGCAATCGGGCCCATTGTTAACTCAGATGTTTCAAGTTATCCCATATTTTTTCTCCAGGTCTCAGCGTTGGCGATCTCTGCATATTTTACGGCCACGGGACACAGATGATACACGCCCACGGGTTGAAAGTTCATGTAAGCCGGCACGTGAACGTCCATCTTTGGTGCGCTAATCACGAAACAAATAAGGATTTATATCTCATTTGTGCGTGTTGCGCTGCTAAGGACGTTAAACCCAGCAACCCCAGAGGCATTAACCCTCCAGACACGTTGATTTGTAATCTCTTGTTTCTCTTCCTTCACTGCCAAAAAGAGAGAGACCTGTGTCGAGACAATAGTCTAGTGATGTTTAGGATGGTACGAGAGTGATCATGAGCAGCCTTATATTAAAAAAAATCGGTTGTGTCACGCTAAGACCTTTCCCGGCAAGCAGACACCTCCTCGCGCGCCAAATCCCTAAAGCCTCCGCCCCCTAAAGCTCCCGTCCATCACCCTCCGCCCCCCCTACCCAACCCTTCTAATCCCCAACCCCTTACCCCCCTCAACCACCCCTCTCCCTACCCCAACCCTCTCCATCAACTCCCCCTTACCTCCCACCAACTACTCCCTCCCGTCCACCCTTCCCTGCTATTTCCGCCCCTCCCCGCCTCACCCCTTCTCCCTCCCCCTGTCACTCCTCCCTCTCACCCCTCTCTAACTCACCCAAACCACCCCCTTCCCCCTTTTAGCAAAGCTACCCCTGCAACATTGCCCCCAAAACCACTTAGGCATTTATTAAAGCACTCTAGATAAGGCGGAATAGGAACCAACGGAACAAGAAGAATATCGGGGCAAGAAGTATATTTCCGCCACCTTCCCCAACATCCCCCCCCCGCCCCCCCCCCCCCCCGACAGCAAATCTAGTATTTTTGTAGTATCTCCGTGGTATGGCTATTTTCTATAAAATAGTTATTTTCCTTTCTTCTTCTTCTTCTTCTCCTTTTCTTTCTTCTCCTCCTATCGTAAAATTAAAAGTTTTTCTATATATTTAGCTCGATTTTCCCAAAAAAAACTTGGTGAGTTTTCTTCTTGAGGGAGGCGAAATACAAGAGCAGCAGCCGTGTCAGAAAATATCATATAGATAATATTGGTTTTATCATTTAATCATTTCATTTCAGGGATAATTTTGGACCATACCTCATATAAATCAATAACACCGAGCTGGACAATAATTACGTTAATCATTTTAATTAATTATGAGTATTTGCCAATTTTATCAATGTAAGTTGAAAATGTCTGCGGGCTGTATGCCTTGGGCTGTATCCTTTGCGTGCATTATCACTAATTAATATTCATTTCCATGCTATTGGACAGTACCTATGATATCCATTATGAGAACATAATATTGAAACCATTTCACTTCTAAAATACGAATCGAAAGATTTCACTTTTGCAATCAGGATATTAATTAATAAAATATTTGCAAATCTGGTTATAACTCAGTTTCGCAGGAACTTTGAACGTGGAAGTATCAGAGATGGAAAATTTTAACCGGATTTTTTTATCTGTTTCTATTTTTTACGTCTAGTTTGGTATAAGGTTATTGTATGATGGTTTGTTATTTAGTAAAATATTTGCAAATCTGTTTATACGAAACCTAAGTTCCGCAGTGAACTTAAAAAGTATCATAGACGGAAAATTGTAACCGGATTTTTTAACCTTTACAGTTGTATAAGTCTAGTTTGATATACGGTTCTTATATAATAGTTTGTATGCTAATGTAAACAGCCATGGGATACACACCGGAATCTATAGTCTAGGTAGTGCTTGAGCATTGATTAATCAAGCATTGCTGAAGCAGTGTTCTATAGAGTAGAGACAGTCGACTTCCCTGGGCTTCCATTCCTGTATAAGGTATATATGTATATATATATATATATATATATATATATATATATATATATATATATATATATATATATATATATATATATATATATATATATATATATATATATATATATATATATATATATATATATATATATATATATATATATATATATATATAGGTCCTGTATCATCGATGCTTCGCAATAAGTTTCTATTTTGGAAATATTTTCATTTTCTTCATTATTTAGTATAATATCTGTGTTATTCCCCACATCTGATTGTGATGCTTTCAGAGTAAGAATGGTAGAATAGTTTTCTAGAAGTTTTTCTTGCAATTTTTCTATAATTTCATCTTTAGATTTTAATGTTTCTTGCAAAGTTTTCAATTCGTTCGCTATTTCAGTCGCCTGTAGGGACGAATCTGGTTTGCTATCTTCTGTCGTAACTTGGATACGCTTTATCGCCTCTTTTTCCAAGTCCAGCACCGTGTGTGCCAGGAGAATGTTCTGCTCAGTTAAATCCTTCACCCATTTCTTTAAAAGCTTTACTTGCATATCTAAATAATTTTCGCTGTATTCAATATGTTTCAGTTTCTCTTCATACTGCTTGTGAAACTTAGAAAATGCCTCCAAAAACTGTTCATCAGATAAGTCGCAGACAATTTTATGATTAGCCATTTTCAAAATCAAAATTATTATTGTAAATTGCCAAAAATTGTGGCCAAATATATATATATATATATATATATATATATATATATATATATATATATATATATATATATATATATATATATATATATATATATATATATATATATATATATATATATATATATATATATATATATATATATATATATATATATATATATAACAAAGTCGGGTTTGTTCGAACACTTATAACTCGAGAACGGCTGGACCATATATATATATATGTATATATATATATATATATATATATATATATATATATATATATATATATATATATATATATATATATATATATATATATATATATATATATATATATATATATATATATATATATATATATATATATATATATATATATATATATATATATATATACATACATATATATATATATATATATATATATATATATATATATATATATATATATATATATATATAAAAAACAAAGTCGGGTTTGTTCGAACACTTATAACTCGAGAACGGCTGGACCGATTTTCATGGTTTTTTATTTGTTTTATTTGTCTCCATCCCGAATAGCAGAATAACTATTAAAAACGAAAATGGGAAAATTGTCGAAAAAATTAAATAAAAGAAAAAACATTTTCCGTACAAAATGTAAATCTGTGTTTTTCTCATGATCAGTTGTACGTGGCATATTCACGTGTCGGCAAATCATCCGCTTTATTTGTTCTTGCGCCTGATAAAAAAAAACAAAAAATGTCGTAGCATCTTATGATATATCACAAGATGCTTCAATGAAGAGAATTAAACCGAGTGCATCCCATGCTGCACAATATGTAAATAGTTTAATTCAATCATGTCTTGCTGACACGTGATATACCTTTTTGTACTTTTATATTTCTTTTTGTGTTATTATCTTAATAAAGTAGTGAAGTTAATATTTATTTTGTATTCATTGTATTACTTTCATAAAATCATAAATTAAGTTCAGCTAATTTGTAACAAGACATTCATTGAAGTTCACCGGGTCAGCTGGTTTCTTATGAAAATGCTTTTGATATATATCATTGTTTTGATATTCATTGTTTGTTCTTTGAAAATATTACCTAAATTCCGTATTTTAAGTGTTTGCCTCGAATTAAATAAAAGGACGCCGCGTGACCGGCCGATATTTTGCTTTGTAATTTTGACGTTACAATCACTTGGCTGAAACGCTGTTTGTTTACTGCTGTTTTGTGTTATATTTTCGCCGCTTAATTGTCCTTTTGTCTTTGATTTATCCAATCTAGCCAAAAAAACCGCCTATTTTGAAGAACAATACGCACAAAGAGGTCATAACGGGCAGGAATACAACTGGTTGTCAGATCAGGCCAAGTCGATAAAATGTCCACTAATATTTATAATACAGTTGCAAATAAATCAAATTAAAAAATCAAAGGTGGACGGTTTAAACAAGTTTAAGAAGTAAAAGAATTTTGGCGACCTTATAACCTACCTGCCATTCCTCCCAAAAATATTATATATAATATAATAAGGTGTAGAAAATTATTTATGTACCCAATTATTTATCAGTAATTAATGAAATAAATATAATAATACTTTGTGGCCCCCAAAAATGGCTTATATTATGAATAAAAACATATTGGGAATAGGCAGAAAACAGCAAAAATATCGCCTTACATTACGGTCAATTGACCTTCGCAGAAAAGAGACAGGAACAACATTTAAAACGATTTAAAAATATTTAGTTTTTTTGCTATACACATATTTATATTTATTCAATATAAGCATTGTGTTTTTATATGTGTCATATAAAAACAAAGGCGGAAATCTCCATAAAACCGTTATTTGCAGAAAACGAAAAAAACGTTTTATTATTAACAGAAGCAGTACGCAGATAAAAGTGATATCCTAATTAAATCATTCCAAAGTTAAAATTAAGATAAAACGCAAAAAGTTAAATAAATGGTTGTAAATAAATAGTTATAAGCAATAAGTTGTTGGATATTTCCGCCTTTGAAAGGAGCTTAAGGAGATTGCGACTCATAGTGGATATTGCTTTATTTGTTATGGAATCGACTACGCCCGCCATACTAACTGCTGTGGAGATTTCACAATATTGGAGATTTCCGTTTTTGATGCAAACCTTGTTAGAAACACTGCTAAAATTATTGGATTTAGCCGCTAATGTCGGGTACAATTTTATTCGGAAGATGTGTGTTCTACAGATACATAATTTTGCATTAATAGTTCAATTTACACATTTTGTGGAGATTGCCGTCTTTGTTTTTATATGATACATATACGTATTATTACCTGTTATTAATTATTATTTATTATTACCTATAACAAATTATTAAGTTCTTATAGTTTTGCAATTATTATAGACTAGGTACTAAAAGTTTCATTTTCAAACGAATTTAATTCCGAAATTGTAAGTGGAAGTTATTTATTATTATAATCATTTGGTGTTGGTATCAGTGTCGTCCTTAGAATACGCTCTGCCTAGTTAAAAGCGACACATATTATGTATGTATAATGTAAATACTAACGGTGTATTTTTGTGATCTAATACAATTGAAATATTTTAAAATATTATAAATAAACAGTCATTACTCACTTTTTTGACACCACTGCTATTATGTAAATGTGAGATCCATAGTTAGCTCGCATCCACCTGTAATATTAAATACATATTATAGTTTTCGAATTACTTAATACACTGTAGGTCGTGGATTGATATGGATTGATATCGTGGATTGATGTAGGTCGTGGATTGATATTCGCTTACATTGTTTAGGGTGAATTTTTAAAACCAGTTAGCGTGAGGAAATCTGCAACCATCGTTCGTATCTAAAAAAATGTTGCAGATTGGAGTTTATTGGAGAGACTGGAGTTTACTCTTTAAGTGCAAATGCTATTGACTCTACAATAAGCAAAGGGTATAAATTGATTGATTGATTGATTGTTCGATCGATCAATATATCGATCGATCAATCAATCAATCAATCAGTCATCAATCATTCAATCGATCATCAACAATCAATCATTATCAATCAATCATCATCAATCAATTACCGTCAATCAATCATCGTCAAACAATCATCGTAAATCAATCATCATCAATCATCCTCAATCAATCTATCATCGTCGATCAATCATCATCAATCAATTGATCGATGTATGGCCAGGATAGGTTGGCTCAGAACCTGGCAAATTACAGCGAAGTTATGGTCTCCTGTTGGGTATTGTTGCACTCTTTTCAATTTTCGAACTTTACTGATATTAAACGTAAAGCTTTTTGTTAACGTCTGATTTTCATCAAATTCTCATACCGGAAGCTTTAATCGAAATCGATTTTTAAGCAGTACACTCCAAAAAAGATGCAAAAATCTAGTAATTTCTGCATATCAGGCTTGGAACAATGAAAAAACAACTAGAACTGTAAGCCAATATGAACAAAGCCAATTCGACACGAGTAGCTACTACTACTTTTCTGATGCTTCTTATCGAACTTATTCTCAGATATGTCTAGATACAATCATAAACTTACTGGATGATCTGGACGATATGGCGTGTGTGCTTGAGGCGCGCATCCAGCAGTAAAGCATGCGGTGGCTGCGAGTTCGTGCCCGGCGGCGGCTGCGGCGACTCCGTGTTTTCCGCCAACGGAGTCCCCGCGCCGCCCAGGCGGGCGCACGCGGCGCCGCAGAGGCGCCCCACGCTCCACAATGCGCCCTCGCCCTCGGACCACCACCACATCTGCAAGAGAAATGTAGACGGCGCTGTTTATTCCCCACAATTAACGCAGTGAGGGCACAGTATATTAGACTGTCCGATAAATAAGGCACTAAAGTCAGGACCTTACATAGGGCGGCAGTAAGGGCATTCTGTGTACACTGAACTAGAACTGTACCCTGATTCAGTCGGATACCGAACGTTGACCATGGCACGGATGCTTTGGTACCAGCATATACACTGTGGGTTTTTAATTAGTGACATCCTAGTAGTGGGTGAACCAGTACGAGCGAGTCAGCAACTTTTGATACTAAATTGTTAAAACAAATAATATAATCAAATTATTTAAAATTTCATTTTATTCCAAACTAGATGACCCGGTGAACTTCGTACCACCTAAAATTGATTTGATTATAACTCTCCATAAGCATTTATTGATCCTAATCAACCTTCCAAATCCAATTCATTGAAATCTATAATATGGCCGAATCATGTACGGGTTGAGTTACGCTTGGTGATTAAATGAAAGTCGTTTTTAATTATAATAAATTCAATGTATTTAATTTACATGATGAAATAAAAATGCTTTTTCGACTTTTCAGACTTTTTCGGCTTTTTCGACTTTTTCAACTTTTCAGACTTTTTCAACTTTTACGACTTTTTGCATTTTTCGACTTTTCGGACTTTTTTGACTTTTTCGACGTTTTCGACTTTTTCAACTTTTTTTACTTTTTCGACTTTTCGGACTTTTTTGACTTTTTCGACGTTTTCGACTTTTTCAACTTTTTTTACTTTTTTTACTTTTTCGACTTTTTTGACGTTTTCGACTTTTTCAACTTTTTTTACTTTTGTGACTCGTTTGACTTTTTTGACTTTTCGACTTTTCAACTTTTCGACTTTTCGACTTTTTTGAAATTTTTCACAATTGCAAGGAATGAAAAACAGTTATGGATGGCGTAGCTGTTAAACAATAGGATCGCCGCGAACGCCATCTATTGAAAGTGGCCCATTTCCCAAAATGACCAATTTCGATTTCTTCGATTTTCAGTTGTTTCTTTTATTTTTTCCTAAATATTTTTTTTTGTAAACCACCCCTGAATCAAACAAAACCCCAGCAAACAAAACAAAAAAAATAATCGGTCGAGTCATTTTCGAGATCTTGCGAGACTAACGCACGGCGATTCATTTTTATATATAAGAAGATGATTTAGGAACCGATCAGCTGTCCATTTGACTTCGCTAATAGCGCTTGGTCGTCGACGTCGGCGACTTTGAGCAGCGTTCAAGGTCGCCGCAATAGTCGCGTGGTAAGGCCATAGATGGCGCTGCGCTGATATTTCTCAACTATTTGGAATACTTGAAACATTTACCACCCCCCTTGAACCTTTTTTAAAACAGTAAAACCTTTTTTTAAAATCAGTAATTAATATATGGCAATAGTAAAATAAAAAAATAGGACAAAAAATAGAACTATTATGCTATATTACCGATGCACAAGCATTAATTTCGCACTGCAAGTATGTGTTTAATTAGTCACAACACAAGAAATTAACGCGTACCGTACGCATTATTGGGCAAATTTAAAACACACCATCGCGTATTTAGACGCACTGCGCATGGCGTGATTAACTATCACTTATATAACTAATTACTCTCAAAATAATTATTGTTTAATTTCACATTAAACGACAGATCGAGACATTATTATCCGTTAAAAAAGGCGCCCCGCGATCCGACCGCCCGTCGTCGCGGCGACCGGTGACGGTTGTCAGCAGAACGCGTAAGTAGAGCAACAAGAACAGCTGTGCGTTTTCTTCTCAAACTGTCGCTGCGATACTCAAAATATAAAAAAAACGAATTAGCTTTTATTTGTTTTATCAAATTTGATATCAAAAGTTGCTAACTTGCTCGCACTGATTCACGAACTACAAGGATGTCACTAAGTAAAAACTTACCCAGTATACAAACTATATACACTGAGAACTAAATTGTCTAATATTTTAGAGCTTTTAAAGCAGCGGTTCCCAACCTTTTATATTTCGCGCCCCACTAAATGCGTATCCGGAATGTATGCGCCCCATTTCCCACAAATTATATTTGTTTAATTACGTTAAAACCATTTGAAAAAATCAATTAATAAAACACATTTTGTTGTCTTAGAAATATTTTGTTACACCTATATAAATCCTTATAGTATTAATTTAAACATACTCGTAATTACACATACAAATACGTTCGACCTTGTTGTCATAGTTAAAGGTCTTCTTTAATATAAAAAAATATTGAAAAACTTCATTAGGAATACAATTTTCAACTTTGATGAGATTGCTGAGGCTGCATTTTCTGAATTAGCATGCTGATTCGCGGTTTTCTATCGGATATAGCGCAGCATAGGTCGTTTGCAACATTTAGTCTATTACGTTGCTTAGTATTTATGACGAGTAGTGTGGAAAAACTTTTTTCACACAGATAGGTGGTAGAAAACGAAATGAGCAGTCGTAGAGCTTTCTCTCCAAATTTAGGAAATGTTTTGTAATTTTTTGCCCAAAATTCTGTTAAACCAATATATCCGTAAGCGTCTTTTGCTGATGAATCGTTTTTCAAGTCGATTGCTTCTTCCTGCAGCGACTCTTGTACTCCCGCCAGTGGGGCGCGCCCCATTGGTTGGGAACCGCTGTTTTAAAGGAAGGAGATTGCAGGAATTGTTTATGAATGAATTCTACACGATTTAATCACATATTAAATTCACTGAATACATTCAAAAACAAGATACATTACACAGAGAGAGAGAGAGAGTTTCAGTGCTAAATCAGGCAATGTCGGCATGGCCTTATACGTATCCAGAATATTAAACAAACCCTTAACAATTTGGGTTCAGGTTTCTGTTTTCTGTGGGTAGTTCCAAAAATGTTGCAATTTACAACGAAAGATCCGGCTACGTCCACAGCTCCAACGAAGGCAGGAAAGCAAATGCGACGCTGAAATTAATTAATTCGGCTAATTGAGTTCCGCCTCGTGTTTGTGTTGTCAAACAAGGGCGAAGCTTTGTCAAACACATAACACAATCCAACAATACAGTTAATAACCCTTAATTCGACGCAATTTGACGGGGTCGTTGACCTTAACGATGAGAGATATATGATTGTGTTCTATAGAAAAGTTGTAGAGGTTGATAATGCCTACAAAAAAGTCAGTGACAGCATATGTCTAACTTTTATATTTAGGTCACAAAAGTAGTTTTTTATATTAAAAAAATAATTAAAATTGTTAGGTCATGCTTAGTGATCATATTATCAACAATTATGAATTCTTATCAAAATAAGTAAATTTATCGTCTTAAGTATTTTTTAAAACAAAAGACTTTTCCCTTTTACTGCATATAATTTCCATTTTACTGCATAAATGGTTAAAGAGATAATACAACATAGATATGGAACCGCGACCGTATCTCGGGTTGGAACTCCTGAAAGACAATATATTTTGGTACCAAATAATAACATTACATCTAGTACAGAGAAGTTTTGAACAATTAAAATAAGCATAATTTATTCAATCATAATCATTTCATTCCCTCATTTTCAACACGGTAATATATCCCAAAATGGCATGCTGACTGACATACATATATATGCAGTAAAAATATAACCCTCCTTTAGACAGTCAGGAAATAAATCATAGCACTCTGTACTAACTGAACCACACTCATAATTTCATCACAAGTAAAAATGTTTACCGCCCAACGAAGTGGGCATGGGTCAGCTAGTATTACATAAATCCCAAAGTTAAAAGGAGAACGGGCATTTTGGACACACTTTTCCGATAGCTTTAACCAATGGAAATATATCTTTATGTGGAACAGGAATTACTAAAACGACTGATCTATTTTTGAGTTTTATCCTATTAAATATGGCTAATTACCCGATATACCCTAGGGCACGTAACACATCCAGGCATTGTATTTTTAATAACTGTTCAAAGGAAAACCGTCGCAGAATACCCGAAACGATTAAGTACATACGCTGTGTGAGTACAAACTATTTATTCCTAAGAATGCTCTGTAGTGTGTCTTATGATTTCATTGCCGCTCTGTTTACTGAAGTATGTAATATGCTAAGGCCAGCTGTTCAACATGTTGTGCCCAGTGTCCGTACATCATAATATACTATCTTTTATAGTTCTTTACTGCAAATAATATTGTGTCCTTATCTATGAAGTTGCTGTTCTAAATTTAAGGCCAAAGACTTTGTATGAAAAAAATATATTTAATTAACAGAAATATTGACCCCTAATATCTATGCAGATTCGTCATTTTAATTGGAGTTGCTTAATTCAACTGCTGTAAAACGTTTCTAAATTCAACATATTCATTGATATCATTCAATTTCTTGTAATAATTTAGGCTTCTATATATCGTTGTGCCTTGGAGTTCTGAAGTGGCAGCCTGCGATGAATGGATATAAAGTGACTTGTTCCTTGAATCGTTCGTGTGTATATCCGATTTCGTTAAACGTGCTTGCTTTATATGTACAATTTACATATTCATTTACGAATCATTTACGAACAAAAATGTCATACATCTTGGAAATACGCAGTTTTATAATATAGGTTTGCACGATTCTTTTTTATTTAAACTCCTAATGGTTCTCACTGCCCGTTTTTGCAGAATACATATATCGTTCATATTTACGGCATCGGGCCATATAAGTATCCCCCAACCCCCCCCCCCCCTAGCCAACTCACCCTCCACCGCCACCCCCCTCCCCACAAAAGTGATTGTGTAAAATATAGTATATTTGTAGTATTTCCGTGGCATTGCAATGGCTATTTTCCAATATGATGTAGTATTTTCTTCAATACGCGGAATTCAAAAATGATTTGTGTCGCTTGTATAAGAGATTTTCCCTTCAAAATTTCACAATGTGGCTCTCGAAGCAACCCAATGACGCATCTGTGTACTGATATTCAAATCACTTAGTCCAATACTTCGAAATGGAAGTATGGCTAGTGCGCCCCTGGTGGACCGATTTCAACCACAATCTTTTCAACTCTTGCCATGACCAAATGATGCATGCATGCCAAATTTCAGCTCTATCGGATGAAGCGAAGAATTCTACCGTGGAGGAATACACTCAGGGAGACAGACACACAGACACACAGACAGGCTTCAGTCTTAATCGTCTCGAGGGTGTCAAAATATATATATTCATTTACATCCCGATTTTTTTTAAACGAAAAAATAAATAATAAATATGTAGGTAAATAACAAACTCTATGTATTTTAACGGTAAGCATATACTGCATCACATATTGAGCACAGTTAGACTAGCTTAGCAAAAATATCAAATACAAACTATACGATTATGAAAAAAAAATATATTATAGCACGAAGGGGGAGTGAATGGGTGGTAATATGAACGCTCAAATGTGGCAAGACAGCTGCCCTAAATCTACCACAGCCGGTCGTTTGTCCAGATTCCACTGCTCACCCCCCAGAAGTGTAAAAATAGTATTATGATGGGCCCGACTCCGGTCGGTGAATTCCATGGCAGCTCCGTTTGTATTTTATTTATTTATTTATTTATTTGAATTTTTTATTTAACAATTAATTACCTACTATAAAACATTGATTTTTAGCTTACAAAAATGACTGGAACCGAATGGCAAAACCTTTATGCTTATTTGATTCTGTCACCCAACTGTGACAATCCCGTTCTAGGGTGGACAGGGACAGGACATATTACAATACATTATTTAAAAGTAAAGTAAAGTGCTAATTAAAATAAAAATTTGGAATTTGAATTTGAAGTTTTAATTAAAAACAGGTAATTTATTAAATTTAAAAAGCGTCTGTATTCCCTTTAAGAATTTTTAGAAGCTGATAATAATGTATTATTACACGGAATATTTGGAAGAACTCCCATCAAATAAGGAATAGGATAATGGGTGTTTTCCCGAGGTATACTAATCCGCACGTCTGCGCTGAGCCCAAGGATTATTAAAAATTCACGTTTAACATTTATATTCGTGAGTTCTGCTGGCGACGAGGTATTTTCAACCAAGTTATTTATACACGTTATTAGCACGTTTTTACAAACTAAACAGGTACTGGATTAGGCGAAGAGATATATAAAATTAAGAGAGATATCATGCAATGGGATTATTGGTTGAGTCGGTGCAGCACTATCACACCTCTATCCACTTATTAAAGCTCAGAAGGCACTGTTAAGAGTGTCAACAAAAAGCCGTTGAGATAACCGTCCGAGCAACTTTTTCGTGAGTTCTCTGTTCTTGACGTACGGCAAAAATTTACTAAAACAATAATACTCTATTATTGTCAAGGGATTATAACATTTTAACGTCGCGGCAAATATATTTCATAAAATAACAGCCACCAAAAATATTCCACAGGATACCTAATATTAGAAAAATCCCAACCCTCTAAAGTGCAGTCATAAAACCACTTAAACAAATGCATGCTTCCTGCAATAAGTAATGGAACCTTTTACTATGGCAAGGATTTCGAAAAGATAACGAAATACCTGCCATAAAAGCACTCAACGAAAAATACACATCCTGTCCGTTGTCATAAAATAAACCGAAACCATTCGAAAATAGATGAGCAATAAAACCTTGCGGCTTAGGTACGTACACGTGTGCGTGGTACACGAACAAAGGGAAAGGTCTCCGAGGAAACGACGGAATATTTTTAAAATAATTTGCAAATTTTCCACTCCAAATTCGCAAGCTTATACATAGTTTATTTAGTAATAGTAATTTCTACATTTAAAAAACTGTTTATAATCTGTATTTAAGGATAATTTAATGCAAGATGTTTAATTAAGAATTACGTGCTTAAACAATTAATAAATGTCGTTAGAATTTAAATATATATGTCTTTATATAATAAATACAATAATATGTGCATTTAATTATTAATATGGAAAATTTCATGCGATTATTAAATAAGTAATAAATAGTGATTTCCTTTGAGCTAATTAATCATATCATAATTTGCATGGCTCAAAAAATTATAATTTGAAATTTCAAAATCCTATGTTTAGGCATTACATAGAAGCAGGCGCTAATTAGTTAAGAGATATTATAGCACCTTAAGCTTAATATTTAAAATAATTAAGGCATTTTTTGACACGTAACGCTCTCTGTTAACGAGTAGATGAACCGAAGCCAGCATCCCCGAACGGATAATGGTGGGGGTGGTTTCAATATTATATAAAAGGGAGGCGTTGCACCCTTACGACCAGTAATCAGTACGACGATAGTCGAGTAACACGTCAGACTTGTGCTCCTAGAGGCTAGTTTAAGTTAAAGCCGACAAATTTGTAAATTCTGTGTTTTGTAAAATTACGTGTATAGTGTAATATTACAATTAAAGACTTTGTGAAAATAACAATAAGCCCTCCTAGTATTTAATTTGTTTACATGTACAAAATCCTAAAGGTCTAAATATTCGGCCTTTGAATTTAGTAAACGAACACTCACGTAATGAGACTTTTATTTATTTTCCTTTGTGATTAAACCAAAAAAATCGTGTAAAAAGTGAAGTGAAATTTCTGTTGGATCTGGAAATAAACTGCGGATTCCCGAGCCTAAAAACGTCCGACGAATACAGCAGCCTACAAAGAACTTCAGAGAGCGGTAAGAACTTTGGTTTATAACATGCCAATTCATGCCAATTCTTCATACTAGCACGGGGCGAGGTCATGCCTTACAAGCTAAAAAACCAATACTAAAGATTAGCTTAATCATTATCGAGGAAATTCAGCAACAACGATCAATCTAAAGAGCAAATCTTTGGGTAAAAAACCGCCCACGTCGCCGTGAATAAACATCGGAGACGTATTAAACCACAATTTCACAATCCAAAATTATATTAAATTTGGCCTTCGCAAGCTGAATTAATCAGACAATTTATAAGTGCAGTTTATCACCTAAAATGCATTAAACCCGCACATACCCCATCTTTTGGTCCTTCGAGAACGGATGTGAAACTGCGAAAGGAAAATAAATAAAAAAAAACAAGTGAGCCCGACCATATTTAAAATTTAAAATGTCGAGCAAAAGCTTGAAGTCAGGAGACGGCGCCAAGGAGACTTCAATCCGCAGAAGCCACAGAATCGCTGACAAAACGTCCGCTCAAAGGGCGGATAAGCGACACGATCTTCACGACTCTTCGAGACCATTATCATCGGCAGACATCGGGGCTGGTTCAAGCGAAGAGTCCTTAAAAACGGTAAGAAATATCGTCGAACCGGAGGAAGAGCGTCCCGCTTCGCGCGTTATGTCGTCCTCCAGCCGCAGATCCACGCAGTCCGCAGCAATAACGGTGAGAAAACGACAGCTAGAGGCGGAAATGCAGGCTGCGGAAGAACGAGCACGTCTTAAAAGCGAAGCAGCCGCTGCAGCAAACGCCGCGGCCAGGACTGCCGCCGCCGCCGCCGCCGCGGACGCCGCCGCAAAAGCCGCCGCCGATGCAGCCGCCGAAGAAAGCAGAATACGACTGGAAACGCTGGAGGAGAAACTCGCTCTTCAAAAACTTATCATAGAAGCCGAAGTAGACGAGGAGTTCTTCGAAGACGACGGGGCGACCAGTATAGCCGATGATAGAATGAGTCAACGTAGCAAGTATGCCGCTACTAAAACATCTATCCAGATGACATCTGCGTGGATTAATCAACAAAGGGAACCGCAACATATTAAATCGCGACACCTAGAATCGCAACGAAACACGGAACCGATAGCTGCGACGGACACTGCAAAAAACAAGATTGTGATGCCGATCAGTGAAAGTGAAGTTCCGACGCGTATGTCGCATTTGTATAGTGCGCGGGCGAATTTGTTAAAAGATTTGCCACGTTTTTCTGGTGATTCACGTGAATGGCCAATCTACGCCGCGCTATTCGACCAAGGAACCGCGATGTGTGGTTTTACGAACGCCGACAACTTAGTTCGTCTTCAGCAGAGTCTACAGGGGCAAGCGCGGGACGTTGTACGAGCAATGCTGCTCGATCCGCGCAATGTGCCAGACATCAGACGAATGCTAGAACGCCGTTTCGGGCGTCCCAGCACTCGAATCGACGAATTAATGGAGGAAGCTAGACGGACACCAGTCATAGGGGTAAGCGATTCAATGTATAAGCTTGTTGAATTTGGTACAGTAGTTTGCAATGTTGTACAATCATTAAGGAATATGGGTCATGAGGCCTATTTAATAAACCCCTCCCTCCTTAAAGAGTTAATATTAAAACTTCCACAGCATCTGCGTCTTCAATGGTATTCCGCAGGTTACGGCGCGCATCCTACATTACTAGATTTTGGGAATTGGTTAGAAAATATATTGGATTTCGCAGCCCAAGAAGAACCACCAAAATCTAAACAAACCTATAAACGTGATCGCGCGCACTCTCCCTTTAAAAAACACGTACATACGACGTCAAAAAGCGAAAATTTACCACCGACGGATACTAATTCGCCGACGGTAAATTTGACGCAATCAAGTAAAATTGAAAAAACAACCGAATGTTTAAAATGTCGGAAAACTAACCACAAAACGTACGATTGTAAACATTTACTCGCGCTACCACTTAATGAGCGATGGGAATGGGTGAAAAAATTAGATCTTTGTAAAAAATGCCTGCGGAAAGGTCATAGTCATAGAGATTGTCGCATTAAAATATCATGTGGAAAAGATGGTTGTCGACGACCGCACAACACTATTCTGCATACAGAGTATAAAGAACATAAAAACAATGAAAACTCGAGTAATGTTGAAGACATCGCCGGCTCATCCAATACGGTAGCTAGTACCTGGAATAATACAACTGAGATGTTATTACGAGTCGCATCCGTGGAGGTACGAGGTCCTTACGGATGCTATCAAACACTGGCGCTCTGCGATGAAGGGTCGACTGTAACCTTGATCGAAGCAGAAATCGCCGACAAGATCGGCGCGACAGGACCAGTTAGTAAATTAAATTTAATAGGCGCTTCTGGAATGAATACGCACAGTGAAGCAACGCACCGGATCGACATTGAAGTACGGCCGATTAATGGAAAAACTTATTTTCCATTGACAGGTGTCAGAACCGTTAATAGTTTAAACTTACCTAGGCAGCAATTTAATGCTAAACAAATGCTGCAAAAATGGCCGCATCTGTCAGAAGTGCCACTCTGCGATATTAACGGCAAACCCAAGCTTTTAATAGGAATTGATCATTGGCACCTCATAATTCCTCGTACTATTAAGGCAGGAAACCCAAATGGTCCAATTGCCACTGCGTCGCGATTAGGTTGGACTTTAGGAGGTAGCTCGGGAGGAACTTTATCTACGCAAGCTCAAGTGACACACATTCGTGACAATTCACCGGATGTGAAATTGGACGACATAATTAGGGACTATTTCCAATTGGAAGAATTAGGCCCTAATGTGCGCAAATTCCGCCAAAATATAAACGCGAGAGCCGAAGCTATTTTAAAAGCAACCACCACGGTTAGCAACGATCGTTGGGAAACAGGCCTATTATGGAAGGCTGATGACATAAAATTACCACCTAGCCGGGAAATGGCTGAACGAAGGTTAATTTCGGTCGAAAAACGACTAAGTAAAGACGCTGAACTATCAAAACAATACGATAGACAAATTCAGGATTTTATATCAAAAGGATATGCGATAAAATTAAGTCCGGAATCCAAAAAGTTTACTGGAGACCGAGTCTGGTTCTTACCACATTTTCAAGTAGAAAATAAAAATAAACCAGGCAAAAGAAGACTGGTTTTTGACTGTGCTGCTCAGTCAGGTGGTACTAGTCTTAATGACCAGTTATTACCAGGGCCTGATTTATTAAATTCATTAATGGGCATTCTATTTAGATTCAGACAGGGTCGCATAGCATTTACTGCGGACATCAAAGAGATGTTTTTGCAGGTGCGTCTACTGCCTGAAGATGCCCATAGTCAACGTTTTTTATGGCGAAATATGGACCTGAACAAGGAACCTGATGAGTACTTAATGAGGGTAGTTTTATTTGGGTCTACCTCATCCCCTTGCTCCGCCCAATTCGTAAAAAATAAAAATGCGGAACGCTTCGAAAAAACATATCCTGATGCTGCCCTAGCTATAAAAACTAAACATTACATGGACGACTACCTCGATAGTTCAGATGATGTTAAAACAGCAAAAAGGCTCATACGGGAAGTAACTTACGTGCATAAAAAAGGAGGGTTCGATATAGTAAATTGGGCGAGTAACGAACCCGACGTTTTGACACAAACTCCCATAGAGTCGCAGTCAAAGTCCAGCGTTACGTGGTCAAATAAGGAACAAAATGAGCGAATTTTAGGCTTAAAATGGATACCGACCACTGACACCCTGGCCTTTGACACTAATTTTCTAAAAAATCCGCCATATATATTGAATGGGCAAATAAGACCGTCAAAAAGACAAACTCTTCAAGTTGTTATGAGCGTCTTCGATCCACTGGGGTTTCTCGGCCCGCTAGCTGTGAAAGCAAAAATACTATTGCAGAATATTTGGCTCGAAAAATGCCAGTGGGATGAAAAAATCTCAGATCACGCTTTTAGCAAATGGGAGCAATGGCTCGCAGATTTGCACCGCGTAAAAAATCTAAAAATACCACGCTGCTACCAAATTTAACTGCATGGGTAATTTAACAGGAAAACCTCAGCTGCATGTTTTCGCAGATGCCAGTGAAAAAGCTTATGCAGCCGTGGCTTACGCACGTTACACATCAACCGACGGTCGTATTTGCACCACCTTTATAGCTGGAAAAAAATAAAGTAGCTCCTCTAAAGCCACTATCACTACCGCGACTAGAACTGCAAGCGGCTACATTAGCCAGCAGATTAGCTCATATTATAAAGGAGCAACATACCTGGGAATTCGGCGAGACCATTCTTTGGAGCGATAGCAGAACGGTACTCTCATGGATACAAAGAGATCCCCGCATATTTCAGGTATTTGTCGCTCACAGATTAGGTGAAATCGATTCACTCACGAATCCATCAGACTGGCGATGGGTGCCCTCTAAATTGAATCCGGCTGACCACGCTACTCGAGATGCGGTGACAAACGATGACGCAATAGGTAATTGGATCCATGGACCGAATTTTTTAAAATTAAAAACTTGCGACTGGCCCGAAGATCATAATGCATTTCCCAGTAATGAAGGAAACGAAGAGCTGAGGCGAGTGCATACAGTGACCGTTAATGAGCAGTTGGTAGAACCTATCGACATCACGCGATTTTCTAAATTATTTCGATTATTACGAAGCACCGCCTGGACCTTACGTTTTTTAGATAAATGTAGAAAAAGGGGAGAAAACCACACCTACTTATCAGCGACAGAAATCACACGCGCCGAAGAGTATTGGCTGGGAAAATCTCAAAAAGACAGTTTCCCCTATGAAATAGACGCCCAAAAAAACGGCAATAACCTGCCGAAAGATAGCAAATTAAAATTTTTAAACGCCTATATTGATGAAAAGGGGATCTTGAGAGTGGGCGGACGCTTGCATCAAGTGAAAGGCGTAGCGCTTGAATTCCGGAAGCCAGCCATATTAGACTCAAAACACCCTTATGCGAAATTAATAATACAGAATCAGCACGAAGTTGCAGGCTATAAAGGTCGAGAATTTGTAGCCAATGAGCTGAGACAGCGATTCTGGATCCTTCGCTTACGTGGTGCAATTCGAAAAATAGCATTTAATTGCCAGCAATGTCGAATAGATCGAGCAAAACCAATCCCACCCAAGATGGCCGACTTACCTAGCGTACGGCTTGAGCACCATATACGTCCTTTTACGAATATAGGTCTAGATTTTTTTGGCCCGGTTGAAGTGGCTGTAGGGAGAAGAAGAGAGAAACGGTATGGCGTTTTATTTTGCTGTATGAGCACTAGAGCAGTTCACGTTGAAATTACACATTCTTTATCAACCGATGCCACATTAATGGCTTTGAAGCGAATGTTTGCAAGAAGAGGCGTCCCATCTATAATTTATTCAGATAATGGTTCGAATTTACATGGCACTAACAACGAATTAAAAAGGGCTCTTCAGTCATTGAATATGGAAGAAATAAAAGCGCAAAACGCTATAAAAAATATTATTTGGCATTTTATTACACCAACAGCTGCTCACATGGGCGGATTCTATGAAAGATTAATTCAATCTGTAAAAAGAGCACTATACGCCACATTAAAAGAAAAAGTACCACGCGACGAAACGCTACTCACCTTGATTGCTGAAGCAGAAAACTCGGTCAATAGTAGACCTCTGGTCCATGTATCACTAGACAACCAGGACGAAGAAAGCCTAACTCCTAATCATTTTTTAATTGGGTCTTCGTCTGGTCGTTTAAATGTAGGAATAATAGATCCGGAGAGTCTTTGTTTAAAAAAAGCAGTGGCAAATCGCGCAGATAATGGCAAACCACTTTTGGAATCGCTTCGTTAAAGAATATTTACCAACTCTTACGCAGCGATCAAAGTGGCAAAATGAAGTCACACCGATAAAGATAGGGGACTTGGCCTTCCTTGTTGATCCACAATATCCGCGCAATATGTGGTTACGTGGTATAATAACAGAAACATTCCCTGGGAAAGATGGTCAGGTCAGAAATGTTACAATAAAATGTAAAGGCAAATATTATAAGCGTCCCGCGACTAAAATCGCAATTTTTCCCTCTCCAGAAAATAAGTAAAGAACTGAATCTTTACCAAGGGGGGCATGTCAAGGGATTATCACATTTTAACGTCGCGGCAAATATATTTCATAAAATAACAGCCACCAAAAATATTCCACAGGATACCTAATATTAGAAAAATCCCAACCCTCTAAAGTGCAGTCATAAAACCACTTAAACAAATGCATGCTTCCTGCAATAAGTAATGGAACCTTTTACTATGGCAAGGATTTCGAAAAGATAACGAAATACCTGCCATAAAAGCACTCAACGAAAAATACACATCCTGTCCGTTGTCATAAAATAAACCGAAACCATTCGAAAATAGATGAGCAATAAAACCTTGCGGCTTAGGTACGTACACGTGTGCGTGGTACACGAACAAAGGGAAAGGTCTCCGAGGAAACGACGGAATATTTTTAAAATAATTTGCAAATTTTCCACTCCAAATTCGCAAGCTTATACATAGTTTATTTAGTAATAGTAATTTCTACATTTAAAAAACTGTTTATAATCTGTATTTAAGGATAATTTAATGCAAGATGTTTAATTAAGAATTACGTGCTTAAACAATTAATAAATGTCGTTAGAATTTAAATATATATGTCTTTATATAATAAATACAATAATATGTGCATTTAATTATTAATATGGAAAATTTCATGCGATTATTAAATAAGTAATAAATAGTGATTTCCTTTGAGCTAATTAATCATATCATAATTTGCATGGCTCAAAAAATTATAATTTGAAATTTCAAAATCCTATGTTTTGGCATTACATAGAAGCAGGCGCTAATTAGTTAAGAGATATTATAGCACCTTAAGCTTAATATTTAAAATAATTAAGGCATTTTTTGACACGTAACGCTCTCTGTTAACGAGTAGATGAACCGAAGCCAGCATCCCCGAACGGATAATGGTGGGGGTGGTTTCAATATTATATAAAAGGGAGGCGTTGCACCCTTACGACCAGTAATCAGTACGACGATAGTCGAGTAACACGTCAGACTTGTGCTCCTAGAGGCTAGTTTAAGTTAAAGCCGACAAATTTGTAAATTCTGTGTTTTGTAAAATTACGTGTATAGTGTAATATTACAATTAAAGACTTTGTGAAAATAACAATAAGCCCTCCTAGTATTTAATTTGTTTACATGTACAAAATCCTAAAGGTCTAAATATTCGGCCTTTGAATTTAGTAAACGAACACTCACGTAATGAGACTTTTATTTATTTTCCTTTGTGATTAAACCAAAAAAATCGTGTAAAAAGTGAAGTGAAATTTCTGTTGGATCTGGAAATAAACTGCGGATTCCCGAGCCTAAAAACGTCCGACGAATACAGCAGCCTACAAAGAACTTCAGAGAGCGGTAAGAACTTTGGTTTATAACATGCCAATTCATGCCAATTCTTCATACTAGCACGGGGCGAGGTCATGCCTTACAAGCTAAAAAACCAATACTAAAGATTAGCTTAATCATTATCGAGGAAATTCAGCAACAACGATCAATCTAAAGAGCAAATCTTTGGGTAAAAAACCGCCCACGTCGCCGTGAATAAACATCGGAGACGTATTAAACCACAATTTCACAATCCAAAATTATATTAAATTTGGCCTTCGCAAGCTGAATTAATCAGACAATTTATAAGTGCAGTTTATCACCTAAAATGCATTAAACCCGCACAATTATCATAAACATAAAGAATTGCACCAGCAAACAACCCATAAAATTATAACACTAGCGATAACTAATAGTAACCACAAAGTGCCCAAGCTGAATAGTACCCATGCACAGTTACATTTTCTATACTTGGCACCGTCGTTGTTCAATAAAACTAAGGATATACCCGGCATTTATACTCAAGGTATAAATATAATCAAAAAAAGACTAACCCACTGGTTGATCATCCAGGGAAGGAAAGAAACTGAAAAACTAATTGTGAATTGCCTCTTGGCGATAATGCAAGAATTGTCTCCTTTGCTGATGACACGGTTATCCTCGTTGAAGCAGAAACATGGGCTGAGGTACTAGTAAAGGCACAAAATAGTCTGGACAGTGTGAAAGCATGGCTTGATAGACATGTCCTAACTCTGAATGCCTCAAAAAGCAATTTCATTGTGTTTGGATTACGTCCTGTAGTCATCACACCTCCTCCATCATTGAGAATCCACTCTTACCACTGTAATAACCGAAGTCAAGTATCTGGGTGTCCTAATAGACTCTAAATTGAGCTGGGATAACCAATTATTACAACTCTCTTCGAGGTCTCGGAAACTAGTTTTCGTCTTTAGAGAATTACGCAACGTCCTTTCTAAGAACTCCCTAATTATGGTTTATATGGCCCTGTGTCAGGGTTTATGTGTACACGGAATAATAGCTTGGGGAGCATGTGTAAAATCTGTCTTGGATCCTCTAGTGAAAGCCCAAAAGCTTTTGTTGAGGGTAATCAATAGAAGGCCCCCACGATATGACTCCAACATGCTATTCAAAGAAAGTAATGTGTTAGATATACGCCAGCTGTTTGTGAAACAGTCACTCATGTTCTTCCATCGAACCTCAGATAAACGACTACGAAGCCAGCAACACCGAACTACAAGAGCATCTGCAGGTCTGAATTATGCCGTTCCCCGAGTTAATTCTTCATTTGCCCAAAGACAATTCAACTATATAGCACCTAAAATATTCAACCGCCTTGATGACAAAATAAAGGAAATAGAAAATACCATTTTATTCAAAAAAAATATTAAAAAATGGCTTGACGACATAGGTCGTTCAAGGACAGAGAAAGAACTGCTGCAAGTCATATCTTAATATATATATATATATATATATATATATATATATATATATATATATATATATATATATATATATATATATATATATATATATATATATATATATATATATATATATATATATATATATATATATATATATATATATATATATATATATATATATATATATATATATATATATATATATATATATATATATATATATATATATATATATTTCTGCATAACTTTACTATTATACTATATAATATGATATAAGATATTAAACAAAATGTACTATATTGTAATATAATGCAAAAGAATAATACTATAATATATTTAGATCGTTATATTTGTGTATGTATGTATATGTATGTGTGTATGTGTGTATGTGTATATGTATCTATAAGAGTACCTACGTCAGTTAGGCTTCTCCACCTAAGTCAGAAAGTAAGTCGTATACCCAGATACAGGCTATATTTGGCCTAGTTGGGTATACGCTGAGCATGGTCATGTGAATGTGGGCCGTTGTTTCTTCGCACCATTACTTGTTGTGACCATTTTTATGCGTTTTATAATTATGTTTGATACAAATAAATAAAATAAATAAATAAATAAATTTGTTTTATTCCTAGCTAACTTAACATTCTTAACACATTATTATTTACCTACAATATATTTATGATTGGCATGCTTTTTGTTATTTATATTATTATAATCACATACCTTTTAGGATTATTTGAAATTTTATTTTTTACTAAAATTTTAGTTTACTTGATTTTATTTTTCACGGCATTCTTCAATGTATTTTTTTATTTAGTATTAGGCAGTACCTTATTATACAAATCTGAGCCTACCTTAGTGCGGACGTCTCGTGCGATCCAGTTAGGTTAGGTTTAATTTATTTGTAACTGTTATTATGATTTGTTGTAAAATAAAGAATTTGAATTTGAAAAAAATTGAAATGAATCTATTTTAACTTTCAGAGATTTTTAAATAACTGATAATTGTACTTTTACTTTACTTTGTGTTTCTTTTAATTGTTTGAATGAATTTATGTATGCAAACTTGTTTAAAAAAAAACTGTATACCTAAAAGGCAGGTTGTGTCGCACTAAATAATTGTAAAACTTCATGTCACTACACAACAATCATAATAAAATAAAATAAAATTGAATTGAAATGAACAGGCTGAAATATATTACAGCAGTATTTTTTTTTCATTGATATGTTATTTAAAATGTGTTTATTCACTGAGAAAAAAGTTGTTAACTATATAGCTATATTTATTATAGTTAAACGCTATCTCGTTAAGTCAACCCAATTTTAATAGGAGAGTAACTAAAAAATATAATTGAATGTGATATACAAATAGGCGTTGACTATGCGTTTATAGTTAGAGCCTATCTGGTCGAATTACATAGAATTTAGTTAAAGTAACCCATGAAGAAGTGCTAAGTCAGCTTCAAAAATATTTGACTATATTATTGTTAATTTAGCGAAAAGTTTTTATCTTAACGTGTCTGTTTGATTGTACTTACCCAAATGTTTTTTTGAACTAGCCATCTCGTTAGGTATTAATATAGCTAGACGAGATATAAGTAAAATTTGCCAAAATGTTTTTGAACTAGCCAGATCGATGGGGGTATGTGGTGGCCACCCGGCACTAGACTCCAATTGCTCGTGAATGAAGGGTGGTTCTCATCAGTGGGTTTTCTCCGTAGTAAAAGTAGAATGTTGCTGAAGTTGAAGTAATTTATTCAGAAGGTATGTGATGGTAGCCAGTTTGTAACGCCTCGAATGTAAGTCGCAGAGGGTGTAGTGTGTGCTCGAAGTATATGTCGCGGTTGTGTAGCCGAAGTGTGAAGCGCGGCGATAGATTTGAAGATGATGATGATGTTAACGAGGTATAAGCGCGTACTTGGAGCGGGCGACGGCCGCTTAGAGGATGAGTGAAGAGCGAGGTATAAACGCGATGACTGCTGCGTAGAGGATGATCAATGATTGATCGAATGTATGGCTTTATATATCGTGTGTATGATGCAATGTTCAATGCGTGGGGGGAATAAGTGTGTCAAATTGAATCGATCAGAAGAAATGATATTAGTCATCGGCTGTGTGTGCATTAATTGCCGAAATTTATATGGAATTCAATGCTAGTTGACGAGTGTAATATTGAGTTAGTTTGCAGTCTGGATTCTAGAGAAACTACTTCTTTTGTTGACTGATATGTTGGGCGAAGTCCTCAACAGGGGTTAATTTAACTATACGGAACATGAGCAAAACTTAGTTACAGAATTCTATTAGGATGTCTGAACTACTTTGTATAATCACTTTAACAGACGTAACAGTACGTAATACCTAATGTCAGGTTGTCTATACCAACCTGTATATTTATATGTACTTGACTAACTGGCACTCCTAATACTTGCGTATGTAAGAATTACTTTTCATCTAGCTGAATTTATGAAATTATTGGCTAAATTAACCACACCGTCTAGCTGTTTTAAAGTTATAATCTAGCTGATTCAATGGATTGTCGCCCCACAATGATGCGCAAGCCCAAAAATGCGCGTCTCCCCCATAGTAATGTGAATGTTACATAAATTGCCGTTGTCCCAAGTACGGTCAAATATCAGACGCTGAGCAAAGGTCGTGCTTTTATATTATTTATTTATTAAAAAATTATTACAATTTAATTCTTCATAATCATTTGAGTCATGTACATGTAAAGAAATAAAAATAAAGACGAGATGACTATTCACTACTCCTATCCTTTTAAGCAATACACGAAACCAACTAGACCTTAGTGGCTTGTATCTGATTGCGCATTAAGTAGCTGCATCGTTTTGTTTACATAAATGTGAACTGAAGTAGATTCTAGTTATGAAAAAATTACAAATTAAAGAAGATGGGCAAGGTTGTTTTTACTATTAACAAATAAATCCAGACATAAAATCGTGTAAGGAAGTTTATTGTGCCCAACTCACGATTCAGCTCATTGAAAAGGACAAACCCGGAAGGGCCGCTTTCGACTCTGCTTGCGGCTGTAAGCTGCGGTCGTAAGCGGTTGCGATCAGACATGTGGATCTAGGGGCGCATCTCGGATGGAACTGGGCGCTTTGCGTACCAGGATGGGTCAGCCATGCGTACTCAATCCGGCAAATAACCGGGGAGTCTGAAAAGCCTAAAAAGCTAAAAATGTGCTCAGACTGCGATAACTCATTATACGTGAAAAAACATCGATTCCAGCGGTATATTACACTTAGCTTATAAGCAATTATTTGAACTTGCAATCGCGTATGATACTTCTTTGGTTTTTTGGAAGATTATGATAAAAAAATGTATATATCGCATCATCGAGTTGTTTGCCGCGATAGATTACAAGAAAAATGCAAATTAGTATGAGTTGACTTCAGATTATATTTATTTTTATGAAGATAAAACTCAAAATATTAAAATCATGCATAATGGTTAGAAAGACTAAGAAATTCGCTACAAGATTCATATTTTTATTATTATTTAAATATATGCGGGAGTGACTTCAAAATTATTAAACAAAGGTCAATTTTTCACAGTTTCAGAGAGGTCGTTACCCTGAATTATTGTTTTATTTACAGTCCTTCATAAAAAACCATTCATTATCAATGTAATTATATATAGACGAATAAATTAGTTTCGCCGGCAATGCTATTAGCACCATCTGCATTTCACCGGCGCGAAGAGTTGCCAATCGTATAATCAATGATGTAATGCAAGTAAAAGCTCCTAGTACCACATCATTTCGGTATCGCAGTGGACGAATATCTAGCGAGTGCTAAACGTGGTGCTAAGGAAAATGTCGGAAGCTCTATGGTACGCCCGAAACGCGAGTCTGCAATGCGATTTTAGCGAAACAGATTTCATCACAGTATAATAACACCCAGTAAGTTCACTCAAGAGCTACAAGGCAATGCGAAAAAGAGGGTGCGATGGAAGTAGGGCGAAAGGTAAGAACGCCGATGGTAAGAACGGCTGAGAACGGCGATGTGCAGATGTGCAGATTTACGAGTCGACGCCATATGGTATTCTCAGAACAAATCGGTGGCATAATAGTGTCGCCGGGGTACCGTAAATGTGGCCGGGGACGATGCTTCAAGAAGGACGAGTAATCATATTACTGTGCATTTACACCAAGCGAGCTAATGCTCATTTTACCCCTGCTCTGACAAAATCACGTGATTTTAACCATAGTGGAGAAGCTTAAGAGCATTCTAACCGCCGTTAGGCGGTAAAGACATAGAATGCTCTATAAAACAACTAATTGCTCATTCGTTTAGTGTAAATAATGCTAGAGCGCGCCAACAGTATAGCCTAGACTGGCCTAGAGCATTCGTTCGTGTTCAGACGCGCTCGCTCGACTAGGCGGTCTCTTCAAAGCGTTCTAGCATTCTACGTGCCAAAATCGTTCGCTTTCGTGTTTTCAAAATGTCTTCAATTAATAGAAATATATCGAGAGCAAAGACTTTTGGAAGGAATTGCATCCCTGGAGTTTGTATTCTTTCTGGAAATTCGTTCGTCCATTAAAGATAACACATGATCAAAATCGTGTATTGAAATTCTGCAAAAGTTTCTAAACTGACCACTTTCTTGACCATGTCATAATATTTTCCACATGTTGCACTCTGCTACGCACTAGAGCTCTCATCCACCAACGGCGCTCTTTTCGTTTCTTTTTTTAAAATATATTTCAGTACGATGAAAGAAGCACTTGTTATACAATCGTCGTCAGATATCATCCGTGCGATTACGTACGGTCTCGGCGAAGTTGACAACTTTTTCAGCATTCATTCGCTAATTTTAAGGTCCGAAAAACAGCTAGAATGCGAAATCGTTCTACCGTTCTTCCTCTAAAATGTACTATGTTCTGGATCTTTTAGTGTAAATGATCTTTTTCCTCCACGAACAAGGGTGGCTAATAATCATTTACACTGGAAGAACAAGCGCAAGAGCAGAATGCTTTTGCTCTAGCTCTACGTTCGTTTAGTGTAAATGTACAGTTACGATTATTTATTTGTTTATTTATTTCGTTTATTAACTTATTACTAATCAACATAACAGTACAACCAAGGCATTGAGAAGTAAAATTAATAAAGATATTACCGTATCTATACAAATAGAATGACAATTATAATACTAGCTATCATATAAGAATAAATAGGTAATTAATAGCTTGCAAATTAAACCAGTGAGGGTAGGCGGTAAAAATATCGAAATCTGGTGCCATCGAGTGAATTTAATTTAAGCGCCGCAAAGCACGCGCCAACAAGTTCCACCCCGTAAGGTTAGTGAGCGAGAACGGCTCCGCGAAAAGATGGTGCGATCGAGCACGAAGATAATTATTTGGTATGAAAAGATTCACCTTGGCTAATAATCTAGGGTTATCAGTTTTACCACGAATTAGATTGAAAACATAGGAAATGGTCAGCATTTCTCTTCTGAGACAGAGAGAATTATAGCCAACCATGCCTGTGATAAATGCAGTATACTATCCGTACTGCTTGAAGTACAAAAATCTCAAAAAACACTTCTGTACCTTTTTCAGCATGAAGGTATAAGTATCTTCATACGGATTCCAAATAGCTGCATTCGTTTCCATGCGACTTCTAACAATCGAGTTGTACAACGTGCGCATAACCCGAATATTATTGACGATTTGTGGTAGCCCTTAAGATTCCTGATGTCACTTGCTTCTATTTCAATTTTGTTCTAAGAGAAGGTGAAGAGAAGGTACTGTCTGGTATACTGTACGCGTACTGTGCACCACAGGGCCGACGCGCGACGCCTCGCTTCACGAGCACATCCGTCAGCTCGCTCCGCTGCACGCAAGGCTGCCAGGAGCAGTACCCGCGCAGTCTGCTCGATTAGCGGACCACCGCCGCGGGTTTCGCAGCACAGCAGTCATCGCCATAGAAGATGCCATGAACCTACTCCCATCACATCCTTTCGCCGTAAGGCGCCTGAGCGCAGTCGCGTAACTAAGCTGGTGCAGCGGATGCGGCGCACCTGGTCCCACGGTATTTGGGGGCCCAAAATGGAACTTCAGTCTACAGTCGACGTTCTATCCAACTTTGCTAGAAAGCCAAGGAAGCCGAAAAAATGGATTTCTTGAATCTGATCGATGATTTCGCAAAGTGCAAATCAAGACGCAAACCAGTCTAGTAGCGTATGTTATGCTTTGAGTATTGTAAGAAGAAATGTTTATTTCAGCTATATTGAAGCTATCCTAAGTTACGCCTTTATAATCTGGGGAAATTGTTATGCTTGTCATAGGGAACCCAAATTTATACTCCAAAAGAGAGCAGTGCGAATAATTGCAAAGGTGAAAAGGGGAGAGTCGTGTCAACCAATTTTTAAAAGGCTAAGGATCCTTACCTTAACCTCACTCTATCTCTTTAAGTTACTGACTGAGTTTTTTAAGATTAAAGAAACACATTATGAAAAGTTTTCAGATACACATACTAAAAATACGAGAAATAAATTAAACATTTTTATACCATTAAACTAAACACAGCAAGGCAAGATACAAAATACTCCGGGCCATATTACTTTAACAGGCTACCGGAAAGTTTAAAAACAATTCAAGTGGAAAGCTTATTAAAAAAAATACTTAAAGAATTCTTATTAGACAAAGCTTTTTATTCGATTGATGAGTTTGATAATTTTAAATGATTTAAAAAAAAATTTGGACATTTTTTTTGACAATTTTTAGTAGCAGTTTTTATTTATTATGACTTTTTCTGATTTTAATTTCTTGATTATTTTTATTGATTATTTTAATTTGTGGTTTTAGTAAATACATCTTAAAAATGATTTTGATGTCCTAAAAGCAATAATGAAGTACGTTTGAACTGTATGTTCGTGGTGATAAATTTAGATATTGTAAAAATGGACTAATAGACTGTAATTTAAATGTACCTAGATATTAAGTTTCTACAATCTGTAAAGATTTTTTTGGGAAATAAATTGAAATTGAAATTGTTCATATTTTTTATAATACATTTAACAAGTAGATATGCAAAAATTGCTACATTTGCAATTATGTGACTATTTTTTAGACTTACCAGTTTCGCACTTGGTAGTTCTACTCAAAATAAAGTAATGTAAATTGATATTCTCATTTTATTTTTTCCCTAATAATCAAAAGTTGACAAATAAAATTAATTATTTAAACTAACAGGATAGGAATAAGTCGCATTAATAAAGGAACACATTTTCGAACATTCTACTCCCACAACAATGTAATCCCGATACCGCGTGTCCTGCTGATGTTTTTTTTGGGAACTTGTTGAACCCTAAATGAAAACGCCATTTATAATGTAGCTACAATATAAATATGTAATGTACATATACAGTAGTTACATCCTATATGCCATAATTAATGCAAATAAGTAGGGGAGGGCCCTTTTGTTGAATTTTGCACTTGTGCCCATTTCTTTTAGTTACGCCACTGCCTCAGCGCCTAACATTGGAGCCCTGCGACGCAATATTCTGAAAGCCGGGTCAACGGGCCCGGCTCAAACGAATTTCAAGAAATGGCAAAATGCCTAGTGAAAGACGCTAAGGGCCTTTAACAGGGTCCGTCGACTGAAATACGACGACAAAGTAAAACCTTGAAGGCACCTACCTGAAATGGTTCATCGGGTATTTTGAACAAATCCGACGGAACTTCGACGACGCGCACTCCGCTGCTACTTTCCTGAAACAAAGACAGAAAGAAAACGTCAAAATAATGAAGCATTCTTTAAATGGCTTTTTGTTTACATCATTATGAAAAATATTTCGCCGAAAGAGGAAAAGAAAACGCCGAATAACGTTTTATCCCCTTCTCATTAGATCTGAAATAATTAGGTCCAGGAGCTCATTAGCGATGAAATCAAATTGATTTTCCGTAATTAGGTAACCTAGGTATGTCTCGAAGCCAGAGAATGATAATAAAAAAACATCTCTATAATAACAGTATCATATTCATGTTCATTTTATTTATTTTTTATTTTTATTTATTTATTTATTGAGTTCAAATTATGAGTACATTCAATTTACAAAAGTCTTAACCTAACTTTGCTGCCGCCTGTTCCAAGGTAGACAATTTATTTTAATTATCCTAAGAAATCTATAATATTATATTTATATAAATAAACAAAATCATACATAATGTAACAGAAATAGCTTAATTACCTTATAAAAATTCGTAGGAAAATGTCATGAAAATTGTCAATATTATTTTATTTTAAAACATGATAAAAATTAATATATATTCATATATGTATTAATAAGTATTAATATGTATTATTAATATACAAAATAAATTCAGAAAAAATAAAATAAAATTACATTTAGAAATAATCAATTTATATTACTACATATACTATTATGCTTTTATTATAAAGATTCAATTATTTAATAATGTGTTCAATGTCTGCATTTGTACAATTTAAGAGGTAGGCATTTAAACTATTTTTAAATTTATATGATATTTTAATGTCTTTAATTTTTGGTGGTAGGCAATTATAAAGTTTGGGGGCAAGATAAGAAAAACTGGATTGGCCAAAAGCGGATCTCCTGAGTGGTATTGCAAAATTTGTTTGTTTCGATCTTCTTGTCATGCTTGTCATTCATGATCAAATGATGCCTGAATGACAAATTTCAGCTCAATCCGATGAAGCTTTCGGGCGCTTTCGTGGAGGAATACACACACACAGACACACCGATAGACACAAAGGGGCCGTCTACATATTACGTAATCCCCGGGGGGGGGGGGGGGGGGGGGAGTTGGCTAAGGCTTACTCTAAATTACGTGGGGGGAAGGGCTTGCCCGTCCTGATTATGTAGGTAATATTTTTTTTTTGCGACATTGCGGCTCTCCGATACTGCGGAATGGACACAGCCACTGTGGTCTGAAGATTGGGATCTATAGACAAAGGATTCAACTTTCTACATACGACCATATACATACGTTGTTTTTTCCAATTTTGTTTTGATACTTTCTATTTTGTGATTATTTTTTGTATTGGAGTGCCTGCAATATTCTTATAATAATTATTTATTTTATATGTATACTCATGTACATGGACTCAGCTCTATTTTTTTAATTTTATTTGTCTGCCATGTAAAGCCGACTTTAGTCAAGGCTATCGTCAAATGAATATTTATGCTTTAATAGTTTTATATCTAGATATATTAATATATTACTAGCAACTAACGAATTCTAATATGCGATAATTAGCTTTAATTGATAATTCATGATTTTATTGTATATTCTGAATAAATAAATTAAATACTGAATACTGCATTGATGGAACATATTTTCAACATTGATGGTAACCTCTTGATGTTTTTGTATATGTGTAGAGTTAAAATAAACTTATTCTCGACTTGTTTTTGAATTTGAAAAACTGGGTTGCGCGACTTTTGCGCCTACCTGTATAGAAACATAATACAAATTGTGTAAGTTGATCCAAAAAGTACAACAAAACTAAAAATTGCCTCCTTTCTATTCTAGTGGAACTATTTCTCCCTTACAGTAAATAGGTCAGAACGTTTCAGCTTTGTATTTTCTTAAAATTGGCCTATCTGCTGGTACCTGGATCTAGTAGGACGCCTGATTGAGTATTTCCAAAGACGTAATCCTCCACCTCAGTAATTTGATATACGCATTTCGGTAGTATCCGTTTGATCCTTTTCGTAAGTTTATCCCAAGTTTTCGTAACGACCTAGCGCCCGCCATCACGTCACACGACGGACTGTCACACGCACAAACTAGCATGATATAACTTATACAAGGAAAGTTCTCATTCGAACTAAATATATTTACAGATAACTAGACAACATCGGTGGATTACGCGATGTTAGCCATCGCGTAATCCACAGAAAACAAGTAGATAAAAAGAATAAAAAAGACGACTACGGTTACAGAAAGTGAATTATTGTATTTATAATTATTTTTATTACGGTGTTTTTAATGACATATTTTTGGTGTACTAAGCCATATAGATACATGTATATCTCCGGAATGTTCTCAATCAGACCTTTTATTTGAAAAACCCGATAAATGTATATTAATTTATTGACATTTGGACATTTGAACAACTACAGTTAAGGTACCTAAGACACTCGGAATAACATTGCGATTCTAACAATACCTCACACTACTAAATCGGTTGAAGCGTTTATAAGTCATGGTGGAATAAAGAAACCAGAGAGATACATAGATGAACCCTGAACACATTAATATATATATATATATATATATATATATATATATATATATATATATATATATATATATATATATATATATATATATATATATATATATATATATATATATATATATATATATATATATATATATATATATATATATATATATATATATATATATATATATATATATATATATATATATATATATATATATATATATATATATATATATATATATATATATATATATATATATATATATATATATATATATATATATATATATATATATATATATATATATATATATATATATATATATATATATATATATATATATATATATATATATATATATATATATATATATATATATATATATATATATATATATATATATATATATATATATATATATATATATATATTTGATTGTAAATGTGTAAATTATTATTTTTTCAAATTGAAATTATGTTTATCACTAAATAAATGAAATGATAAAATAATGAAAGGGCACTTATCTGGTCTGTGGTGACCAGGAGTGACTCCACGCCTTCTTCTTCTCCTCACTCAGTGTTTGCTGGTGCTTCCTGCTGTGGCACTAGAACCCGATCAAAATGGCAGTCTTTCACAGCGGCACACAACAATGCGAGACGAGAATGAATGCTGGAAAATAATAGGCGATTAGTGTTTCTTAAATATTAATGATTGTTATAAAATGTATATCAATATTTCGGCTCAGCCGTCGTCAAGATATGTGACATTTCTGAAATCGAACAATTCGTTGAAAATTTAAATTCAAGGAATCGAACAAAAAGAAATGGATTAATAATATTTTACACGATTTAGTTAAGGTACCGAAACCAACCGTGCAAAACGTTATTTTAAAATGAATGATAAAAATTAAAATAAAAAGCATTTGATGATTATGATAATATGATAAACCTTATTAATTTTGCCAATTGAGACCGGAACCTTTGCAAGCGCCTAAAATATAAATATAAGCCAATTCCCAAGATTTGACGTCCCTTTCTTGTGCATTATCACCAAGGCATTTTATTATTTTAACTATTTTAACTTTAAAACATTGATCAAAAGATAAATTATGTGCCCTGGCATGCAAAGATATTGGGAGTTGGCTTTCATTTCCTACACTAGCCCTATGATTATTTAGTCTAATATTAAGTGGTGTTGTTGTTTCACCGATATAAAAGGCATCACAAGTCCTGCACAGAAGTTGATATACTATATTTTTTGAAATACAACTGCAATGAAAGGGAACTCTGTAACTATTAGTAGTATTTGGACTGGTAAAAAAAGGACTTAGATCTAACAGAGGACAAGTTTTACAACGTGGACGACCACAAGGTTGAAGACCATAAGTATTATTACCAATAGAGAAATTTTGATTATTTTTTGTTTTGTTTAATATTGATCTAATATTAGGTGGTCTGCGGAAAGATAAAATTGGCGGTGAATCTAAGAGATCCTTAGTGGATGCATCATTAGAAATGATGGGGAATAAATCAGATAATATATCTCGCAGTTTCTCAGCACCAGGAAAATAAGTGGTGCTAAGAAAGATTTTATTATTATTATTATTTTTATTTGAAGTAATTTTAGGTTTTGGTATATATTTTACTTCAGAGTTTAGAATATGTTTATCCAATAGAGGAGCAGGGTATTTTCTTTCAAGAAGAGATTGCTTTAGATTATTGAGATATTTATCTAAATTTTCTTTGTTGTTAACTAAACGGTGTCCGCGAATGGACATTGAATAGGGAATGGATCTCTTGGTGTGAAATGGATGACAGCTATCAAAGTGTAAATACTGTTCTTTATTTGTAGGTTTTATATGAATCGCGGTTTTAATTTTACCTTCGGAAATTGTTAAATCAACATCTAAGAAAGTAATTTGTGATTTAGAAATGGTATGAGTGAAATTCAAAGGGCCAAAATTATTTAGGTCGTCAAGAAAGGTTGTTAGAGTAGTTTGTCCGTGTGGCCAAATCATTACTATGTCGTCAATAAATCTATACCATAATATGGGTTTTAAATTTTGCGTTTGAAGAAAATTTTGCTCGAATAATCCCATGAAAAGGTTGGCATACGAAGGTGCCATTCGCGTGCCCATAGCAGTCCCTTTAATTTGAAGATAAAATTCATCTTCAAAGGAGAAAGCATTACACGTTAAGACAAACTCGGCTAATTTGCAAAGAAAATCCGTAGAAGGTATTTGAGGATGAGGTCTCTCATCAAGAAAATAAGAAATGGCTTCCAATCCTAAATTATGAGGAATATTGGTATACAGGGATATGGCGTCAATAGTAACAAATAATAGGTCGTCTGACTTTGGAATTACAGTATTCTTTAAAATATCAATAAAATGATAGCTGTCTTTGATATGAGAATTTAGATTTTTCACAAAAGGTTGTAAAAAATAATCTACAAAAGCCGAAATTCTTTCTGTTGGAGAGTTAAAGCTTGCGACTATTGGTCGTCCAGGATTATTAGGCTTGTGAATTTTAGGTAATAGATAAAAATTTGAAGTTCTGATAGGATCAGGAATTAAAGTTTTAACATCTTCGTCTGATAATTTTTCATTTGATTTATTTTGTTCAATATATTTTTTTATTTTCACTGCAAAATTTTTGTTTGGATCTCTGGATAGTTTTTTATAGAAAGTTTCATCTCTAAGTTGTCTCAAGCCTTCAGTAACATAGTCAGTTTTGTTAAGTATGACAGTAGTGGAACCTTTATCAGCCGGCAAAATGACGATGCTGGTATCCTTGCTAAGACTCTCAAGAGCTGCACGTTCATCTACTGACAAGTTTGATGTTGGCTTGAGGCTATTTAGAAAAGATGGCTGTGTTACTTTGTTTAATAAAATAGTAATAAAATTTTCTACCGGATGATTTTTTGGTAATGGAGGGGGTTCTTTATTAGAGTGTGGACGAAATTGAGATAGTGCATTGTGTAATTTAATATTATTATTGTTATTCTTTTGATTTGAATGCCAAAATTCACGCCATCTTAAATTACGACAAAATTTAACAACATCATTACCAAAACTAAAATGGTTCACATTTTGAGTCGGTGTGAAATTTAGACCTTTAGATAATACTAAATATTCATTGTGGTTAATTACTTTGGATGACAAGTTTTTAACAGCATTTTTTTCTCTAGGAGATGGACCTTGTATATTATTAGAATATGATACTGATGGTGTTATACTGTTATTAATTTGGTTTACTAATGTGGCACGTATTGGTATGGAATCTGATACAAAATACCCTGCTCCTCTATTGGATAAACATATTCTAAACTCTGAAGTAAAATATATACCAAAACCTAAAATTACTTCAAATAAAAATAATAATAATAATAAAATCTTTCTTAGCACCACTTATTTTCCTGGTGCTGAGAAACTGCGAGATATATTATCTGATTTATTCCCCATCATTTCTAATGATGCATCCACTAAGGATCTCTTAGATTCACCGCCAATTTTATCTTTCCGCAGACCACCTAATATTAGATCAATATTAAACAAAACAAAAAATAATCAAAATTTCTCTATTGGTAATAATACTTATGGTCTTCAACCTTGTGGTCGTCCACGTTGTAAAACTTGTCCTCTGTTAGATCTAAGTCCTTTTTTTACCTGTCCAAATACTACTAATAGTTACAGAGTTCCCTTTCATTGCAGTTGTATTTCAAAAAATATAGTATATCAACTTCTGTGCAGGACTTGTGATGCCTTTTATATCGGTGAAACAACAACACCACTTAATATTAGACTAAATAATCATAGGGCTAGTGTAGGAAATGAAAGCCAACTCCCAATATCTTTGCATGCCAGGGCACATAATTTATCTTTTGATCAATGTTTTAAAGTTAAAATAATAAAATGCCTTGGTGATAATGCACAAGAAAGGGACGTCAAATCTTGGGAATTGGCTTATATTTATATTTTAGGCGCTTGCAAAGGTTCCGGTCTCAATAGGCAAAATTAATAAGGTTTATCATATTATCATAATCATCAAATGCTTTTTATTTTAATTTTTATCATTCATTTTAAAATAACGTTTTGCACGGTTGGTTTCGGTACCTTAACTAAATCGTGTAAAATATTATTAATCCATTTCTTTTTGTTCGATTCCTTGAATTTAAATTTTCAACGAATTGTTCGATTTCAGAAATGTCACATATCTTGACGACGGCTGAGCCGAAATATTGATATACATTTTATAACAATCATTAATATTTAAGAAACACTAATCGCCTATTATTTTCCAGCATTCATTCTCGTCTCGCATTGTTGTGTGCCGCTGTGAAAGACTGCCATTTTGATCGGGTTCTAGTGCCACAGCAGGAAGCACCAGCAAACACTGAGTGAGGAGAAGAAGAAGGCGTGGAGTCACTCCTGGTCACCACAGACCAGATAAGTGCCCTTTCATTATTTTATCATTTCATTTATTTAGTGATAAACATAATTTCAATTTGAAAAAATAATATATATATATATATATATATATATATATATATATATATATATATATATATATATATATATATATATATATATATATATATATATATATATGTATATATATATATATATATATATATATATATATATATATATATATATATATATATATATATATATATATATATATATATATATATATATATATATATATATATATATATATATATATATATATATATATATATATATATATATATATATATATATATATATATATATATATATATATATATATATATATATATATATATATATATATATATATATATATATATATATATATATATATATATATATATATATATATATATATATATATATATATATATATATATATATATATATATATATATATATATATATATATTTCTGCATAACTTTACTATTATACTATATAATATGATATAAGATATTAAACAAAATGTACTATATTGTAATATAATGCAAAAGAATAATAATATAATATATTTAGATCGTTATATTTATATATTTGTGTATGTATGTATATGTATGTGTGTATGTGTATATGTATCTATATGAGTACCGACGTCAGTTAGGCTTCTCCACCTAAGTCAAAAAATAAGTCATATGCCCAGATACAGGCTATATTTGGCCTAGTTGGGTATGCGCTGAGCATGGTCATGTGAATGTGGGCCGTTGTTTCTTCGCACCATTACTTGGTATGACCTTTTTTATGTGTTTTATAATTGTTTGATACAAATAAATAAATAAATAAATAAATAAAAATTAAACTTATTTTTTGTTGGGCTTTCGTGTAATTAAATAACCTTTTCCAGCGTTTTCGAAATAACTGCCATTTAGAATAATCAAACTCTTTTTAAAATGACTGCCATTTAGAACCTAATATATACATTCGAGGGCAATTAATCCGGGTCACCGAAATGAACCATATATATTTTTTAAATTATTTTTTTATTAACAAGTTTTTTTAAAGTTCTTTAAACGAATTGATTATGTATCACTCCTAACTAGGCAGTGAGGTCTCCTTGGAGCAGTAACTGTTCCAAGGAGGACAACAATTTTATAGCAATTTAAATGATCATCTTTGGGATCATATCTACGTTATTCCACAGCAAAAGAAAACAAGAGCGCCATCGCATTTATCCAAAAGCATCGCTAAAAAAAGAAAAAAACCATAGGAGGTTAGGTGATTACCGAAAAATAAAAACAACCACAGGGTCGGGAAAAGAATTTGGTTTGGCACTAAATTTGGCAAAACGGAGGATAAACCTTCGTAATTTTAAAATAAAACAACAAATTGACGAGTTATAAAAGGTCCTTAATTGAGTAGGTAGTTCCTTCCGTAAATCTCTTCTTCAGACTACGGTGACATGTTGTACTTTTTCAGGTTCAATTGAATATCCAGGCGAGAAAAATGCGGGCACGGTTAGCCGATTCGTGAGGTTTTTTTTACATTAGGAAATAAAAGGCAACACAGCACAACCCACGCTGTGACAAAAAAAAGCCACCATTACTTTTACAAACTCGTTTAGCTGATTGAACCACAAAAGAATTAAACGCTTACCAAAAAATAAGACCTTGTTCACATTACACAAAAACGCCACACTCCTAGTGCACTATACTTCGCGGATCACTTTGGTTTCCACTAAGTTCTCAGTCTCCCAGCGCGAGTGAGCAAAATGTCACTTGCGCCCATCTTGGAACCAACGGTCTCTCAAGCGGAAGTGACAGTAGTTGACAGGCCGGAAGTGGCTTAGCGTTAAACAATCTTTAAGTAAAAAAAAAACTCATGACAACTCATGTTCACAATAAAATAGTAATATTTTGTAATATTTATTACAATTATTAAAATGTTCTTTCGAACGTGGTTTTTTTTTTGTTACGGCAAGGACACCAGGAGGGTCAATTTTTATTGGGCCGTGAAATATGGCTATTTCTTATCTGACAGTAAGGCAACTGACAGCTACACGTCCTAGCGTTTATGCGAATTTTTGGAGTAATGCTCGCAGACCCGGAACAATGCTTACGAAACAACTCAAAATCTGAGTAAGACCAATGAAAAAAACATGAGAAATGCACGCGAAGCATGTTGCAATGCGTGAAACATGTTTCTGAAGCATAACATGCCACGCAAGTTTGGATTTTTGTTACAAAGCGATATTTTTTTTAAAATTCCGCAGTATTTATAAAAATACTACACCATGTTGGAAAATAGCTATGTTAATAACACTATCGGGGGGGGGGGGGGGTTCGAAGGGGGTTAGGAGTTTGGCGTTGGGTGAGGGGGGCTTGCCTGCTTGCCGGGAGTCTTAAGGTGACCTAACCGATTTTTTTCGAGAACCGACGCCGGCACCCAAGATACTGTCTATTATTATTGCGCTAGATTCCCTTTTTTTTTATTTCGGTCAAAACAATAAGTTTATCATAACATAATATCTACCTAGATAAATTATAACACCTATTTAAAAGATTTATCTATTGTTTACAGGTGGTTATAAACTATAATCTAAGATAGCGTACCAAACATAACTATATCGCGATAACAATTTAAATTGACAATACATAAGTATAAGTAGCCATATAAGTCACTTTTATGTGTGCCTAATTCCCTAATGTTTACCAGCACCTACACGCATGACAGTAGAATCAAAAATCGATTGTGTCCCCCCTCAGACTTTTCCGACAAGTAGACACCCCCCCCCCCCCCCCGCGAGCGCCAACCCAATCTTCCTCCGCGCGTCAATTCGTAGTATATTTCCGTGGTATTAAAAAAGTATTTTTCAAAAATTAGGTAGTATTTCTTTAATATGACGGACTTTATATATCATTTGTGTCGCTTGTATACGAGATATTCGAACCAAAATTTCACAACGTCATTTCGGTCCAACAAGGCATCAGTGTACCGAATTTCCAGTATCTAAGTCCTATATTTCGAGATTGAAGTATGACTAGCGCGCCCTCTGGTGGACCGATTTTAACCACAATATTTTCAACCCTTGACATGACCGAATGATGCCTGCATGCCAATTTTCAGCTTAACCGGATGAAGCATTTCGGCGCTATCATGGAGGAATACACACAGACAGACAGACACAGAGACACACAGACAGACTTCAGTCTGGAAATGGTCGCAATCGTCTCGGAGAGGGGGATGGGGGGGGGGGGGGAACAAAATGTACATATTTCGATAAAAATATTTGCGATTTCACAATACTTTACCTCCTCGTCGGTTGGCAGGCCGGTGAAGTAAAATAGAGACAATTTAAGAGAATTCTTCGTTTCTTTGAAGAATTTTCCAAAACTGTTCTTTTGTCGCGCACCTTCGGTGACCGCCATTGCCAGTTGCCACGCACCGCCCAATGGTGGTCATCGATTATCTACAACGGACCACACAGTAGCGGTAAAGAGGGTCCTCATCATCTCCAAAGTGTCTAACCAAGCATCGATAAAGTGGAAACCCAAAGATCTCCACAATTATTATCCATAACATTTGGTTGTTATTGTGTGCTTATATAGTTAAATAAAAGTTGATTTATTAAAACGCTTTTATTAGGTCGACCTGTATGTAACTAACTATGTAATGGAATCTAAGGTAACTAATTTAACCATCTTCCAAGGATCGTAGCGTCATGAAAATTGGCAGCTGTATGTAGTTCTGATGACAATACAATAATATGGTACTGTAGAACTGACCTGATGATGAAGTCGGAAGATATGAACTGGAACTTCATGATGGAACATCGTATCATAGCTGTGTTTGGACTTGTTAGAAAAGTCTTGGAATGAACTTTGACCACGATTAGGTTTCAAGGTCTGATGATGAAGCCGGAAGATAGGCACTGGCATTCCATGATGGAATATCATAGCCCAAAAGCGTCTTTTTAGTGTTTTAAAAAAAAACTATTAATTTATTTATTCCTAAGACCGAAAAAAACTAAATGATTTCAGCCATTAACTCTTTGAAGCTTTGCGTTAGAGTATGGCATTTTTTTGATACTTAAAACTGTTAAAGGGCGATGTAAATAACATGTACCTATGTCAAGTTTTCTGAAAATCGGTTCAATAGATTTTGTATAACTTGATGGGACGTAAGTGTCACTGTGGTTCATAAAGATGCAAATTTATAACTTTTTCCGAAATGTTATTATTTTTTTTTAATAAAATCAGAATACATACGTACTAAAAGAAAAAAAAACAAATTGAAAAAGTGGCCATAAATTATTTAAAAACGTCGGAGTTTATTAATCATTTGCGATGTTTTCAAAAAATAAATTACAGTATATTTTTTAAAATGTTTTATTTTTTGTTTTGCTAATATTAAGATTTTGTTGTCTGAGTAAAATGGAAAACATATAATTTATAAATTATTCGTATTCAAAATTATTTTTAAAGTTATGGGACACAAGTGTCCCATGGTCCTTAAATGGTTAAAAGTTTTCGGACAGTGTATGGTTGGCATCTGCGTCCATCCACCTCGCTGTAGCATTAAATATAATAATGTATAATATATTTATTATTATATAAAATAAATATAATATTGTATATATAACATAATATATCATGCGATGATGATGATGATGAGATGATGCGACAACGGTTGCAGAACTTTTTAATGACTATTTCAGCTCTATACCCTTAAATACCAGCTGCCAGAATAAGGGAAATCACTCAGCTTTAGGCCTGCTTGAGGACTATCGTAAAAAAAATCCAAATTCATTGTTATTCTCCCCCACCAATTCTTCCGAAATAATTAAAGTTGCTAAATCACTTAAAATGAAAAATTCAACAGACCTATGGAATATATCCACCAAAATCCTAAAGAGTTCTGTAACCGTAATCTCGCACAATCTATCTTTTATCTTTAATCGATGCATGGAACATGGATTCTTTCCCACCGAAATGAAGATGGCCAAAGTAGTGCCGATATTTAAAAAAGGTTGCCCAGAAAACAGAGATAATTATCGACCCATATCTCTTTTACCAGTTTTCAGCAAAATTTTTGAAAAATTACTTCTTATCCGACTTGTTAATTTCTTTGCTGAAAACCAAATCCTGTCTAAAAAACAATTTGGATTTCAAAAAAATCTCTCTACGCAAGATGCAATCGCCAGTCTAATTAAAAAAACACTACTTGGGCTAGACAATATGAAAAAAACCGTAGGCATTTTCTGTGACCTCTCTAAGGCTTTTGATTGCGTAGACCACTCAATTCTACTTGAAAAATTGGAACACTACGGCATTAGGAATAAGGAACTGCAACTCATGGAATCTTATTTGCAAGAACGCACTCAGATTACGCAAGTCGAAAATAGCAAGAGCGCGCCACAGAATATCCGCAAAGGTGTTCCTCAAGGATCGATACTTGGACCTTTTCTCTTCCTCGTCTATATTAATGACATCCCAGAGTGCCTGAAATCCGTGGATGATGAAATCATTTTATTCGCCGATGATACTTCACTTCTTTTTAGCGATAAAAATAAAGACACTTTGGCCCAAAGAATAAAAGAAACAATAGATAGGCTTAGTATATGGTTCCAAGTTAATAAATTGTCACTTAACGTAAATAAATCAAAATCAATATGCTTCTCTTTGCGGCCGTCTGATTATAATGAAATAGACGTATACTTTGGGTCTGACCAACTAGAAAATGTCTCCTCCACGAAATTTCTCGGTTTAGAAATTGATCAAAAATTGCAATGGTCTGACCACTTAAATGATCTCAGTAAAAAATTGTGCAGTGCCATATACGCCATTAGAAAGATAAGAAGTTTATGCGGCTTTGAAGCAGCTAAATCCGTCTATTTTGCATATTTCCACTCTCTAATAACGTATGGCCTACTGTTTTGGGGAATGGCACCAAACTCAAAAAGAATTTTTCTCCTCCAGAAAAGAGCGGTACGCAGTTTATATAGAGTCTCACCGAGAAGTTCTTGTAAGCCGCTATTTGTAAAATCAGGAATAATGACTCTATTTTCTTCTTACATCTACCAAAATATTATGTACGCTCGTAGACACCTAACAGAAGCTCCGGTGAATAGTGATTTTCATCATCACGATACGAGGAATAAATCCAATCTCCACATAAACCGACAGTGACTTAGCAAAGTGCGATACAGTTTTATTCATCAAAATTTGTCGTTCTATAATAAGATTCCAGAGCAAATGAAAAGCCTCGGAGAGGTCCAATTTAAAAAGATAATCATAAATAATTTGGTAAGAAACCCAATTTATGGTATAAGGGAGTTTGAAAATTCTGAGTCTATTTTCCATGTTGATGATTAATGAAATGCGTAAAGTTTTAAACATAACGGTATTATGATAGCTGACATTCTAATTTTCATATAATTTATTAAACATCTATTCATTTTAAAAAAAAATACGAAAGCATTATTGCTGGATTGACAATAAAATATATATTTTTTGATTATTCTACATAGAATTTGCATTTCTATTTTAATATATTATTCTCCTTGACTCTTAAATCACATTAGTATATTTTGATTATTTGTATATAGGTAATATTGAATATAATATTACAGCGATGACAACTATCACGATAGTTATGTTTTTAATAATTAAATTTTTAGCATTTAATTTTGTGACGCATCCAAGTGTAGGAATGCCTATCTACTGGAGTAGTTGATTGTATTGTATTGTATTGTATTGTATTATGCAGGGACTGGGGAAGTTTATCCTAGCAGTTTTGAAAGGTGCAAGCATCATTGTGCTTGAAACTAAATCGGTCAGTTTTAAAACAACTTAAGTAGCAAAAAGTGAATTTTACAGGAGATATGAAAAAAACAGTTTTTTAAGTATTAAGTACAACATTTTGTTTTACTATTTTTAAAGTGCAATATTTATTTTAGGAATTATATTAAAAAAATAGAATGTTGGTTATGTTGTTTTTGAAAGAAATGCCAAAACATGTCCTTTTGTAGTTTTAGAAGTGAATTCAAACAATCAACTATCAAGAAATTGACAAATTATTATGTAGCAAATAAAACTGTTAATTTTATTGCTCCATTTTTATTAACTTTCAAATTTCGATTACAGCGTGGATTAGGTTAGGTTAGTTTTTAAGAAAATAATGAATTGAGCCTAAATTTCTAAAACTCATGATATTGAGTAGTTACGGTGTTTTTGAAATGACTCGGAAGTTGAGGTGGCGCCATTTTATGCTGTTTTCGATTGGAAACATATTTTATGCGGGATCATGGCACCCACATAAAAAAGAGATTTTGTGGAAATTTTTAAATTGTGGGGTTTTTGAAATGGCCGATTCAATTGTGTTAATCAGTTCAATCTTTTTGTTAGTTTTTGTGAATTCAGTGAGTTCATGGCATGTAGTCAACTTTTAAAGAGTTTAAGGCAACGGAAAAGTTAGTAGAAGCATTACATACCTGTCTAATCACCGCATCTTGTTCATCTTCATCGAAAGCCAAGGTTTCTTCCTTAATATTCGAGAGAAATGTGATGGGCCTAGCTGATATTCGTTTATTTCCGGTAGAATTCCTCTCCAGCTCTTCGTGACAATTTACTGTCTCGCCGATATCTCGATGTATTTTTTTTGCAGATTCTCTGGAGTTTTGAAAACTGCCACCTGGGGGTGCATCGAACTCTCGTCTGCCAGTGCTTTGGAAGAATCTTTTGAACCTAGTCCAGCAGCTGTCAACGGTGGAGACGGTTGACTCGTTCGAGTTTCTGATGACGAGTTGCTTCTTCAACATGGTTCACTGACAATCGAAGTAATCCAACGTCGATTTACATTGATTGATTCGATTTGATTTATATCTGATTAATGACGCAGAAATGTCCTTGTTTGTCAGAAAAACTGTGATTTTAAACCGTATTCATTATATCACAAGAAATACAGATTATTTCACAAAAAAAATCTACACATATTACAGAATTTTCTTTTGAATGCTATACATACGCGGCCCTTATATGCCAGTGCAATAGTGAAACAGATAAATATATTAAAAGGAATAAAAAACATGAATGCCATTACAAAAAAGTGAACTACTCTATTTAAAATATTTTTTTAACGGTTTTTTTAGTAAAATATTTGTGGTTTATATATTTATCCATATGGATACATATGTATTTTCGGTATGTACTCAATCAGACCTTTCATTTGACACTAAACGCGATATATTTATGTTACTTTATTGACATGTGGAGATTTGGACAATTAGACAACTATTGACTTGATGTTTTGACACAAATTACCCTATGATACTAGGTTTTACCAATACCACATATTTCTAATTCGGTTTGAGCGTTTAGAAGTTATTGTGGAATAAAGAAACGGAAGACATACATAGATGAACCCTGAACACATTACACTCCTTTTTTGTTGGGCAGTCGTGTAAAAAAGGGCTGCGATCGGAAATATTCCAGTAGTTTTGTAAACTGTTTTATAAACTGGCCCCCTTCTGAAAATAAAGTTCTAATGTACCCGCGGATGTTTTAACAAATTGTATACAGAATAAAATTTTCTACAATCGATTACATTTTTTTTTCTATATTTAATAAGCAACGAAATATAAAGTCGTAAATATGCGTAAAAGTTTGCAAAAACAAATAGAATGTGCGACTAGGCTTTGTTTTTTTGTGAGTATTTCGTTTCCGGTGCAATTTAGAGAAAAATACTAAACAAAAATTTTATTGACCACAGAATTTTATAAAAAAGGTGTATGTTTTATGTTTTTAATAGCTTTTTTACTGATATAAAGTATAAGTAGTAAAGTTCTCGCAGGTAAAAGCGCCACTTTAAATATTTAAACGCATGCTTCTATTCTCGGTTGTCGTACGCGATCCTTATTTAGGGCAATGCTACCGACAGCAACAGGTTTTTTATCCTTCAAAAACAGGCGCTCCGGACGATAGCCGGAGAGCAAAAGGATACTAATTGCGCGTCACTGGCATCTGAGTATATCTCAAGTGTCTGGTTTATGCCAAAAATCATCTAAATGAATGTCTTATTAGCTTCCAATTACATGGTTATGATACATGGTTACAGACGAATTGCTATGATATTCGGTATACAGTACAATTTTAAAACGTGCAGGAAAAACAAGTTGAATCCTATAAGGTGTATAAGGGTGGGTCTTGTAACCATTATACAGCCTTTGGTGGGTAAGGGTAATGTAGTAGCTTTTGTTTTGTTTGTTCTATAAAGGTTATTTATTCGACTACTATACAGCTGTTAGTTATATAATGGTTATAAATTAGTATGCTTTATAGCGAGTATACCACCCTTATTCGACTAAAAGGCTTTATACGACAAAATTATATGACTAAAAGGTAATATAAGCCAAATTATTTTTAATGACACCTTTACATGAGATAGTCTTAATAATAATGAGATAGTCTTACCAAAGGTCCATTTAACCCTTGCGGAAAATCTTTTATATATCATGTTTGCTCCCAAACATGATCCAAGAGATTGAAACTAAGTAGTTTGAATAAAAACGTATGCAAGAGCTTATTACACATGCCATCTATAAGGCAGATGACGTTGGCTTGGTATCGAATAACATATAGACTGGATAATATAATGCAAACTGCATAATATAAATGTAACAAGTACCCATACTTTATTAAGAAATATTATATTCATAGATAATTAATATTGATTTTATCTATTACTATTATATCATCATTTTGATCATTAACTATGAGCATTGATTATATAGCGTAATTGATTTGCTCAACGTTGTACTACGACTCCAAAAATTGATTGTGTTTTCTTATGTGTTCAATATGGCGGCTTTCGTGGTATAACATTATGGCGGCAAACTGATGACTAGATAGCGCTCTAAAATACTTGTACGGTATAAAATGATAATATAATAACAAATGTTTTTTAACTCTTCATAAGTGAGTAACTCTTCATAAGTTGTTTTTTAACTCTTCATAACCATTCTTGGTTAGACGCTTACAAATGCTAAAATTGTATCTAACCAATATTGTTTAGGGCGCTTCGCATTTCAAATTTCAATGCGATCATTTTACAGTTTTTCTTTTTACGATCCGTATAGTAGTTTAAAAGTTATGGTCGTTTTTCTCAAGGCTATCGAGTTCACGCGCAAAACTGTCCCAGGCAGAAGAGACGACTAAATTTTTACCCCGCGATAAAAAGGGTTAAACCATAGCTCTTATTATTTTAATATTATTTACTCAAATGTGTCAATTTTAAATTTGGTATACAGATTTCAAAAAGTGGCAATTATGTTACACTCAACCCCGTGTGATATTGACGGGCTAAAGGCGCGCGTTCCTCGATAAATTCAAGCTGAATTACTGCTTACATCAGGTAAAGGCGGCGCAAACGACTTACAATCTGTGACCAGACTGGAGAACGGAGAAATCCGCGCAAATCTGGCAGTGAGGGCGTGAGGTCGACCCGCTGATTCACTTCCTAGTGGCTCACGGTAAGGCGTTCGACTCTCACGTGTAGTTACACGGTAGACTATGCTGCCCTAAGTCTCTGCGTTCACTCTATGAGAGAAAGAATGATCTAATGTCGTTATAACTTCCTGGGGCGGCAGGTTCGCCCGCAGTAGTTGACAACTCTCAAGTGAACGTTAGGAGATCAGTTTATAAAACATATTAAATTGAAACTATTAGAATAATTCCGATCGCGAAATCACATATTGCACTGGCCTAAGTATCACCGCGAAAATATGGTCTAGATTCTCACAAGAACTAAAGTGGTATGACCAAATGAAATAGTCGCGTAGCACTGTTTACAACACGTCTCCAATAAACCGCAATTTCTCGCCTATTGTCAAGATTATCAATCGATACGTAAACACGGAAATAGAAACTTCTACAGATATTATCGAAATCACAGCCACTTCAAATATACACTATCGATAACGTCAACAGATTTGCAGTACACACGACTAGTTATAGACACGCCGTTAAAGCAACTAAACAGTGAAAACATCTCAAAATGACAACGATATACGAGATAATATTCGGCACACATTATTATCTTGATATTCTAACCAAACAGCGAATCGAAGAGATATGCAGGGAGCTAGGCTTGGAATCCGCCGCTTCTTTAGGTACTCATTTGATTATCGACAGTACACTAAACTAATCAAGTAGCAATTAGAGATAGCGAACATTTTGATTGCCATTGATCTATTTTAGATATTATCAGTAAGAAATAAGTAATATACAGTAGGCGAAGTGTGATGGATTATAGAACACAATATAGCTGTATACCTAAGTGGTAGATTATTAATCCTGGTAAGCCCTGATCTACGATTTTTCTAAGAGCTGGCGCAAACACTTGAAATTACCGCCCTGCCCTCTAACATTTGAGACTAATTATTAATCTCACAAAAGATTTAAAAAAAAAATCACAAAAGAAATATAGATTTTTGTGCCCTGGGAATACGAACCTTTAAATAAATTTGCACAAATTATTACCTTTTTGTTATTAACTTTCCATATGTGGCTTTAAGGTGATATGATACCTGGGAACGATCGTATCTGAAGAAGTTTAGTTTAATGATTTTTAAAAAATATTTAAGCGTTAATTTAAAAAAAATCTAAGCGAATCCCTCAATAAGGAACCAATTTACAATTTGGACTCAAAAAAGTTGGTTATTGCCTTGGACATTAAGGCTTTAAACTGATTTCTAAAACATTCAGGCGCGATTACTCCTACAATGTAAGCGGTGAGTGTATTTTATTTAATTTCATTGAATTGACTGGTTAATTCTCTAGCGCCGCGCTTAGCCACATTTTTTATTTAGGCCCTAAATTAATTACAATTAGTTAAAACGTGAGAGAGCTCTGAGAGTTACGCTAAATCTGCTATGCCATTAAGACCCTTATACTACCACTGCAAAGATAGTTATTTTGTGCTGGCGCTGCGATAGAAAGTTTAGTATGTGCCCGGTCGCCGGCGCGAGCGGACGTAGGATCGTGCCTGACGCTTCGTCAACGCTGTATTTTTATTGGTCGAAACCTACAAAATTGACCCCGCCTATTTCTTCACGTGTCCACCCATTTCGGATATTTATCTGAGGTCTCATGTCGCCTTAATATATAATACATAAAACCAAGGTAGACAACGCACAAGCCAGGCTGTGCACACACCTTTAATCCTGAGGTCCCAGCAAATTTTACTACCTAATCTTACTTTAATCCTGAGGTCCCAGCAAATTTTACTACCTAATCTTACTGCAGCTTTACACCTCGAGCTTTCCTTTCCGCGAAAGAATCTATTATCACTCTATCTATATCAGATTTTCTGTCTTAGATCATATCAAATTTCTTCGTTAGATTTTTAATATCTTCAATGCTAAACCTTACTAATGTTATAAGTGAGAAAGTGTGTTTGGTTGTTCCCTCTTCGCGTCGCGAAGGACCAATGAAACGACGTTATTTAAGGAAAAGAGATAGCTGAAAGAGAGTAATAGTAGCTTGGACGGGTTAGGTGGTGGGAGGGGAGGGGGGGGGGGGGAAGAGAAGGAGGGAAGGGAACGACTCCCTTACCAAAACCCTAAATTTTACGCTTACAAAAGGAAGCTTTCTAAGTTTAATTTTTATTTAATATTTTTACAATAAATACCTATTCTGATTAGTTTTACATATTTACACAAATCACACAAATAAGAGCCTTTCTACAAGTAGTTCTTAAACTGAAATATTCAAAAGAAAATGATTTTGGTTGCAATATACATAAATAAAAATGTAAATGTTCGTTGGTTCACAATTTTAAATCACCGAAAGTTCTTCAGCGATTGCTTTGAAATTTTGACACAACGTTGCATTCGAACATGTGCGTGTTTATTAACTATTATACAAAAGTAATACCTGAGCCAGTGAAAAATAAGACAATACAATGCTTGAGGCTTTTGATCCATCATTTTAAGATGTGCTTGGAAACATCAGACTATTATTATGATTATTTTATTATTATTATTATTACTATTTGGGAACGCATTGTTATTGCCTGCAGGTGATTTCAGGCAAACATTCCCTGAAATTATTCGATCGACACCAGTAGACGAAATAAATGATTACGTACCATACTCTACTTATACCTACTCTACGCATTACTGGTGAGGGCGCTTATGGGGCATTGTGGCCTGAATAAACACATGTTCAATCTCAAGCTCAGAGACACAAAAATGTGCAAATTCTGCTAAGGGGCAGAGGAAACTCCCCAGCACCTCATGTGCAAGTGTCGCCTGCTGATGCGTAAAAGATACACCAACTTGGGTAGTCATAACCTCCAACCTGAGGAGGTAAAACAATCTGGCTCCAAAAGCCTGCTGCGGTTCTTAAATGACACGAGGCTTAGCGCAGAACTATAGTAGGTGGCGAACACAATAGATCAGCGATGGTCGCAGTATTACAAGGCTCATAAAGACCTTAGAAAATCCCCACTGAACAAATAATAAAAAAATACTCTACTTCGTGACACGTAAAGACGTTGAAATTAACTACAAATATTCGTGACCATCTGCAAAACGATCCATCTGCTGAGCTATTCTTACATCAATTACTGGAAATTGGGAACGGAAGGGTGTCAGTTGATCTGACCTCAGGATGAATTTCATTGCCTAATAACGTCTGCGTTTTAGTGACGTCGAAAGAAGTATTGAGTAAAAAAGCATTTCTCAATATTCAATCATATTTTTTGTTGTTTTTAATGAATTTTTCAAATCCACCAAACTTTCTGGCCCATCCTGTAAAACATGGGTAAGGATGCGGCGTGATGGAATGGAAGAACACAAAGGAGGAGGAGCGCGGCTGAGAGGAAGAGATGATGAGGGGGTGTGACGCTAACGGTATTGCAAATCAGAGTATTGAAACCGAGGCAGTCATCAATTTTACGTTAGCATTACGCATCCACAAAATCACAGAGATTTGCACTGATTTGACTTCACCCAAATCTACGCTTCCTATTTAAATAATCGGTTGTGTCACCCCAAGACTTTACCGGCAAGAAGCCGGGACTTATTTCATCTGAATGTTTATTTCACAAATAAATTCGATGAGCAGTTGGCAAAAAATCCTGTTAATATGCGACACAAAGCAATAAAAAATTAAATTTCGAACGCGCGTCATCTCATTCAATTTAAAAATCAAATTGCAAACGCGAGTCTCTCGTCAAAGTGCACTCACAATACTTTCCTTGCCAGAAAATTAAAAAACATAAAGTTACTTATTTTATTTTATTTATTTGTTTCAAACATATTATAAAACACATAAAAATGGTCATACCAAGTAATGGTGCGAAGAAACAACGGCCCACATTCACATGACCATGCTCAGCGCAAACCCAACTAGGCCAAATATAACTTGTATCTGGGCATACGACTTATTTTCTGACATGGTGGAGAAGCCTAACTGACGTAGGTAATCATATAGATACATATACACATACACACATACATATACATACATACACAAATATATAAATATAACGATCTAAATATATTATAGTGTTATTCTTTTGCATTATATTACAATATAGTACATTTTGTTTAATATATTATATTATATAGTATAATAGTAAAGTTATGCAGAAACATATATTTTTTATAAGATATGACGCAGAAGTTCGTTCTCTGTCCTTGAACGACCTATGTCGTCAAGAAACAATTTTTTATATATGAATTCGATCTTTTTAAAGCCAAATCTGATAGAAAATCTTGCTTTTATGATGAAATTAGTTTTTATGATTTAAAAAAACTAATCTTACCTACAGCCGAAGAAGCAGAAGAAGAAAAAGAAGAAGAAGCACCTCCACACCTCCGCGCGGACTTGCCCCGACTTACCCTACTCATTACTTACTTCAGGTCTAGTACTGCTAGGTCGATTTCCTCTGAAGTTAAAGCATTCTAGATAAGGTGGAATAGGTATCCACGGAGAATAGGATTATCGGGAAAGAAGAATATTTCCCCGTCCCCTCTCCCGCCGACAGCAAACATAGTATTTTTGTAGTATTTCCGTGGTATTTTTTGTAAAATATCCAAAAATGGATATCCAATTTAATAAAAATTGATATTTTCCAATATGGTTCGTTTCTCGGCTAGCCTCGGGCGGCGCGACGTTATTGATTAAAATGTATGTCGGTTTTATATGTGTCGTTTTTATAACAGATATTGAAACCAAAATTATCAATGTGGTTTCGATTCCACGACGCATCTGTATACCGAACTTCAAGTCTCTAAGTCCAATATTTCGACATTGATGTATGACTAGCGCGCCCCCTGGTGGACCGATTTGAGCCATAATCTTTTCAAATCTTGCCGGACATCAACTCTTGGTTGCTGATGATTGCAAGAAAATATTCTTTTAGATTAGTCTCTAATCCTAGGAAACGTTGATAAGAGCTGGAGTATCGAGCGGCAATGAATGACGTGCGACGCCATTTGATTATTTACGAGTATGATTGTTGTAAACAACGAGACAATGCAGCGCCACAGTATTTTATTTTTGTGGCTTGGTGTCGAGTCGCAATTCACCATTTTGGAAACGCTGCTCTGAAGGATTAACCCTCTGAAGGAAGTGGCTGAGTTTCAATGACTCTGAAACCTTGTGCACTCTGAAAGGGATTCAATTTAATTGAAAAGTTCTTCGACTTAATGACATTGCGATTAAATACGTTATATAAGTTTGGCGACAAATATAGGCGCGAAAGTGATACTAGTAAAAGCTCTTTAGAAAGTTCTCTCTATCTCTCTCCAAGTCATTCTCATAATACATAATAATATATAGGGGCAGCTAACGGTTCTGCGCAGCTTGGCCCAAATGACCTGCTCGTTATCTTGCGTAGTGTCAACTCACGGTTCAACTCCCTCTGACTCCCAACTTCCAACTCCCTCAACCGACTCTGTTTTCCCTATCACAGCTGTAACGCCTACAGGGATTTGCGCATAGTGCAGCGTTAACCAATTGACTGTGCACTCCGGCGAATAACCGGGGGGTCTGGTAATGGTTTTATACGTTCTCTAAGTAGCGAGGGTGGTTGTTGACCTGATGTCAGCTACTCTTGAAGCGACCCATTGGCCACCGGATCCCGCGTGAAAAACAGGCAAAGGGCGCCACGGTCCGCGATAAACTCGAACTGAATTACCGCTAACCTCAAGTACAGGCCGCGCGAGCGACTTCAGGACTGCGACAGGACTGAAGGACGGAGTAATCCGTCCAAGCCTGGTAGTAAGGGCATGAGGTCGGCTCGCTGCGTTCACTTTCCAGTATCTCGCGGTAAGGTTTTGGACTCTTACGGGCATGTTGGCGTAGTTAGACGGTGGACTGTGTTGTCCCTAAGTCGTTACGTTCACCCCATGATTGAAAGAATGATCTATCTAATATCTTTATAACTTCCTAGGGTGGTGGGTTCACCTGTACTGGTTGGCAACTTTCAACTCTGAATATGTATAGTCAGGAGTAGAATTCTCATAGCAGAAGCTTTTGAAAAATATATTTTGCATACGTATCTACATATTTTTATGTGTTTTTGCCGCTAGTATGTTTATAGGTCACATGTGAAATTATGATGAGATATTAAAAATGAAATATTATAAAGACATAGCCTCCATCTTGCCAATATGGCGGCTCGAACACGAAATATTGAAGGGGAAACCTCAGGATCTAGGAGTATAAAAATACAAAAAAATAAAGACATTTAAGTTCAGGACTTCTTTTTAAACTGATATAACTTAATTCCCCATTGTAATAGTCTTTCATTATTTTTTTTGAAATTCAGTGCAATTCAGCAATACAATACAACAAAATGAAACACAGTGGGCTCGATTGCGTTTCTTCGTGAACTAAATTTGGAAATTAGTCCGTGTGAACGAGACAGGGCAATACGCTAGAGCGGAGTGTGAGATGAGCGGTTGTCACTTTTTCGCATTAAAACTGCGCGCCAAGGTCAAATCTTAGACCGCACGAAATATGCTCGAATTTATTCGGACGAGTATAAGTTCGGCAGGTAGTATTAATCGACGATCGTTTGTTTCATATTTCGCTCTAACATATTGCTCTGTCTCGTTCGCTTGGACTAATTTTAGTTTTAGTTCACAAAGAAACGCAATCGGGCCCAGTAGGTAGTCATTCCTATGCTTGCATGCGTCATTGCGTCTAGCAAAACACTACATGAGCCTCCTTTCTTGAGCTATACGTCTTTTACTTACAAAGAGATTTGTTTATCAATCTAAATTCATTTAATCTTATTTATAATATCAAACAACCGCGATAGTATACGATTTCATATTAAAATTATTATTTGGTTTCACTGGATTATTAACGCCACTAAAAAAATATTTAATATTCTGACTTCTATATTAGCGAGATGAAGATCCTCGCTCACGGTCTGCAAATTTAAGCTTAAATAAGCGGCTTTTATAATTCTTTGAATTAGTTTGAATGGCGAGATGGGTTTTTCAAGTATCTGTCACCGCGACGTAAGAAATTCGCCTGCAAGGAGAAGAGAAATCGCCCAAGACACCGGCTATATCTCTCGCAAACAGCATAATATTCATTCATACAATCCATTCCATGACTTGACAACATACATTTCTCTAAAATATCGGAAACGCAACTTCAAACTGACTAACAAGTGACATTTTGGGGAAGTTTATTTTACTGTTTGAAATTGAAATACTTCATTTTTTTAGAAAGCTTTTAAAATTACATTATATATTACATTTAATTGGTTATATTACATTTAATAGGAGTTAGGCATTTAATATTACATTTAATACATTATTAATAGGAGTATTATGAGGTTTGTAGACCTCTTAAAAACACTTATTCTTTGAAGACGGTTTATGTTGCATACGTACGCAGCCTGCTTGAATTTGCTTCTAATATTTGGTCTCCGCAGTATGCTACATACAAGCTGAGGATTGAGCGTATTCAAAAACGATTTATACGTCATCTAAATTTCCGCTTATTTTCCAACGGCTTGTCGTACGCTGAAGGTCTGCAACGCTATGGTTTAGAGACATTAGAGGACCGGTGAGTAGTATCAGATATGTCGTTTCTACATAAAATTGTTCATACTGGGTTGGACAGTCCATACCTCCTGAGTAGGGTGAGCAGACGAGCGCCTTCCCGACTCGCACGCGCTCACTCAAATTTTAACGTACCAAGGTTCAACACTAACTATGGTTCCAATTCGTTATACATACACGCACACACACACATACATACACGCACACACATACAAACACACACACACCTACACATACACGCTCTCCATCACACAAACACACACCAACATAAATACACTCGCACATAGCGATTTTAACTGTTAGTTTTAAATTCTTTTTGGTTTTCTTTGTATTGTATTGTTTAGCATATTTTGTAATCCTTTCATAGCAAATAATTTAAAACATCATTGGCTTTACTACTGTTATATATTATGCGTATACGTTATTTTTTATGCTGTATGTTTTTAACAAAAATAAAATAAAATAAAATTACATTTAATTGGTTGTAAATAGATTTTATTAAACATGATAGATTGTATCACATAAAGTGTCATTATGAGTGCAAAAGAAGAGCGCTGACTTGGAACGAAGCCATGATGAAACCATGGGACGAAACCATGATGCAGCCGCCGTTGTCTAGGGTAACATGATATCCTAGACAACGGCGGCTGCAACGTCGCCGAAACGTCGGGTGTTAAAAACTTCAAGCGGTAAATTCGTTTTTTATTTTATTTATAATGTCAAACAACCGCGATAGTCTCCGAGCTGAGTTACTGTTTGCTAGTGTCTACAGTCCTGCACGTTTAATTGTTTTGGTTCTGGTTTTGTGTTTTGAATTCGATAAGTATCACATTTACATTAATCCAATACTGAACAAAACCTAATATAGTATTATTACAATCCTATTTGAGTAAATTGGAATCATTTAATTTAGGTTGCATACTTATAATGTGAAAATCTAGGTAATTAATATCAAATGTTGTTATGGCAAGATTTACGTATTGAATTTGACATAAAATTTACTTATAGACAATTAAATTAGATACATCGACTCATAATCTTTTAATTACTAGGATTGATAGAGGCAGTGAAAGATTTAGGCAGCTTCAGGAGGTTTGTACAGCCTTAGTATTAGTATCTTTCGTCTTTGGGAGTGCAAGTTTCACCAACGCTGTCAGTCTTTTCGCGCGCCTTGCTTGTAGTGAAACACGCGATAAACGTAGAGTATTTCGTTTATTCAGAGCAGTAAATACAATGCAGTAAGTGAAGTTAATTTTAAACGTTTTCATCTTATATTTATATAAAGGGCGTCGAAGCGTTATTTTTTCGATTTCCCCTCTCTTGCTCGCTTATACAAAACTGGCAACGGCGGTTGCAACATCGCCGAAAGATCGGGCGCTACAAGCTTCACGCGGTATATTTAGTTGTCAACTACAACGGGCGAGCCCGTCACCACAGGACGTTTTAACGATTAGTCGTTATATCGACCTGCAGTGAGCGTAGAAGACTTTGGACATAACAATCCGACGTCTAGCTACGCCACAACCCGTAAGAGTCCAACGCCTTACCGCGAGATAGCCAGGAATACACCCGGCGGCTCGAGACACGCGCGCCCTTACTTCCAACTGTGACCAGATTTCTCCGGTCTCTCGATTGGTTCCGAGTTCGAGGTCGCTTGCGCGGTCCTCTCCCTTACGAAGCGGTGCAAAGGTGTATACCGAATCTATCGCGGACCAAGGCGTCCTTTGCCCAGCTCTGAACCGGGATCGGATGGCCAATGGTCATTTCAAGAGCAGTCGCCGTAAGGTACGCAACCACCCCCGCTCTATAGGAAACAATACAGTTTCCAGATTCCCCCGACTGTTAGTCGCAGGTGCTTCCGGCAAGCGTACCGTCGCATGGGGGACGTCCGCAGGGGTTCTCTTCCCCCTGAGCGCGTGGAGGTACTTCGGGAGTCCCTGAGATCGGCTCGGAGCGTCTACCACGCCGCCATTAGGCGTGCCAAGACTGATTCCTGGCGTACATGGGTTAGCGAAGTTGGGAATGCAAACCCATGGGACATGAAGAACGTCATTGACAAAGGTGCCAAGCGGGGTGGGAACTACCTCTCTAGCATTGTCGAGGGTACTTCCGCCCCGCTTGACACCGAAGGCACTCTCTCAGTTCTCCTCGGTTCTTTGTGTCCATCGGATCGGAATGACAATGACGATCCCCACCACGCGCAGCTGCGGCGGCTTATTGCCGTAGACTCGCGCGTACCTGATCTGTCAGAGGTAACAGCGGACGAGGTGGGCACCATCATCGGGTCGCTATCGCGCAGAAAGGCACCGGGGATAGACAACTTTACGTCTGATATAGTGAAGCGGGTGTGGGAATTCGCAAGATGGGAGGTGACTGTCCTGATGCAGAAATGCATTAGGGACGGTCATTTCCCATTATGCTGGAAGGCTGGCCTCCTGCGGGTGATTCCCAAAGGTAACGACAAGCCGCGCTCGGATCCGAAAGCGTACAGGCCCATCACGCTCCTTCCCATAATGGGTAAGGTGCTCGAAGTGCTTGTGCGCGAACGGCTGGAGAGGACTCTGTCTCCCCAGAACGAGCGTCAGTTTGGCTTTACCCGAGGGAAAAGCACGGAGGACGCCATACTGTTTGCGAAGAACTGGGTCCGCAACTACGACGGCCGCTACGTGGTAGGCGTATTTTTGGATATCTCCGGTGCATTCGACAACGCGTGGTGGCCGATGCTCATATGCAAGCTTCGCGCCCGCCTGTGCCCGAACAATTTGTTGAAAGTAGTGAGGAGCTACTTTTCAGACAGATCTGTCACTCTGAGGTACGGCCCGACCAGCGTCACCAAAACCCCGACTATGGGCTGTCCACAGGGGTCAGTGTTGGGTCCTAGCCTTTGGAACATTCTCTTTGATGATTTCCTTGGTCTACCTTACCCGGAGGGGTGCACCGTCAGCGCTTATGCAGACGACGCTCTCCTCCTGGTGGGCGGCGGAAGTCGCGCAGAGGTCGAAAGAAGGGTGGCTGACTCGCTGGACCTGATCCTCGGTTGGGGTCAGCGAAACAGACTCACCTTCTCTCCGACGAAAACTCAGGCGCTTCTTTTGAAGGGACATCTTAAGCGAAACCCTGTCATCAGGATGAACGGTCGCCCGGTATCCTTCCCGGCCACCGTTCGATACCTGGGGGTGACGCTTACGGCTTCCCTTTCCTTTCTTTCTCACGCAAAGATTACAGTCGAAAAATCCCGGGATCTCTTCTTTGCGCTCCGCGGAGTGAGTCGGGCCGACCGGGGAATTCGTTTCCCGGCGGTCATGACTATCTATAAGGGCGTCTTCGTCCCGCGTGCGACTTATGCCGCACGCGCTTGGACGGAGTCTGCTGTTCCTGAGGCGACGCGAGTCGCGCTGCTGCGCGGACAGCGCATCCCTCTCGTGGCCCTGACCGGGGCGTACAGAACGACGTCCACTCTTGCGTTACCCGTCATCGCTGGCGTTCTGCCGATTGACCTGGAGATTCTGGAGCGTGCAGCGTTGTCACGGTACCGCCGGGGCGAGCCGGTAGTCCTTCATGGCCTATCGATCGACCCGGTGGCGCACCGAGCTGGGGTGTTTGCCCGCCTGATTCGGGTGGAGTCCTTGCGTGTCTGGCAGGCTAGATGGGACGCCGGGGGTACGGGCCGCCTCACCCATTGCTTTTTCACGTCCGTCGCAGTGCGGATGGCAAATTCGTTTCTGCGGTTCGACCACCATACCACGCAGCTGGTTGTGGGCCACGGAGAGTTCAGAGCCAAACTATTTGACTTTGGACTTGCCGATGACCCCCGGTGCGCCTGTGGGTATGGTCGCCAAACTGCGGAACACGTAATTTGGTTTTGCCCAATTCTAGCGGCTGTACGGGAGAAATTGATGGATGCAGTGGGCGCGTGCGTTGGGCGTTCTCCGATTTGGTACCCGGATTTGGTCAGTTGTAGGAGCTGCTTCCAGTCGTTTGGCGAGTTTGTGGAGCACTGGGTGGCTTCTTGGGAAAGCATGAGGCTTCGGGATACCCCCCAGGGGGTACCCTCTTTCTTGGTGGCGTGATTCGGCGGCTACTTCCAGCCCGAAGTGCCCGTCTTTGTGTCCGTCTCTTTACCGCCCCGATGGAGCGTTTCGTTCTTTGCAGGATCCAGGGATTCCTCCCCCCCGTGGCTGCTCCGAGACCTGCCCACGGACAGTGCGCCTTCACCTTCATTGTTCTAGAGCGTCCTCTACCCCGCTTACCGGCTCCTAAATTTACGCTTTTGTTGTTTTTCTTTTTTTCTTCGGTAAAATTTGTATTATTTTGTAAATTTTTATTTTGTTTTGTAAATAACTTTTATTTTTCGAATAAATGGGTTCTCGGGGCGGTACGGGGGGGGGGGTGGTTTACCCTATTTCACCCCCTGCGCGTTTTACCCTTCTGGTACGCGCAGGGTTGTCGTAGCACGACATCCTGGGCAGACAAGACGACCCTCGTCGTTATAACTGCCCGGGCGGTGGGCGGGGTTTGCTGCCCTCACCTATCGCCTTGAAACTCTTAACTGTTAGTCGGAGTGCACAATCGATTGGCTTGCGCCGCACGGTGCGCAGACCGTCCAGGAGCGCCAGAGGTTTGATTCCCAGGGGAAACTGATTCCAGAGTCCTACCCAGGTTCGCACCCCGTGCGTGGAGGCCGTCGGATGGGTGTTGACCCGTGAGTGTGACCGACACATGGGTCGTCGTAGCCAACTCATCATGGCCCGTTAGCTTCACGCGGTATATTGGTTTTATCATATACAATATAAAACAACCGCGATAGTCTCCGATTTGACATTAACATAATTAGTTTCACTGGATTATTACCGCCACTAAAAAAATATTTAATATTCTGATTTTTATATTAGCTAGATGAAGATTCTCGCTCTCAGTGTGCAAATTTAAGCTTAAATAAGCGGTTTATATAAATCTTTAAATTAGTTTGAATGGCGAGATGGGTTTTTCAAGTATCTGTCACCGCGACGTGACGCAATTCGCCTGCAAGGAGAGGAGAAATCGCCCAAGACTCGGGCTATATCTCTCGCAAACAACATAAATTCATTAGCCGTCTTTGCCAATAAAGGAGGCAACCTTGTCGCCGGTCTGTCGCCGTTGGAATCACCTGCCAACCCCCTCCTCCTACCCTGCCTTCTAGAACAGACGTCAACTTGCTTCGTTCAAATGCTATTCGACCGTCAGAAATAAATAAATAGTGTAGATATGCTCTTCTATACATTTCACTATAATAAATGATTAAAAGGATTTTCAAACACAAACTTTATCCATCAGGGAGTTCCAGTGGCAATCTCCCGGATCCATCTTCAGACCGTCGTCTTAATGAATAATGGAAAGTACTCATGACAACAAAACAAACGAGCCCAAACTCTACTATCTTAGCACGTTTCATCAGGGAGTTTCAGTGGAAATCTTCCGGATCCATTCTTCAGACCATCGTCATCATTTGTAATGGAGAGTTTTGAAGACAAGAAAACAAATCGGATTAAGCGTTTGAGCGCTATCGTGGAGAAATACACACAGACACATGCACAGATACACAAAGACATATAGATATACATAAAAACAGACGGACTTTATAAAATCGAAGACTATCGCGGTTGTTTGACATTATAAATAGGATAGAAAACCAATTTACCGCGTGAAATTCGTTTTCTATCCTATTTATAGACGGACTTTAATTTGGACATGTTCTTAATCGTGTTAGAGGGGCGCAAAATGGATATTTCTGTCTTCACCTCAACAACTTTTTTTTGCGCGTTCATAATACTTTCCCTCCTGGCCGGCTGGTGGGCCGGGAAAGCAGTACGACGACAGGCGGCAGCGGCGTCGTGTGCGCTTACGTCGCTATCCCATGACTGTACGTCGCTATTCCGTGCGATTTGAATATTCCGTGCAATTTATGGACACCCGAATTACAACCGCTGGCGTGTCTCCTCGTTTAATTTATTTCATTACGAGACTTTGTTCTGATAATGTAACTTTTATTATATAACTAGATGACCCGGTGAACTTCGTACCACCTAAAATGTATTTGATTGTAACTCTTCAAAAGCGTTTATTAATCCTAATTACTAATGAACCTTCCAAATCTAATTCATTGAAATCTATAATATGGCCGAATCATGTACGGTTTGAGTTTCGTTTGGTGATTAAATTAAAGTCGTTTGTGATTGAAATAAATTCAATGTATTTAATTTACATGGTAATATACAGGTAAATGCAGTTCACATTCAACACAAAACATTTTGGTAAAATATGTTTTTCGTTTTGTTTTCCGGCGCGTAAATAAACAAAAATGATGGCTTTCCGACTGATGGCTTGGCGAACACGGGACATACAGTTGTCCATGCGCGAAATACGGAAATTCCAAGTTAATTCCGCAAACTTCCAACACGCGTGATTTGTCATCGTGAAGGCCAGACGCACGGGGAATCTAAATTCCGCTTTCCAGAATTACCAAGTGTACAACTGTAGCAGGGGCGTCATTTGATAGGGGCAGGGGGGGGCAATTGCCCCCCCCTATAATTTTGGAACTTACAAAAAAATCTGATATTTTTACCTACGATTTATAAGTACATATATTAATTGATCGCTTGGTTATTTATAAAAGAAAACGAACTTTTTTGGTAGGTTGGGTATGGATGAAAAAATGAATCAAATTTTATTACATAGGCTGTATTTGTAAAAGGTATCATGAAACAAAATAACTACCTACGGTACATTCCAATGTCACGTTAGCGTAGCAAAGGGTATCGTCGTGGTTTCTTCGCCGCAAAATCATCCACCAATTGGTCTAGTGATATTTTTTTCATTTCTTCTCTTTCAACCGCCATCAACATAAGTGAGGACAATCTTTCATCGCTAGTAGAACTTCGTAGGTACCCTTTTACTCTTTTCAGCACAGAGAAAAATCTTTCATTTCCAGCTGTGGTGATAGGCAGTGTAGCAAAAATTTGCAACAGTTTTATCACTTCTGAGTATGCTACTGGAAGAACTCGGAGAGATTCGAGTAGTGACAAAACGGAGTTTTCATCGCCGGTTTGTAAATAGTTCCTAGCTAGGGGCAGTTGCAGTTGTAAAAGTTCTACATTTAGAATTTTTTTGTAGTTTTCTATCAATGGCTTTAATTTCTCTTCCGCCATGAAGGCTGGATTTTCTTTCTTTAAGCCATCTATTGCTGAGAACAGGCCTTCATTTTCGGAGAATCGGCGATTGAATTCCACGAGAATGCTGTCAACAACTTCGAAGTATATGGCCTTATTTTCAGTATTTTTATTACCCGTCGTTGACATTATCACACTATCAGCGAGTCTATGAGGAACAGTCTTCGATCTTTTTTGTTCACTCCATACAACACCACTACTGAGTGCCAAAGATTTAGCCTTCTCTAAAACCTCTAGGTATGTGTCGTCAGTTCTGGATGTTTTAAGTTCTTCTTCCGTACTTTTGATAAGATGCACGGCGGCTGCTAAATCAAGTTCTTCAGCTTGTAGCTGCTGTGATAGACAATAAGTAATGCCTAATATCTTCTCCATAGCACAAAGCAGAAATATGAACTTTTTCTGTATTATTTGCGCTTTTATTCCTATACTCTCTGCCCTTTCCTTTTTTCCTTCATCTAGAACAGCCAAAATTGCCTGGTATGTCTTTCGAACTTTCATAACTGCATTAAACCAGTAGAACCATCTTGTAGTGATCGTCCTTTCCAAAGTCAGTACTGGTTTATTCATCCTCTGTTGTATTTTTACGAAAAGCTCATGGCGAGTAGTATATATATATATATATATATATATATATATATATATATATATATATATATATATATATATATATATATATATATATATATATATATATATATATATATATATATATATATATATATATATATATATATATATATATATATATATATATATATATATATATATATATATATATATATATAATTGAATTTTTATGGTTTTTGTTTTTTTTTAATAAAAACCTTGACAAAACAATGGCGCTTTGTGCATGCCCCCCCCAATCAAATTCTGAAATGACGCCCCTGAACTGTAGATTGTCTTTCGTATGTCGTAAAGGAAAAGATGCGCCAAATCGCCTCGTTGCTGCTGACTTAGCGACACGTCAGATACTGAGATACACCTCGTTTGAATTCCTCACAGCGAAAACAGCCATATCGCCTTATGTTACGTATTTGCATATGTAATTTATCGAGTTGATGAAGTTGCAGTATTCCACATTGATTTGCGCTAAGCCTTGGACAATAAGGTACAATCTAACGATTGACAACATTTGTGAAGGTCAAAGGGCAACCTTCACAACTGCAGATCGCCCATTGTCCGCAACTGATCGGCGACGATACAATGGGTATCCGTCATTGCCTGTAATGGTGTTAGCAATCAGGTCTCTTGGGTAAACGCCTGGAACAGTAACTTCGCGAAGTCCATAGATCATATTCTTAGGCACCACTGTAAGCAATTTCGGTTTAACAGCTTCATCTTGTATTTCGGCCGAGATGATGGAATCATCTCACATCAGTGCGGTTTGCACTTGAAGTAGCTTGCCGCACATTTGAATGGCTTCGTCGACCTATGTTATTTCTTCTTCTCGACATTGTAATGAACACTGTAAAACGATCGAAATTTCCATGAGGTCTTTACAGGATTGAAATCCCCAAACTAAATCCGAATTCATGATTATGTCATTAAAAAAACGGCTGTGTCACCCCAAGACTTTCCTGTCAAGTAGCCAGGAACGTAATTCATCTGAATATTAATATCATTAATCTTATAACAACAACCCCCCCCCCCCCACTTAAAACCTAGCGACACCCTTTAAAACTCGAAAATTGAAATCGAAATCGACTTTGACTTCGACTTTTCGACTTTTCCGACTTTTTCTACTTTTTCGACTTTTTTACTTTTTCGACTTTTTTTACTTTTTCGACTTTTTCGACTTTTATGACTCTACTTTTCCGACATTTTCGACCTTTTTCTACATTTTAGACTTTTTTGACTTTTGCGACTTTTTCGACTTTTCGACTTTTTCGACTTTTTTTACTTTTCCGACTTTTTTGGCTTTTCCGACTTTTATGACTTTCTACTTTTCCGACATTTTCGACCTTTTCGACTTTTTCGACTTTTCCGACTTTTTCGACTTTTTTAACTTTCCCGACATTTTTGACTTTTTTTTTTTTTACTTTTTGGACCTCTTCGACTTTTTGACTGTTTTTACTTTTTCGACTTTTTCTACTTTTCAGACTTTTTTGACTTTTTTGACTTTTTTGACTTTATCGACTTTTCCGACTTTTTTTACTTTTCCGACTTTTTTGACTTTTATGTTTACTTTTTTGACTTTTTCGCCTTGTTCGACTTTTTTTACTTTTTTTATTTTTTTGACTTTTTTGACTTTTTTTACTTTTTTGCCTTGTTCGACTTTTTTTGACTTTTTCGGCTTTTTCGACTTTTCGACTTTTTCGACCTTTTCAACTTTTTAGACTTTTTCGCCTTTTCCGACTTTTTCGACCTTTCAACTTTTTCGACTTTTCCGAATTTATCGACTTTTTTTTAACTTTTTCGACTTTTTTGACTTTTTTTGACTTTTTTGACTTTAGACTCTTTGACCTTTTCGCCTTCGTCGAATTTTTTGACTTTTCGGCTTTTCGACTTTTTCGACCGTTTCGACTTTTTCGACTTTTGCGAATTTACGACTTTTTCGACTTTATCGACTTTTTTGACTTTTGCGACTTTTCCGACTTTTTTGACATTTTCGACTTTTTTGACTTTCGCATTTTTTGACTTCGACTTTTTGAAATTTTACACATTGTACGGAATGAATTAACAGTTATGGATAGCGCAGCTGTCAAACAATACGATCGCCGCGATAGCCATCTAGAAAGTGGCCAATGTTCCCAAAATGACCAATTTCGATTTTTTCGATTTTCAGTTGTTTCTTTGAGTTTTTCCTAAATATTTTTTTTCTAAACCACCCCTGAATCAAGCCAAGCAAAATAAAAGAAAAATAATTCAAATCGGTCGAGTCATTTCCGAGATCCTGTGAGACTAACGCAGGGCGATTCATTTGATTGTAACTCTAAAATTGATTTGATTGTAACTCTTCATAAGCGTTTATTGATCCTAATCAACCTTTCAAATCCAATTAATTGAAATCTATAATGTGGCCGATTGGAGATTAAATGAAAGTCGTTTGTAATTCAAATAAATTCAATGTATTTAATTTACATGATGATAAACGATTTTTCGACTTTTCCGACTTTTTTGACTTTTGACTTTTTGGACTTTTTCGCCATGTTCGACCTTTTCGACTTTTTCGACTTTACCGACTTTTTGCACCTTTTTCGACTTTTTTTACTTTTTCAACCTTTTTGACTTTTTCGACTTTTTTGACTTTTACGACTTTTTGCCTTTATCGACTTTTCCGACTTTTTCACAATCGCACGCAATGGGATGGCGCAGCTGTCTATTATTAAAAGTGTCTATTATTAAAAGCTATCTATTAAAAGTGGTCCATTTCCCAAAATGACAAATTTCGATTTTTTCAATTTTCAGTTGTTTCTTTTATTTTTTTTGTAAACAACTCCTGAATCAGGGCAAACAAAACAAAAAAAATAATTCAAATCGGTCGGGTCATTTTTGTGATCTTGTGAGACTAACGCACGGCGATTAATTTTTATATATGGTATAAAGAAGAAGATTAAATTATATATTTGCAGCTGTCAATACAAAAAATATACAATACAAAAAATATATATCCAACCTAGCGACACCCTTTAAAACTCGACTTCGACTGTTCGACTTTTCCGACTTTTCCGACTTTTCTACTTTTTCGACTTTTTTACTTTTTTGACCTTTTCGACTTTTTCGACTTTTTCTGCTTTTTCGACTTTTTCGATTTTTCCTACTTTTCCGACATTTTCGAACTTTTCGACTTTTTTAACTTTTGCGACTTTTCCGACATTTTCCTTTTTATACTTTTTAGAATTTTTCGACCTTTTGACTTTTTTTACTTTTCCGACTTTTTCGATTTTACGACTTTTTCGTCTTTTTCTACTTTTTAGACTTTTTTGATTTTTTTCACTTTTGCGACTTTTTCCTCGCGAGGTTAGGGTAGAAGACTTGGGACGAAAACAGTCCGCTGTCTACGCCACTCGCACGTAAAAAGCCAACGCCTTACCGCGAGTCACACTGCGGACCGACACTCACGCCCATACTTCCAGTTGCAACCAGATTACTCCGGTCGCCCGACTACCACAGGTTCGAGGTCACTTGCGCGGTCTTCTCCCCTCACATAGAGGTGATTCGATGACTACTGAATCTATTGCGGACCGCGGCATCCTTTTCCCCGGCTGTTCACCCGGTATCGGGTAGCCGATGGTCGTTTAAAGAGCAGTCGCCGTAAGGTCAGCAACCACGGAAACAGTACTGCGTCCAGACTCCCCCGACTGTTAGTCAGAATGCACGATCGATTACCTTACGCCGCACGGTGCGCAGACCGTCCAGGAGCGCCAGAAGATTGACTCCTAGGGGAAACTATCCCTAAGGCTAGAGTCCTACCCGGGCTCGCACTTCATGCGTGGAGGACGCCGGATGGGTGTTGACCCGTGAGTGTGACCGACCCTGAACAAATGGGTCATCGTGGCCAACTCAGCAAGGGCCAATTAGCTAGCCAACAAATAGGTCAGCAGGCCCAAGCTGCACGGAACCGTTAGATACCAACCTTGACAGATGAAATATCAAAAAATCTGAAAATGTGATAATCCGATCCGCCCAGTTTGCTACAGTTTAATTAATCCCAGCTCCCGCAATTAATTCAAGGTGATGCGAAACGGCGTTTATCCGCTCAAAGCTCCCGTAAATACGAAGATTTTCATATTTTTCCGCAGGCTGGCTCGGTAGGGTCATAGGGTGTGGGTCGCGGCGGGGGGCAAGGCGACGCCGGGGGATTTTCGTCTCGTCACTGAGCAACGAGAACACGATTTGACTTGCTAATATTATTCCATTAAGTTCTTAAGCGTATACAATTTCAGGAGGCAGTACATCTTCCAATCGCAAACGCCATAAAATTTCATATTATTTCCTTGGGGCCGGTTCACACGTCACGCAAAAAAATCACCGGGATTTGAACCACGTACTTATTCTAAAACTTATATAAACGTTCACGACAACGCGACAAACCGTCGAAGGGGTAATTAAACATGTGAAACCATTGATTATATAGCATACTAGCTGACCCGTGCCCACTTCGTTGGGCGGTAAAACTTTTTACCTGTGATGAAATGATGAGGTGGTTCGGTTAGTACTGAGTGCTATGATTTATTTCCTGACTGCCAAACGAAGGGTTATATTTTTACTGCATATGTATGTATGTATTTGCATGCCAATTTGACTATAATACCGTTATTTGTGAGTCTCTTCTTGTGAGTGTCTTATTCGTGAACGTATTATTTTTTTAACTATTTATGCAGTAAAAGGGAAAAGTCTTTTGTTTTAAACACTTAAGACGATAAATTTACGTATTTTGATAAGAATTCATAATTGTTCATAATATGACCAATAAACATGACCTAACGATTTAAATTATTTTTTAAATATAAAATACTACTTTTAGTGACTTAAATATAAAAGTTAGACATATGCTGTCGGTGACTATTTTGTATGCATTATCAAGCTCTACAACTTTTCTCTAGAACTTAATCATATATCTATCATCGTTAAGGCAGCGTTAGTTAGAAACGTTTTCGTTCGACCGCTTATTCTCCGACTTACTTTGCAAATCCGACTACCACGAAAAAGTCTTTTCATTTTTCGGATTAATATATAGCCTATGACACTCACAAATAAAGTGGCTTTCTATTAGTAGAAGAATTTTCAAAATCGGTTTAGTAGATCTAGAGATTACTTCCTACACAACGTCACAAACTTTACCTCTATATAATATTAGTATAAGTATATATTAGATTGCTCAACGTCTTACTACGATTTGGTAACTAGGATTTTACTACGAAATAAACCGCGTCAATAACACAAAAAAATCCAAAAATTGATTAGTGTTCACTCATAATACGGCGATTTTAGTAATATAACAGTATGGCGGCGCAATGTAGATGGCGCTCTAAACACCCCTATAAGGTATAAAATAATAATGCTCGTATAATAACAAACGAATTTTTAAATCATAGCTCATATTATTTTAAAGTTATTTACATAAATATGTCAATTTATTTATTTATTTATTTTATTTATTTTATTTTATTTTATTCTGGAACCAAACAGAACTACATACAATGCAATAAAAACATATTTAAAAGTGACAAAAATCCATTAAGGTGAATCGTCTTGGTCGCATTACATACAGATTTCATTTCCCATAGGAACCGAAAATATTACCGTATTCCTTATTTGTTTGATACCAAAAAAATGTACAGAAAATTACGTCCCCGGGAAATAAATGTCATGAATTTTCGATGCTTAAAAGGCGTTCATTTTGAATTTCAAACTAAAATAAATTTCACTATTGTCTACGCTTGTGTTAGTAGACAGTGTGAGCGAGTGGGTTTGCTCGCGAGTGAGCGCGCCAACATGACATGAGACAGCGCTATGTGAAAGAATGAAATGGATGTCGCCGATACCGGCGCGGGCGGACGCCGCAGCAGAGAATCGCAGTAATGTTTATCAGTGGTAATGTTGCCAAGCACCTAGGCGCAACACTATCGCAGTCAATTAGCCTTTGAATAGTTTGTCAACGAGGTGTACCCTACTTACTTACTTTTCCAAGTTTAATTTTTAGTTAAGAGCCGTATTACAAAATAGCGTAGGTATTCTTTTAAAACGAGTTGAAAACATGAACGCATTTTTTTTTGGATGTAACTATAAAAGATAGGATAAATAAATAAATAACTATTCAACCCTGGGAGAAAAACCGCGGCACTAAGCGCTCTTCTCTTGCGCAAGCAAATATATACACAATTTCTAATTGTTTTTTGCAGTGTTTTCTCCTTTCTAATGACAATAATTTATATTATGTCGTATTGCTAAAAGAGTGCACTTTAATATAGTATAAGTATTATATAAGAGTCTCATTTTATTTCTGAGAAAATTAGAATGATACAGGAAGATTTTTTTTTAATTTTGTGTAATTGTAAGTAATGTATACCTTGGATATGTGGTCAAAAAACGAAAAAATAAAGCAGTAGTGTACATCAAGAATACATGACGGACATAAAAAAAATAGTATACGGTTTTCGTTGTAGTGATATTACTGTATTAAGGAGCTCAAAGTTTGCCTTCCGAGCGTTTTACGAATAACGACTTTCGGAAAATGGGCTGAATAAGTAAATAATATTCGTTACATCTAAAATTAAAGGCCGCTATGGTCAACATCAAGAAATGGTCCAGGTAATTCAGTAATTAAAGTTTGTAGAAATCTCTTTATTTCTTGGAATTAGAACGCCAAAAATCCACTTTTCTTGCCTTTCTGGAAAAAATATGTGAACGGGCTCTTAAGTTAGTTTAGTAGTTAGGTGTACCCTACTTACTTACTTTTTCCATAAGTTTAATTTTGAATTCAAAACCATGAAACGTGCATACCAAAAACACGAATATTGTGGCCCAAAACCAAATAGCAAAAGGAGCAGGGCTATGATGAAACGACATCATGGCGTGGAAATGACGTAAGTACCTTATACCTATCTATTATAATTGTATTTTATACCTATATAATTAGTAGAGAGAGGGGTCATTCCTTACCAGTCGTCATTAATAGTAGATTAACAAATCTATGTCCTGAAGTAAACTTTGGAACACTGAACCTTTATTTTAGGCGACGTGAAGCCTGGAATAACGATGGGTCTCTTGATAATATTAGAAATGCGCCTGCGGATATACCCACCCAACATGAAATGCACGCCAACATAGCAGGTATACAAAATAATGTAAAAACATATACACGTGTAGCGAAAATGCACGTGGACGCCAGTACTTCCCAATGTAAGTGTAACATGTCGCATCGTACGTTTTATTAATCACACTGTGTATTCTAAATTCAATAATAAAATTAATCCATTTTATCACGTGCAGCTTATCATATATTATCATATCATATAGACCATAGACCATGGTGAGCCAGTTGAGCGCTCTGCAATCGATGAACTAATATTGTGGCCTCAAGCAGACCCAAGCTTGTTTATCAGTGGAACGGGACACATCTTTTGTTTTATCAGTGGAACGGGACACATCTAAAAATAAAAAAACCTCCTTATGCTCAATGAAATGAAAGAAGAAACGTTAATCTTAATTTCTGGCAGAGGAGTTTATATAAAAGATTGTATAATGTTATCAAAATAGGGTAAACCTATATAAAATTGTATAATATTAAAAAATTGTAAAGAAATATTGTAGAAAACAGTATAATATTGTTATATTTGATAAGGTTTGTAAAGAAATCCGTTTATAGGATGATGTTTTTATTTAAAATAAAATTAGTAAAAGCTACTTAAAAAGTAGCGAAGAATAGGGCTTATCCTTATGCAACACAAAATGCCTTCAATTGAGACGAATTAAGCGAAAAACTAAAAAATTAAACTATTGATCACTTCGGCAAAGCCGTTTTATAAATGAAAGTGACATTACGAAATGATTCAAATTTCGAATGCTACCAACATTTAAAATATGAGACAATTGGCTGAGTTTGTTATCAACGAGCCATTAAATCGAAATAAAAATAAAAAAACCTCCATATGCTCAATGAAATGAAAGAAGAAACTTCAATCCTAATTTCTGGCAGAGAAGTTTATAATAAAGATTGTATAATGTTATCAAAATAGGGTAAACCTATATAAAATTGTATAATGTTAAAAAAATATAAAGAAACATTGTAGAAAACAATATAATATTGTTATATATATATACATATATCTATATATATATATATATATATATATATATATATATATATATATATATATATATATATATATATATATATATATATATATATATATATATATATATATATATATATATATATATATATATATATATATATATATGTATAAATATATATTTTTATACATTTTTAGGTATGTAAACGGAAAACTACGACACCATGTCATGGACACGTTAAAACCATTCTTTATGGTAGTAAATTTTCAACAAGAGCAACCATTGTCGGGCAGCTAAATGAGCCAGTTATACGAGAAAGATTTGCGGTTGAAAATAATAAACAGATACGTAAAGCTGGTCTATATGTAGATCCGGAATACAATTTTATTGGCGCGAGTCCTGATGGTAAGAAAATTGGAAATCAATAGACTTTTATTCAGCTAATTAAATAATTACACAGCTCTTTGTAAACATTCATGGTGAAATGCATCATTTAGATACCCTTCATAATTTTAGGCATAGTAATTGGTGAAGAAGCTGTGCTTGAAATTAAATGTTTTCCATCGCTGGAACAGTGGGAAGTAAAAGAAGAAGAAGAAAAAAAGATAGTGAAATGAAACAACGTAAAAGGAAAAAAACAAATATGGACACCACAGGATTAACGCTCGTTCAAAAGGCTGCGGCAATAAAACCCAACTTCCCCCTTATTTTTCAAAATGATGGCAGTTTAGTTATGAACATGAAACACAATCATTTTTATCAGGTAAGCTTCAGAAGCTTAGGTGAACCTGTTTACATAATTTGGTTTATTTGTAATTTTTAATATATGATTACAGGTGCAAGGTCAAATGAGGGTCACGGGAATGAAACTTTCCTATTACGTCGCGACAGCATGGTTATCGGACCCTCTTACTATCGTCAAAGTGAATGCTAATTATCAGTTCATAGAAGATATGATGAAAAAACTGGTACACTTCTATAAAACTTGTGTAATACCAGAAATAATCTTGAGACGAGTACAGGGTGGAAGGGGTCGGTGCATCGATCCCAGTGAAATAATCGAAGCCAGGACAAAAACAAAAGACTAATTTATCTTGTCTTTCGCAGATTTCACGACAAATGTGGAATTCCGTCCGTTTTTATATTTTATATTTTAGAATATATATTTTGTGATACTATATTTCCCGAACTGTATCATTAAAAAACTGTCTATAGTGTGAATGGAATAATACAAACTGGGTTGTATTTTTTTTGGAATTTTACATTTAAAATAAACTTGCGGTCGCGGGACCGCCGTCAGGAACGAAGTTCTTTACAATTTTACAAATATAAACACGTTTATATAATTGCTATATCGAGCGGTAACGCTTTTTCGTTATTGGGACATTCCATGCAAAAGAGGAAAATGATATTTTAAAATTCAATTAATTATCTTATATAATTCTATATATTTTCACATTTTGTACTTGTATCATCAGCCACAATGAGCTGTCCCACCAGCCACAATGGCTTGTCCCACCAGCCACAATGACCTGTCCCACCACTCACAATTATAAATATTTATTTTGTTGCGTCTACGAACGTTAGCAATCTATTTTTTTAAGAAAACAAAAGCATAGAGTATATATTTTACAACATAGAAACAGCTATAAATAGGATAAAAACGATTTTACCGCGTGAATTTAGTAGAACCCGTCGTTTCGGCGCTGTTGCAAGAGATGTTGTCCAGGGTAGATAGGGTAGACCGTCCAGGGTAGCAGTCTACCCTGGTCAACGACGCATGCAACAGCGCCAAAACATCGTGTTCTACTAAATTCACGCGGTAAATTCGTTTTTATGCTATTAAAAACAAAAAGAAATGTTACCGTAAAAATATACAGGGGATATACCGCACCGATTTCATTTTGTGATAAATCGTTCAATTTTCTCTTATAAATCTTTATTGTGATATTTAAAACTAAATATGACTTTCGCAACACTTTTGAATTTTCTTCTTATTTTGACAACAGTCTATATTTGAATTTTGTACTTATTCAGTCAACGTAACGACATTTCGTCTGTCGTTTTCGGCGGATTGCACGCCTTGAATAAACTTCGTTCCAAAAAATATATTTATTTCTACCACTATGACCAACCCTTGACTCATAAAAAGGTTTAAAACGAATTTACCGCGTGAATTTTGTAGCACCCGACGTTTCGGTGACGTTGCAGTCGCCGTTGTCCAGAGTAGATTAAAAGAGCCAGACTGCAACGTCACCGAAATGTCGGGTGCTACAAAATTCATGCGGTAAATTCGTTTTAAACCTTTTTATAATGTCAAACAAACGCGATAGTCTTCAATTTCATAACCCTTGACTCTTTTAGTATTTCACCAGAAGGGTGTTATAGCAACGGTCTTTACTATGTATAGGTACATAGTAATGTATACAATTACATACCTACAAAGGTTCTTAGTTTCCAAGTCAAGTAATTCCATTTATACCAAAAATATATTGGTATCGTCTGGCAGCACTGCTCGGATCTGCCGGTCTAATAATTGCTTAGCGAAATACGCACTTTCGTGGACTGCATAAGAGCGTAATTTAAGTAAAGGTTTGCTGCCGTCCGCAGCACCGCTGGCATGCCTACTAATTGTTTAGCGAAATGCGCACTTTTGTGGACTGCATAAGAGCGTAATTTATGTAAAGGCGAGCTGCCGTTCGCCGCGAGACTGTGTGTGTAGATGAAAGTTCGCTATATCTGAACCGAAATTGGTCTGTTTTCCCCATTAATTTCGTAATGCGGTTGATTATCGCGGTGATACGAAGTACATCGAACCGTGTATATGTAAAGTTCCCGGTAAATTTATTTCGTAATTTTTACTGCACTGAGAGAGCTAAAAATCGTATTTTTCTGTTAATATTGCTTACAACGCCATCTATTATCAGAATAGTTTCGTCGGACCGCGACGAATCACCTTAATGTGATTCCGAATATAAAGTATACAAAATGAACGCAATATAATTTTATATTGTTTCCGCTTGAGAATGGGGGGAATCAGGATGGGAAGTGAGGTGAAAGGGAGAGACAAAATAGATAAAAATATAATATGTATGTATATAAATATATTTATATTTAATTTTAGGTATGATATATAGTTATTATAATGAATATACTTGAGATAAAAGTATGTCCTTGAACTAAATTAAATGAAATATAATATGTATAAATGTTTTGTGATCATCTAGATAGATTCTAGATTTTTTTTTATTGAGTTCTTATAAGAGGTTTTTGATGAGTGTAATATGTCCACACTTAAAAAGTCTGTATTATATCTATGACACACTCTGTATAGAAATGCATTTTGAGATGCGTTGGTTTTCACCACAGGGAGATGAAATAGTCGATGCGATCGAATAGGGCGGGGAGGAACATAAAATTCAATGCGCTCCAAAATCGCGTTCGCATCGATGGAATTATTTACCAACCCATGCAAGAATACGGCATCGATCAAGACTCTACGGCTCTCCAATGACATTAAATTGTGGGCTTTTAAGGATTCCTCATAGGAGCTGGGCTTAGTGAAAGAAGTCAAATTTAATCGCTTCACAAATCTTTTTTGTATCGATTCGATCCGCGATATGTAAGTCAAATATTGGGGATTCCAGACCACTGATGCAAATTCCAACTGACTTCTTACATAGGAATTATAGAGGGTTTTAAGCGTGTCAGTGGATTTGAATACCGATGATACCCAGGTGCGATTCCACCAAAATAGTGTGCAGCACATTTGCTTGCACACATTTTGTGCAAAACTCCAACAGTGCAGGTACTAAGCTGGTGTCGCATTTGGCTTCCGTCTCCACTGGTAAGGCTGTGCGTAACTTTTGTAAGCGCACAGTTCAGCACACTTGTGCGCGAACATGTTCACTGAGCAGAGTTTCTGCCGAGACAGTTCAGTAGTTAATATGAACGGGCAGGAAAACGTAGTGCTTTGTGCTGCAGCATGTGTTTTACTATGTAGTCTCCTTAAAAAGAAACGAAGGAAGAAACCGCGATGTTGGGTGAGGCCGTTACTACAGCGACGGAATGAAGAAACGAATAAATTTCTAGAAGAAATAAAAATAGATCCATTGAGTGGATTTAAAAACTTCACACGTATATCTTGCGAAGATTTTGAGTTGCTGGTTAATGTAACTAGTCCTTTTATTGCTAAGCAAGATACCAACTACAGAAAATGTGTCCCTGTTTCAATAAGGCTTGCAATCACCTTAAGATATCTTGCTACTGGAGATTCTTTTGCAAGTTTAATGTTCTTATTTAAAGTTTCAAAAGAGCTTATTGCTCGGATTGTACCTGAGACTTGTAAGGCATTGATAAGCGTGTTGAAAGAAAATATTAAGGTATGAAAATAAAAATTATATACCATTTTATTTTAGTCACTTTTATTGCATTACATTTCATGCCAAGATATTGTTTCGCCATCATTCTGACGTAAAAGATCTGAATAATCATTATCGCGGACCTGAAAACTTGAAGCCGGTCCTTGACTCTGACAATTTGACGAATCTGAATACGGTGAAGGCATTGGAGTTGTAACATATTTTCCAGTACCAATGATAGCGTCATACAATAAATTACCTATATCCCTTTGTACTAAAATCTTGGTTCGCTCATCTCTAATTTTCCTTAATTTCGTTGCGACGGCTGCAGCAAAAATGTCTTCGTCATCAGGTTTTTTTGCTTCCATCTGCTTGTTTACGTTATTCATAATGTACAAAGCTTGGGCGATTCTCGGGTCTTCATCGACAATACGGCGTTTAAGCGAGTTCTTCGGAGCCTTAAACTTTTCGACTGGCCTTTCATGAAGAGACTCTTGATCTTCATTTACTGTGTCATTCTGGATAATAATATCTTGTGATACCTGAAATAGTAATAAAATTTCCTTTTTCAGATGCCTAACACTTTAGAAGAATGGATGATCTTAGAGCGCCAATTTGACCATCTTTGGAATTTCCCTCATTGCATTGGGGCTATGGATGGCAAACACGTTGTTATCTATGCTAATCTTCAGCAAGGAAAATTAAATTTGCCTGAACCTTACCCGTTACCCGGAAGGAACAAACCAATTCCACATGTCATTGTGGCAGATGATGCTTTTGCGTTAGATATAAATTTAATGAAACCATATCCCGGTCAACATGACAAAAGATCAAAAGAGAGAATATTTAATTATCGGTTGAGCAGAGCGAGACGTATTGTGGAAAACGTATTTGGCATTATGTCGTAAATAGTATAGGTATCTGGCGTAAATAGTATAGGTATCTAAGTAATAATATTAGAGGTAAGAAAATAAACATTTAAAACGTACCTACCTGTTCATTTATTTCGTCGTGTGAGTTCAAGCTGACGTTCGGCTCATCCCTTCCATGAAAGAAATTCAAATATACATAAGCAAACCATTTCGGCTTATATATATCTAAAATCCCAGAACCTGAAGATTTTGAGTCCGCGATTTTCTTCTTTTCTCTTCGGTATTGAGCCAAAATAATCTTCCATTTTCTCATTACCTCAGTCGAGTCATAATTGAAACTTTGCGCCAACTCTTGAGTGGCGTCGTGTTTTTTGTTTTTATTTTTATAATCACTGTGACTAGAATCCCATAATACAGGATAAGTTTCAATAGCTTGAATAAAATTAATAATTTTATCATTCGTCCAATCCATATTTAGCTTGGTTAATTAACAATGTACGCGCACAAATCAATGTTTTCACTCCGGTAGCGGAAGCAAGACTGAGTTCGCGCACAACAGGTTTGTCGACGCGACGCGAGTCCACTGCCTGCATGTGTGCGCGCACAAAAGTATACAGATGTGCGCGAACATTTCTAGAATGTTCGCGCACAATTTGTTATTGTTTGCTTTAGTGAGTCGACCAGAATAAACATTTGTGTCGCACACTGTGCATTGCAGTGCCGCACAGTTCTGCACACTGGTGGAATCCCATCTTCAGAATAAAAACCTAGTAATTATAATTTGGTATACAGGTTTCAGTACGTAAGAATTACGCACTTTAATGTTCAGATAGTATAATATTATAAATGGCGTTCAGATAGTATAATATTATAAATCTCTCCGTATTATTTCTGTGTTGTAATTTGCCTGTATAAAAATGCAATATAAGGCGCTATAAAAAAAGACCGACAGAATTGAAAATGCAATTCCGTTAGTTTTATCCCAATGGAAAATAGTGACCCAGCCGGGAATCAAACCCGGATCCTTACAATGTAAAATCAGGCGACCTAACCTAACACATGGGCCGAAGTTTGACAACCCCTTCGGTTTCCTACCTGCCTGTTTTAATTATTTCATTTTTCATTTAAGTACTGTCAAATATTACTATGTATCCGACCATATCAATATCGAAAATCCATTGATATCGATAGTGAGGCGTGGCCGGGGATAGCGATCTCTATATCTTGTGCGAGGGTGAAACGTGATGTGCTGTCGTGCTCGCACGTTTTACGACCCGGAATGTCAGGAGCGATTGCGACCACTATAATAATCGAATGTTATTATTATTGTATTGTAATAAGCATGTATAAAATGCGATAGATGTCACCAATAATTTAATGGTATTTTTCTTATCATTGGGTAATTTATATAATAGATTTTTTATAATAGATCACTCATTTAATGTCACTGCTATTATAGATGGCCAAATAAATTGGTATAAATTTCGCCGGCAATGCTACAAGCGCCACCTGCTTTTCGCCGGCGCATAATGGTTGCCAAATCGTGTTATGGAGTTCAGAAATGCCATATACGGTGGTATTAGATGTCACATATACTATCGAAACGAGAACAATCTAATATCGATTAACTTCCTGAGGTTCGCCCGTGTAGTCGACAGCTCTAGTTGTCAAAGCTACTACTACGATGGTGAAACTAAACATAAAAATTGTTTTTCTTTTATTTAAATGAAACATTTTTTCATAAAAAAAATATTAGAGGACATAAAAAATAAAAAAATATATATTAGAGGGCTGTTTTTTGCCCGCGAAGGCTTGTTAATGACGGTATTGACATGTCATTGTAATTGCAATATAATAATAACTGTAATATATATTCAAGAGTATATTTAAATAACATGTATGTATGACTATATTATATAAAGTGTATTAAGAGGCCGTACACGAAATTTTGCGCATTTCGTGAATTTACGTAATTTTGCAGACGTGAATTTAAGGTTAAAATACTGTATTTCTATAAGTTTTATTGCACAACATAAAAGGTCATTTATATTATTGTCTAATGAGTGAACTACTTTTTTGAAAATTATTATAGAATTTTGATTAATTGACCTTAAACCGGCGACTGTTTGTGAATTTTTGCTGTAAGAGGTTTAGAATATAACATATTTACGAATCGTTTTGACATCTAAACGGTATAAAAAAATTACAATGTATTGTTGTGAAAGTCCTCTATATAATAAGTGAATCACTTTTTACTACTTTCATATAAAATTGTTGATAAAAAAAATATTTAACTTTGTATTTTTTTTTAGAAAATGGGCGAAGAAATGCTTTTGATTTTGGCCTTTTAGAACTCTCGTTCATGAAATAAAAACAACAGAAATAAGCTTTAGTTCAATATCAATCCATTTCCTCAAAAAAAAATGCAAAACATTAATTAAAATTGGCAATAAAGTCTTTTAAAACAATCTAATTCTCGCGTTATGATACTCGCCTATGATACGATTCACGCCTCAAGTCAGCTAGTCCCCGCCGAGCGCGTCCAAAGGGTGGACATACGTATCTCTTTGGCTCCGAAAATCCTACCTACCTATAGTTATATTATACCATTGATTATAGAGGTATCACGGCCCACATCGATTTCGTACACGGCCTCTTAACATTAAATTTATTTACTTATTCATCAATTCTACCACAAGTATGTGTCTTTATTTTTCAGAAAAAAAATGAAATGTTTAAGTTTGCTTTGAAATTTAGCAAGCTTTGAAATTTATTTATATAGTAGTTTATGTATTGAAACAGCTGTATGTTTCCTGGATAAAAATAAAATAAAAATAACAAAATATAAAAATTTATAAAAAGATGCATGTGAACGGGATCTTAAATCGACCGGGGGAAATCCGGCGCGCGTAGATTAAAATATTTTCAAGGAATCAGAGTAGACTTAGATAATAATATTCCTTCGCCTTGGGCATGGAAGGAACTGGATACCCTTTGAATCCTTTGATTCGTTGCTAGGTTATGAGGCATTGTACGAAATACGAAAGGCAGAAGCCGATCAAACGCCACGACCGAGCTGTAATCTAGGCATTTGAGCTGCCTTTATCTATTTACGTTTCAATTGGCAAGGCGAAGGATTAAAATTCGCTTTGATGATGTGGAAAATCCATTGAGCCATGATGAAATGTGCTCCAAAATTATGCTAGTTTGAATCTAAGTTTGACAGAATCCATCAGACAATTTTATTATAATATTTTATTTTACTACCTATATTACGGGCCAAAGGAACGTCTCTGTGAGGCAATACGGCCCGCCCTTTTAATATCTGCTTGTAGGGATGCGTGTCTATAACCTTCGCAGATTATCTATCAGATTATTATATTATTGAAATTGAGCATCTAAACTTTTGTCGGGTCACTTTTCAGTTCGTCAAAAAATGACAAAATGTTATGTATAAAGCACCGAGTCCGCATGTTAATATCACCCTTCAACTTCAATAGCTCCAGGTTAGAAAATATGGTCCCCATTGCTCAACTGATAGGCAAATAATAATGTTTTATCCGCGCAGCATATTATGATATACATATGTGGGACTCATTATTACAAAACGCCACGATAACATTTTACTAATGACTGTTTAGAAATTAATAATGACCTATGATATGCCATGCTATGATAATCAGGTATCCATTAAGTATTCATTTAATAACTCACATCACATAATTAGGTCATTATTTAATTACTCTAATTCTAAAATAATACTTAAAACGATAATATTAATAAATATAGCAATCGGTACTATAATAAATGCAGATGTATAATACTATTTCATCGAGCAAGCGTAATTCATCGATAAGCAATATCGACGTTAGGCGCATCCTTGTTGACAGCTCGGTTTATTACCCCATCGGAACGTTCATTTGGCCCGTACTTAAATAATGTACAGATTTGTAATCGTAATACATATACCAAGGTATAAATGATCAACAAGTAGATATATTAAAAAGAATAAAAATCACCACTGCTGTTATAGAAAGTCAACTATTGAATATATAATTATTTTTATTAAGGTTTTACTTAAGCGCACAAGTCATAATATATCATCCTCGAAATATTGGACTTAGAAACTTGAAATTTGGTCTACGGATGCCTTCTTGGACCGAAATCACATTTTAATTATAATATCTCATATACAAGCTGTACAAATAATGTATAATTTCCGCCATACAAATATATGGGGTAATCAAATATTTCAATCGCGTTTGATATCGCGCGACGCACATACGAAAATTAAAATCTTCATTGCGTTGTATCGCTCGTTCGAAGTCTGAATTTTTACCGGCATATTTTACGGCGACGCGCGTTTGCAATTCGATATTTAAATTGAATGATGGGACGACCTCGGCTAATTGCCGGGAAAGTCTTGAAAGTCGACGTTTTACTCAAATTTTCCAAACCATATAAGAATTACTAAATGGATCGACCGCATACCGAACATCATATACATAAAAGTGTCTACCCAGCCAAATTGGCGTTAAATTACAAACCGCGCTTGGATGAGGCAAATTCAGGTAAAATTAAGATTAGCTAACTAGCGGCGGAGGCGCAACTTGTATAGGTCAAAAAGCAGAGATGGAGCTCTTGATACCACCTGTGTAACTTTATAATGCAATTAACGTCGGCTGTAGTCTAGTCTAAGGGAGTTAAGGGGAGTTGGCCACGAAGGCCCATTCTGTTCAGGGTTGGTCACACTCACGGGTCAACACCCATCCGACAGCCACCACGCATGAAGTGCGAGCCTGGGTAGGACTCTGGTCTTATGCTTAGTTTCCCCTAGGAATCAATCTTCTGGCGCCCCTAGACGGTCTGCGCTACGTGCGGCATTGCCAATCGATTGCGCACTCTGACTAACAACTTGAGTTGTCGACTACAACGGGCGAGCCCGTCACCACAGGAAGTTTTAACGATTAGTCGTTCTATCGACCTGCAGTGAGCGTAGAAGACTTTGGACAAAACAATCCAGCGTCTAGCTACGCCACAACCCATAAGAGACCAACGCCTTACCGCGAGATAGCCAGGAATGCTACCTGGCGGGCGACACTCGCGCCCTTACTACCAATTGTGACCAGATTTCTCCGGTCTCTCGATTGGTTCCGAGTTCGAGGTCGCTTGCGCGGTCCTCTCCCTTACGAAGCGGTGAAACGGTGAATACCGAATCTATCGCGGACCATGGCGTCCTTTGCCCGCCTCTAACGCGGAACCAATTGAGAGACTGGAGTAATCTGGTCGTAATTGGAAGTAAGGGCGTGAGTGTAAACCCGCTAGGTAACACACCTGGCTATCTCGCGGTTAAGGCGTTGGTCTCTTACGGGCTTGTGGCGGAGCTTGATGGTGAACTGTTTTTGTCCAAGTCTTCTGCGCTCACTTCAGGGAGACAGAACAACTGATCGTTAAAACTTCCTGAGGTGACGGGCTCGCCCTCTGTAGTTGACAACTCTAGTTGTGGTCTAGTCTGCAAAATAAGCGAGTGTATGTATTGAACAGTTATGTGAAAATGACGGGAGGGGCGATTTCCTAAGCAAACCCATCGACAATCGACAATCTTAGCATAGTAAAAAGTCGGTTGTGTCTCCCTAAGACTTTCCCGGCAGGAAGCCAAGGATATTTTTTTATTTTCTTTTATTTGTTGTGTGGCGCTTTTCTAAGGTCTTTATGAGCCTTGTAACACTGCGACCATTGCTGATCTATTGTGGTCGCCACCTACTATAGTTCTGCACTAAGCCCTGTGAAATGTAATATAACATTCGATTAAATATTCCATCCAACATTTTGACAGATTAAATATTCCAATACAACATTTTAACAGATTAAATATTCCAATCCAACATTTTGACAGATTAAATATTCCAATCCAACATTTTGGAAAATTATAAAACTACGCAATTGTAGTCGGAAAAAAACCGGTATGTATTAATGATGAAACCCTGATTTTTTATTCTACTATAACTTCTAAACGCTTGAACCGATTTAGAAAAGCATGATTGTTTTAAGTCAATTCTAATTGTCTCATTCTATTTGTTTTTTTTTTGAGGATTAGATTTTAGGGCAATATAGTTTTATGAGCATTTCAATAAAAAAAATACATAATTTATTGTAAAATTAGAGTCCTGTCCATCCTAGAACGGGCTAGTCTCAGTTGGGTGACAGAATCAAATAAGCAAAAGGTTAAGCCATTCGGTTCCTGTTATTTTTATGAGCAAAAACAATGTTTTATAGTAATTAATACCTAAATAAATAAATAAAAGATAATTGTTTAAATCGTTTTGTCATTCCGAGTGTAATAGGGTAACTAAACTGTCCAAATTAAAAAAATACTGGTCTAAATGTCCAAATGTAAATAAATAAACATAATATGTGTAGTGTTAAATAAAATGGCTGATTTAGTACATTCCGGAAATATGCATTTATCTATAGGAATAAATACATAAACCACAAATATTTCGTAAAAAAACCGTAATAAAAATAAGTATAAATATAATTCACTTTCTGTGACGGCAGTCGTGTTTTTTATTCTTTTTATTATATTTACTTGTTCAGGGAAATCTTTTATCCGGCTTTTCATGTTGTCTTTGTATCCCATGACGTAGAGTGTCGTTATGGCCGGCTCCCGGATCATAACTACTTTTATGCCATACAACTACTCACTCTACTTAAATACATAGGTACGTGTGCGAATGTAAAAAGGAGGGGGTTTCAAGTATATAACCTTGAGGTACGCCGCATCAAATACGTTCAATTAGGCATGGCCGCACTCAGCGTCTGTCGTTAATGAGGGTTGTAGACTAGACGGTAGGGGAAAGGGGGGAGGTGGGGGGCGGTATGGGGGGGGGGGGGTCGGAGGGTCGGAGGGTGTGTGTTGCTTGCTTTATTGTATACGTGTGTGCCGTATTTAGAATGATTGAGCTGTCTATCTCTCATAGGATCGTCTGATGTTGTGCTTAGGAAGCGTCTTCGTCAATCTTTGAACACGAGATTGATGTGTTATGATATTATTATCTAATTATTCAAATTAGGAGCAGACTATATGAGCAGAGTGCGCTCCATTTGCTTTTAACGCGAAAGGTATTTAAAATCAGTCTGAAGCATACCAGGAAAGAAATGTCGGTAATAACGACAACGTATTCATCGTCTGACATTAATAACTCCTGTCAGAGATGAGTATGTAATTTGAGTAGAGCTGAATATTGAGTAGTTATCGGATGAGATATGTAATGACTGCAAAAGAAAGGTAATATTGACATTTTAGCGTATTTTATTTGTACGGTCACTGGGCACACCATGTTGAACAGCTGACCTTAGCATATTACATACTTTAGGAAACAGAGCGGGAATGAAATCATGAGACACATTACAGAGTTTAAGGGGGTATTCTGGTTTAGAGGCCTAAATTTTAGGCGTTTTTCCGAGAAGGATAAAAAAAACTATTTTTACAATCTAGTTTTTTACAAAATGTTCATTGACATTATAAATAGGATAGAAAACGAATTTACCGCGTGAAATTTGTAGCACCCGACGTTTCGGTGACGTTGAAGCCGCCGTTGTCCAGGGTAGACTGAAGAGCTGTCAATCCGTTGTTTAGCGGGTAGGCCGCGTACCGCTTCCGCCACTGCGTAGATTATAACGGTGGTGGGGGGCCGGGCTCGGAGCGCGGGAATTTTGAAAATCCGTCTTGCACACAACACTCACTGTATCCTGTTATACGTCTTTGCGTTCGGCGTTCGGCGGCGGGAACCTCTGAGCCCGGCCCCCCACCACCGTTATAATCTATGCAGTGGCGGAAGCGGTACGCGGCCTACCCGCAAAACAACGGATTGACAGCTCTTCAGTCTACCCTGGACAACGGCGGCTGCAACGTCACCGAAACGTCGGGTGCTACAAATTTCACGCGGTAAATTCGTTTTCTATCTTATTTATAATGTCAAACAACCGCGATAGTCTTCGATTTTATATGTTCATTGACGTTTCAAGAATACAAAAAATATCATCAACAAAAAGATCCAAAAATTCAAAGAGGTAGTAAAGTAGGGGCTAAAAAAAAGGTGCGTCCTGGTCGACGGCCCTACGCAGTGGCGGCAGCGGTTTGCGGCCTACCCGCAAAACAACGGACTGACAGTTCTTCAGTCTACCTAGACAACGGCGGCTGCAACGTCACCGAAACGTCGGGTCCTACAAATTTCACGCGGTAAATTCGTTTTCTATCCTATTTATAATGTCAAACAACCGCGATTGTCTTCGATTTTATGGTACAATATATTTTATTAATTTTTAATCCAATTTTTAAATAAGGTATATTATTCAGCAGCCAGCTTCTTGATCTGGTTGTCCTTTGACATAGGCCTCCCCCATTTTCTTTCATTCATCTCTGTCCCAAGCTTAACTTCTCCATTTTTTCGGTAAGTCATCTTCCCATCTTTTAACTTGACGTCCTTTTTGCCTTTTCCCATTTCTAGCATACCATTCCATTACTTCCTTTGTCCATTTTTCTTTGTTGGTTCTCATGATGTGACCAGTCCAGTTCCATTATAGTTTTCTAATTTTGTTCAAAACATCGGTCACCTTTGTTATTTTTCTAATTTTTGAGGTCGTCCACCTGTCCTGTAGCCTTATGCTCAGTATGCTTCGCTCCATGTTTCCTTGACATACTATAAGTTTTTAATTGTTTTTGTTCGTGGCAGGATAAGTTTGACACCCGTAAGTAAGACATGGGAGAATGCATGTATTATAAAGTTTACTTTTTACTGACATTGGTATCGTTTAATTATTAACTATCTCTTTTAGTGACCAGTACCGTTTCCAAGTGTTGCTTATTCTTCTATCGATTTCTTTTGAGTATTGGTCTTTTATCGATGTTATCTGTCCTAAATATATATATTCAGCTACATATTCGATAATCTCTTGTCCTATTTCTATGTCTTCCTTTAATGCATTTGTCAAGGCCGGAGATCTACATCGAATTAAATTCTTCTTTCATAACGACTATGTAATAAGAGGAGATTGGTGCCATTCACAGAACTACTGACCCAAATGCTAAAGATATCCCAATAAAATCCTCGGATTGACGGCTGTTGAGCATTCGTAAATAAATAACATTTCAAATCCCCGCCGTCAGATATGAGAATCCGCTTTCGGTAAATAAACAAGAAAAGCATCGCTCGCGCTGAACGCGTCATCCCTGGCAGCCGCTGAACTTTCCTCGCGTGTCGCCACAGATTAATTTGAGAGTTGTTTGTACTTGCGCTAGATGCGACACGAAGCTGATTCACCCGAATCATACGCTCTTCTGATACCTGCGCTCAGAGAAGTGACATACGTAGAACCATTCGAAAATATCCATGTTCTTGCCTTTTAGCTGTGAAACGTCACGAAAGATACAGGTCCTTATCATCAGACGTCCACTGTTGGACATAGGCCTTCCCATAGAATGCCATACTGAGAAAAATATAATGATGTAATACACAAAAAGACGCATGTTTCTACAAGGATTACGTATATAACTCGGACTGTGGTCCGTACGTATGAATTAAAATGACGCGTAACGCTGTTGGCGTGACGGCAGTTACCTTGTCGTTAAAAAATAATGTTATTTCATTACGGCGCGACCTTGGGATCTCGCTTCTAACATGACAACAACATAAATACTTAAATAATAAAAACATGACAACATGTACTAGTATACGTACGGTTATAGGCGGACACATGAATCATGTTGAAACTACAATATACTGTTATTTCCGTATTAACCGTAAGGAAAATGTTGACACATATAATCGAGTAATAGAGTTTCAACAAAATTCTTTGTAATTCAACAAAATTACGATTAAAGCATTGTTATTGCTTCACTGTTAAATAAAACCCTATGCCAAATTTCGAGTTTCAAAGTTCACAGGTTTGGGTATCTCCATATAAAATTTCATCCTTCATTTCACCCCCCCCAAGGGTTGATCTTGAAAAAAACTGTGGATGTCATTATTTTTAGATTGTAATGAGTAGCTTAAATATAAATCATGTCAGTAGCTTCAGCGGTTTCGATTTTCCAAACAACAGTATTTCGTTCTTTTCCCTCCTTAGGGGCTGGATTTTGAAAAATCCATTCTTAGTACTCGCTTACAGTATAAAAGAAAGCCTTGTGCAAAATTCCAAGTTCCTAGCCCCTGTGTGATGATATTAGTCAATAGGTATTTTTCGTCTTTTATATATATATATATATAGGGGAAAAGTCAAAAAAAAATCAAGAAAAATAAATGGTGGATCACATTCTGTATCTGAAAAGCCGTCTGTTTCCTATTACTGTGAAGGATTTGCGTGAGATTGATTTCAATTTAGCAGAATAAATAACATAAAACATTGTTTTGATAAAGAAACTAGGATGGCTGGTACACATTTGTCGAAAAATTTCTGAAAAGGAATCCAATCATAACCCTGCGTAAACCAGAAGGAGCTTCAGGACCTTCCAGAGACCTCATTAAATTGCCAGATAGAGGAAGACCGGTAACGTCTCGCCAAAACAAAAAGAAAAGGAAAGACTGCCATTTTGACAGGTTCTCCGTACAAATCAGAACTGGAAGACCCCAATTCAAAACAAAGACCCCACGTGTTACAAAAGGCAAAGGTAAAGGTAAGAAGACCCCACTAAAAACAAAGGAATTTAACGAAAAGAAGACGCCTGAAACTACTACAAATAAAAAATTAAAGCTGAAGGAAACACAAGCAGTGAAAAAACCGACCAAGAAAGCTAAACGCGATAGTGAAGATGAAGATAAAGATAATTAAAGCATATTTAGCTTAGATATGTACTCTAAATCTAAGTCAACAGATGGTTGGATTAAATGTACAAAATGTCCTGGTTGGGCTAATGATGCCCGTGCAGGCATAGATAAAGAAGACGATTTCGAGTATGTCTGTGATTTTTGCCAATAACAACAAAAATCGGTTGTGCCCCCAATGAAAATTGCTGGGTCGGTTGTGCCCCACTGCAGGGGCAACACCGTTTTTTTATATTAATACAGTTTTGAGGTTATAACTACTTTTTATGATGTTTTTGTATTTAAAAACTACTTCAATTGTGTGAACTAATAGTACAGTCACTAAATAAAGCCGTGAAAATGACTAAATTGCTTTATTTTCTCTATATTTTAATCGACTAATTGTTATTGGGGCGGTTTTGCCCCCACTTCCCCTATATATATAAAGAAGATTCATCATCATCATTATCATCAGCCGGTAGACGTCTACTGTTGGACATACCCAGGGCAGGCCCGTCCATATAGGCAAACTATGCAATTGCCTAGGGCGCTCGTATTATGGGGGGCGGCGCGGCGAGGCGATCTGGTAGCGTATGTATCAGAGCATATCTGCGACACGACCACGCGAATCTCTTAGTCATGGAGACTCTAAGGATGTTGATGCAACTGAGTTATGCAGCGAATTACAAGCTATTGCAAGAAGAGTACCAAATAACACTGCGCCACAAGAACTTTTAAATTATATTTGTGAAAATGGGTTAATAGATATCTTACCTAATTTAGTAACTGCAATAAGGGTGTTGCTTCACTGCTGACACTTCCCGTGTCTGTGGCCAGTGGTGAGCGCAGTTTTTCTAAATTAAAACTAATTAAAACGTATCTGCGCTCCACAATGACCCAAGAAAGACTTGTAGGGTTGTCGACTTTATCTATAGAACAAGAAATAGCTCAAACAATAGATTTAAAGGAGATCGTTTCCAATTTTGCTAAAATAAAGGCAAGGAAAATAAAACTTGCTTGATTTAATCTCTAATTAGTATTTTAAAAAATTCTTATATTTCACTCCATACAGCTAAAGAAAGTGGATATATTCTCTTTTTAACCGACTTCAATAAAATGAGGATTTCTCAATTCGGTTGAATGTTTTTTTTTAATGTTTGTTACCAGATCTCAGATCTCCGTCATTTATGAAGCGATTTGGAAAAAAATCTTTGTATTTTAAAGAATATACTTTCAGATTGGTCCCATAGAAATTTTATCAAAATTGGTTCAGTAGTTTGGTTTTAAAATCAAAATATCTGGAAAATATGTGCAAAAATTATTTGAAGCCGGTTGTATTTTTTAAAAAAAGTTTGTATTATAATTATATATAAGTAGGTAAGTCATATCTGTGCTCTAATTATTTGATTAAAAATTACACAATTAATGTTTTGTGATTTTTTTAAATGGACGCCATACTAGTCTTTTGCCTAGGGCGACAAGTTTCCTCGAGACGGCGCTGGACATACCCTCCCCCCCCCCCATAGAGTGCCATGACGAGCGGACTTGAGCCGCCTCCATCCACTTTTTTCCTGCGACCGCGGCAATGTCATCGATCCATATTGTGGGGGGGGGGGGAGGTCGCACACCGCGTCTGCCGGTTCGTGGTTGCCATTCGAGAGCCTTTACCCCCAACGGTTATCGGTTCTGCGAGCCCATTGCTATTTCAAGTTGGTAATTTTAGGAGCTATATCGGTGACCTTGGTCCTTCTGCGGATTTCCTTATTTCGGATCCTAACAAGCAGTAAAACTCCAAGAATTGCTCTCTCCATGGCTCGATGTGCGACTTCAAGCTTGTGTATGAGGCAAATAGTTAGAGACCAGGTCTCAGTGCCGTATGTCATCACTGGCAACACCCATAGATTATATACATCTGTTATGCGGTATTTGTGACGAGAAGATATGGCGTAGTTTCCTAAACTCTGCCCATCCGAGTTGAATTCGTCGGCAGACCTCTTTGTCGAAGTTAAGTCTAGTTGGATCGTCTGACCCAAATAAATATACTGGTCGACAGTTTCAATAATATTGTTCCTAACATGTACCGGTATGGGCATCAGAAGAAGATTTAAATAGGATAGAAAATGAATTCGAATTCCTGGGTCATCTCAACTCCATACACCCAAAAATCAGTTTCACTTATGAAGTAGAGAAGGACGGCTCCCTACCATTTTTGGATGTCAAAGTGACGAGGAGAAGTGACTATACTCTCGGACATACGGTATATCGGAAGCCCACACATACGGACAGATAATTGCATGCAAACTCACACCATCATCCCTACCATCTACGTTCAGTGCGAACGTCGCTCGTGAATAGAGCACGCGATCTATGCCACGCTGAACATTTTCCGAAGGAGATGGAACATGTCAATGATGTCCAAAAATGGATACGGAAAATATCACGAGACACGCACACGATCTAATAGTAAGCTAGTTATTGATAATATTGTACAGAAAACGTATCAGAGTTTAAACGAAGCAGGAGTTTAAGTCGCTTAAAAGATATTTAGTAGTAAGTACGTCATTCAGTTCCAGCAAATTATTCGCTGGCATAATGGATGTTATTATATGAATTATTCGCTGGCATAATGGATAATCCCATGAATACTAAAATTGAAAATGTTATTTTTCATTTATAGTAGTTTAACTTTACCGGCCCATCAACCAACGATGAGGGAAAGTATTGTGAGCCCGCTAAAAAACCTTTTTTGGGATGAAAACGGAAATATCTATTTTGAGCGTCCGGAAATACCCATCCATCTACTAATCTGTGTGGTCGTTGTAGCGAGCGATGGCTTGGCAATACATTCTCGTGTTGCTCCGGGTGCTCTTTTCATAAGTTTATATGGGCGGACCCGCTTTTCCAACGGCTCGCCGCGCGCATTCATCGACGTTCACTCGCACTCGCGCGGAATGAACGCAACGCGGTTCAGTGCTTCGCCATTTCGCCAGAAGGAAACCTAACCTAGGGATTCAAATTGATGAGAAAATGTCTCGGACAGTCCATAATAATCATCTGAAATCGAAGCTATCGTCAGCTTGTTACGCGATTTGCAAACTAAGGAAGATTATTGATAAATAAATTAATAGTAAAAAAAACACTAAAAACACGCTTTTATAAATGATCTTAAATCGTGGTCAAAGTTCATCACAAGGGCTATGATACGATATTCACATACACGCGGCTATGATACGATATTCCCTCATGGAATGCCAGTGCCTATCTTCCGGCTTCATCATCAGACCTTGAAACCTAATCGTGGTCAAAGTTCATTCCAAAAATTTTCTAACAAGTCCAAACACAGCTATGATACGATGTTCCATCATGAACTTCCGGTTCATATCTTCCGACTCCATCATCAGATCAGTTCGACAGTACCATATTATTGTATTGTCATCAGAACTACATACAGCTGCCAATTTTCATGACGCTACGATCCTTGGAAGATGGTTAAATTAGTTTCTAAGATTCCATTACATAGTTACACACAGGTCGACCTAATAAAAGCGTGTTAAAAAGAAGTGATACACGCATATTACTCGCTCGTGGAGTCTCACCCGATATATTTATTTTGCAAAAACGGGCAGCGAGAGCCATTAGGGGTTTAAATCAGCGAGAATCGTGCAAACCTTTATTTTTAGAACTCTGTATTTCCACGATATATGACATTTTTGTTCATGAATGTATGTGAATTCTATAAGAAAAAGCAAACATGTTTAACGCAATCGCATATACACACGCACGATACAAGGAATAAGTCCCCGTATATCCATTCATCGCAGGCTGTCACTTCAGAGTTCCAACGCACAAAGATGTATAGAAGCGTACATTTTTATAACACGCTGTTACAAAACTTGAAAGATATTAATAATTATGTCAAGTTTAAAAAACAAACGAAACAATATTTGTTATCTAAATGTTTCTACAATTTGAGCGAGTTGTAACTTGGGGATTTATTTAATTGTTACATTTGAATTGTTTATGTCATGTCTGTATTTACTACACCCTAAAATGGTTTTTTTTGAAAAATAAATGTGATTTGATTTGAACCTTACCTACCACCGCGAAAGCTTCTTGGAGAATTTATTTTGTATTTATTTTACTTTCCCCGCCTAAGGGAATGTTTTGTGAAAGCGATAAAGCAAAATTTCGTAATGAAGACAGAAAATCCATTTTTCTTTTCTTCTGAGACGATTAGGTCTATTTTCAGACTGAAATCTGATTGTGAGTCTGTGTGTGTGTATGTGTGAATGTGTGTGTGTGTGTGTGTATGTGTGTATGTATCTCTATATCTCTCTATACCTACAGAGATACATAAACATACATATCACATATCTCTATATATGTGTGTGTGTGGGGGGGGGGGGGGGAGGGGGGGTGTATGTACTCCTCCACGATAGCGCCTTAACGCTTCATCCGATTGAGATAAAATTTGGCATGCAGGCATCATTCGGTCATAGAGATAAAAAGGAAATCGGCCCACCAAAAGGCGCGCTAGTCATACTTCAATCTCAAAATATTGAAGTTAGGGACTTGAAAATCGGTACACAGATGCCTTGTGAAATTTCGATTGGAACATCTCGTATACAAGCGAAGCAAATGAAATTCAAAGTCAGCCATATTTACGAAAATACTAAATCATTTTTGGATAAACATCATTTTAATACCACAGAAAATACTACAAATATACTACGAATTGGGAGGGGGTGGGGAGTTTGGCGGGGGGCTTGTCTGTTTTTCTCCGCTGTAAAGTTGCGAGCAGCTAGCGCCATTTGTTACCTGTGTTTGTCACTGCTTAGACGCGGCTGTGGTTCTTGTCTTCGCTTCAATGAAACCCATAACCATTGGCCCATCGCATACCTAACTGAGCAACGTATCTAGGGATGCTGATATTTTACCTTTGATTTAGTTCGGTGATATGAAAAAGTTGTAAACATTGACACTTGTACAATACTTACATAAACACACACTGTATTATACAGTCATATTAGTAAAATACATTAAAATTATTACCCAATACCAACGCTACATGCTCCTACTCATACCCTACATGTACATACATACATACTCATACCCTTTTAATTTTTTTTTTATACATAAATACAATGAATACTTATTTAGACTCTTACTTAGGATTAATATTAACTGAGTTAACATCCACTAAATATACAAATAAATTTGAGCAACTCACTTGCATGTTATCAGGTTCATCCTCGGGTGTTAAGGCCAACGCTCGTCCAGCAGAAGAGAGAGTTAGTAAGCGATTTCCGCTAACTCCCACGTGACCTGAAACAATAGAAGCAAACCAAAAACTTTAGTATAAAATCATTTTCATCGGTTCGCAAGGTTGGTTCATCTTCGGAAAGTCTTAGCCAAAATATTTAAAAAAATGGATTTTATATTCAGGGTTTGTGCCTAAACTACTGGTAAATTCCCCTTAAATTTGATACAAGTAATTAGAATACTAATAATATGTATAGCCTCATTGTTCACGAATTTAGATGCGTGTTTCTTTCCTCTGATGAAATGATAAGTCTCTATTTCAAGAAATGCCAGAGAAGTCTCGAGAGGTTGTTTAGCGAAGTCGTATCGCTAAGGCTAGAACCTACAAAATTGTAAAGGATAATGTCAAACCTGGAACACGTATTATTAATATGAAGGGTTACAGTAAAAACGAACGGTCAAGTTTTTTTTTGATAATTAAAAAAATACATTTTAGCGAGGGTTTGAGTGAGAAAAAATATATTTTTACTATAATTTATAGTACATATATTTGAGTTTCCGAAAATAATATATATACATATATAAATATATATATATATATATATATATATATATATATATATATATATATATATATATATATATATATATATATATATATATATATATATATATATATATATATATATATATATATATATATATATATATATATATATATATATATATATATATATATATATATATATATATATATATATATATATATATATATATATATATATATATATATATATATATATATATATATATATATATATATATATATATATATATATCTATATATATATATATATATATATATATATATATATATATATTTATATATATATATATATATATATATTTATATATGTATATATATTATACGCTCTTGTAAATATCATATAGCCTTAAGTATAAACTTCTCGACCAGAAATTACGATTTATATCTTATTTCATGGGAACGATCAAATGAAGTATTTTATTTTTATTTTCATTTAATAGCTGGCTGATAGCGAGCCCAGCAATCGTATATCGTCCTTTTAAAGAGTGGATATATTCGAATTGCAAATCGAATTTTCGAAATGTCATTCCGCATTTGAGACGATTGATTGTGATTTTTTTCATTGTTTTTTGATTAAATTTGTCTTTAATAAAGACATTTTATTTTGGTTTGCAAAAGGATACGCTTTGTTTTTGAGATGTGGATGGTGGATGAAGGGTGATCGTTCGCTAGCGATAAAGGGATCCCATTAAACCTACAGTGTACCGTCGAAAGTGGTACTCATCCAAGAATACATCTCGTTTAAACAATAAGCATTTCCCAGTCCAGTCCGGGAAAACCTTCCAGCTATGTAAGTGGCTTTTATTATTTTTATTTTTTCATCAAAGTGTCATCCTTTAAACGAATTCTTTAAAAAAAGATTTTACAAAAAACCAATCAAATATTAACAATATTATACAATTTTATCTTATGTTTTGAACTCTTGTAAATATCATATAGCCTTAAGTATAAACTTCTCGACCAGAAATTACGATTTATATCTTATTTCATGGGAACGATCAAATGAAGTTTTTTATTTTTATTTTCATTTAATAGCTGGCTGATAGCGAGCCCAGCAATCGTATATCGTCCTTTTAAAGAGTGGATATATTCGAATTTCAAATCGAATTTTCGAAATGTCATTCCGCATTTAAGAGACGATTGATTGTGATTTTTTTCATTGTTTTTTGCTTAAATTTGTCTTTAATAAAGACATTTTATTTTGGTTTGCAAAAGGATACGCTTTGTTTTTGAGATGTGGATGGTGGATGAAGGGTGATCGTTCGCTAGCGATAAAGGGATCCCATTAAACCTACAGTGTACCGTCGAAAGTGGTACTCATCCAAGAATACATCTCGTTTAAACAATAAGCATTTCCCAGTCCAGTCCGGGAAAACCTTCCAGCTATGTAAGTGGCTTTTATTATTTTTATTTTTTCATCAAAGTGTCATCCTTTAAACGAATTCTTTAAAAAAAGATTTTACAAAAAACCAATCAAATATTAACAATATTATACAATTTTATCTTATGTTTTGAACTCTTGTAAATATCATATAGCCTTAAGTATAAACTTCTCGACCAGAAATTACGATTTATATCTTATTTCATGGGAACGATCAAATGAAGTATTTTATTTTTATTTTCATTTAATAGCTGGCTGATAGCGAGCCCAGCAATCGTATATCGTCCTTTTAAAGAGTGGATATATTCGAATTTCAAATCGAATTTTCGAAATGTCATTCCGCATTTAAGAGACGATTGATTGTGATTTTTTTCATTGTTTTTTGCTTAAATTTGTCTTTAATAAAGACATTTTATTTTGGTTTGCAAAAGGATACGCTTTGTTTTTGAGATGTGGATGGTGGATGAAGGGTGATCGTTCGCTAGCGATAAAGGGATCCCATTAAACCTACAGTGTACCGTCGAAAGTGGTACTCATCCAAGAATACATCTCGTTTAAACAATAAGCATTTCCCAGTCCAGTCCGGGAAAACCTTCCAGCTATGTAAGTGGCTTTTATTATTTTTATTTTTTCATCAAAGTGTCATCCTTTAAACGAATTCTTTAAAAAAAGATTATATATATATATATATATATATATATATATATATATATATATATATATATATATATATATATATATATATATATATATATATATATATATATATATATATATATATATATATATATATATATATATATATATATATATATATATATATATATATATATATATATATATATATATATATATATATATATATATATATATATATATATGTTACTCAGAAAGAAGGCGTAAACTATAATACAAGTATAATAAGAATATTTGAGTCTCAAAAAAATAACGCATTTCACTTAAATTATACCTCAGAAAAAAGCGAAAACGTGCAACAGTCATTGGCCTTGATCAGTATTTTCCATCACAGTTCCTCTTCAGCGTCAACCGGAGGTCATCGAGGTACCACACCTCTGGACCTGACGGGAAAGAATGATCAAGGTCCACCGTCACCGCGTGGCCTTGATCATTCTTTTATTCATTTCCGTCACAGGTTTTCTTCTCCGTTAATTTAAGGGCAGACTATATTTATTTCTAAACTCGAGTCATGCTTGAGTCACGCAGCGACTGCCCAACAAAAAAGAGTGTAATGTGTTCATGATTCATGTATGTATGTTTTCCGTTTCTTTATTCCACCATAACTTCTAAACGCTTAAACCGATTTAGAAATGTAAAGTATTGTTAAAATCGTTATGTCGTTCCGAGTATCATTTGGTACCTAAACTGTCCAAATCTCATGGAAGTAATTGTCTAAATGTCCAAATATCAATAAATTAAGATAAATATATCGTGTTAGTCTTAAATGAAAGGTCTGATTAAGTACATTCTAAAAATATATCTGTATGTACCTACTCGTATAGATAAAAAATCACAAATAGATAGATAAATACAAAAATCACAAATATTTAATACAACCTGTTTTATTATATGAACAACAAGATATTTATTATATGAACAACAAGGCGACGTCACTCTCTGAAAGCCGGGTCAATAGGTACGGCTCACGTGAAACCCCGCTCGACGGGCCTTGGACAAGGCCTGTCGACTGACCCACAGAATGCGCGATCGTCTTTAAACACTAGATGTTTACAGAGAAAGCACGCGTCAACGGGGATGTAGCGAAGCTTCCGGTAATTGAATTTTGTTTCGACGAATATTGTTTTAACCCCTTGAGTATGATACGACCAAATCTGGTTCTGAAACAATTATCCGTTGAATATGATACGACCAGATCTGGTTCCGCGTTTTTTTCACTTCTTTGACGTTCTCATATTTATTCATAATTATCTAATTGTTTTACAAAATGATATTTCAATATTCTATATTCGAAATTTCAATGTAATCATTGTGCAGTTGTTCTTTTTATGATTGGTGTAGTAGTTTCGTAGTTATAGTACTTTAAGGTCGATGTCGCCGAAAATCCTGCAAAAGAGACAGATGCATCCATGAAAATACCCATTTACTCCAAGGGTTAACGAAGAACTTTATTCTCTAACAAACGTGCATTTTAGCGCGAACAAATTGTTTTAAAAAATCATAAATACAGTAGTTCACTTTTTGTAACGGCAGTCATGTTATTTTATTTTTATTTATTTTATTTTTATTTTATTTTTCTTAAAAACATACAGCATAAAAAAATACGTAAAAGCATAATAATATACCAGTAACAAAGCCAATGATATTAAGTCTTTAAATTAGATAAGATATTTAAGTCTTTAAATTATTGTTCTTGTTATACACTCGTATTTTGCAACCGATGGCACTGCTTTAATAAAGGTTTATTGCGTGAGATAGCATCTTTGAATTCAGCGTAACTAGCACTTATATTAAAGTAAACGCACCCACTTCCTTTATACTTTTTTGCTACGGGACACTTTCTTCCGTTCGTCCATACTTTTCCCATGATATATGAATACTACAATACAAATATACTTCAGGATTGTCAGTAAATTTGGTGCTGTTTCAATGTTAAAAAAAGTGCACAGCATATTAAGAATCCCAGTTCCTACTTGTCAGTTGTCGGCCCAAGCGTAGGCGTCAGATATTACACGAATTTATATTGTCCGGTTTACCAAGATTTTCTTGGCCGGACAGACATAAAGAAAACCGAACTGTTCGGTCGAAAACAGAACATCTGAGAGTCCTACTAGTAAGCCATGGTTGTATTCCTCTCTTGATAATTTTAAGGGACATAATTCAATGTGTTGAACACCCAAAACATTATGAAAACTTTCTCTAATTAAAAAAAACTGTTGAAAAAAAATGTGACTGCTCAATAAAAGACATTGCAAAGTTATTATAAAATTTCACAAACACAACATTCAACTGATAAAATAGGAAACACACTTCGTTTATGTGAATGAACTACAATATAACTAATTAAACAGTTACTAAAATATAACTAATTAAACAGTTAATGATTAGAACTACTTAAAAGCCATTTTGCTCCTGAGATGTGATATACGAATTTCTACATATTTTGGTTTGTAGAAACCGAATCGACTTTGAAAATGTTCAAGCACGTAACATATGTTACTGGAAATGAAAAATTGAAATCCATTGGATCTACTTCTTCGTCCTCTCCTATTTTCATTAGTTGGGGTCGGGTCTCCTCTTTTTTCTGCGCTAGGTCAAACGATCTTGGGTTGTAGGTTTGGACAATTAGGCTTTCTTTAGGTCTCTTTCGATGTTGGACCACCAGGCCAGTAGCGGGCTACCTCTTCCTTTCTTTTGCTCAGATAGTTTCAGAGCAATTTGTACCACATGGTCGTCACTTTGTCTTTTGACATGCCCATACCAGCGTAGGCGGTTTTCGGTTATCTTATCTGCGATTTGTGCAACCTTGAAGCTACCTTGTATGTGTTCATTACGGATTCTGTCCAGCCTAGTTACACTTCCCGTCCACCTGAGCATCTTTATTTCGTTAATATGTGCTTTTTCTTTATGTGTTGTCTTCGTTGTCCAGCACTCGGAGCCGTTAGTTTTTATGGGAATGCGTGGGTCACACATGGCACCAGTAAGTGATAGCCATTTTTGCCATACAACGTTAATTCTATGAGACACATGCGCGTCGACTTTGGCATCGAGTGTCATCATGGAGTCTAGGTGTTTGAACTTATCTACTGTGGGAATAGGTGTCGTCCCAACAAAGATAGTTTCTGTTGTAGTGTCTGTCCGTGCAGTCTCTATCTTGCCCCTACGGACCCTCAGGCCGTACTTTTCAATCGTATTTAAATTTCTATTGGATGAGCGAGATAACATCATTTTGCATTCACTTCATATCTAATTGGGCCATATGAAGAACTTTGTAAGGGCTCTGAATAAAGTAGGTCACGACTTCAATCATTTGAAATAAAAAAATCCCAAATTAAGTGAAGCAAAGCTAAAAGAGGGTATATTTGTTGGACCACAAATAAGAAAATTGTTGAAAGAAAGACAGAAAGAGAAAATTTTTGATACCAAAATCACAATATCGAATTAGCTGCTCGGTCCTCTTTCTGTGTATCTAGTTAGAGTAAAACTGATTTTACAACTGAATTCTGCTCTCCAAAATTAGGTAATTCCACATATTTACAAACCAAATGTAGAAGAAAACTTTAAATTTGTTAACTGACTGGTGTAATTTGTGAATGGCAGCTAAGCAATTTTCATCAAAAGACCTACCCGTTATTGCTTCGCTTATCCCTTTGGTTTGCGATAGAATTGTATAGCTTATTTGATAAGCTCATCGCAGAAGCGACTTTTTATTCTCAGAAAAGAAATAAAGTGATTGGTTGGGTTGCTGGAACATTTTCCCATGCCGCACGAGTTGGAAAACGCCTCAGAAAATATTATTTCTTTCGAGGTTGAAACACCGCAACCAGGGAGGCAGAAAATAACACGGCAAAGATTCAATAAACTCTGACGATTATAAATGGATTGCCATTGATTAAATAGCATACTAGATTGCTCAACGTCGTACTACGATTTGACAACCAGGATTATACTACGAAACGCAACGTGTATATGGCACTCATAGTTCCAAAAATTGCCAAAAAATGTATTTTTCGAAATTTACATACATCGTCGCCTTAAATGGTATTGGGCAGGCCATATAGCTCGCAGAACGGACAACCGTAGGGGAAAATGGGTTCTCGAATAACGACCACGAACCGGCAGACGATGTGTGTTTTGGCCAACAAGATACCGCAGGATGGAGGCGGATTGAGACCATTTGTAATGGCATTCTATAAGGAAGGCCTATATTGAACAGTGTACGTCTACCGGCTGCTGCTGCTGATGATGATGATATATTTAAGACTTTATTCATATAATACATATTTTTATATGTGTCCTTCATTACTAATACCTAACTCCCAAACTCAAAACATTTATTTATTTATTTATTATTTACAGCACTAATGGCTATTTTATATACAACGAAAATTTACCCTTGAAATAAATAAAAACAATACCCTTTTTTAATAAGCTGAATATGCTGAGTTTGGATTGTGTAAGTCATACCCTTTTTTAGTAAGCTGTATATGCTGAGTTTGGATTGTGTAAGTCAAAATCAACCCATTATAAATATGTTTTGTACTAGTTGGTCAGTCATTGGGGCCAATTTGCGATAAAATGAAATCAAGTATCTGATGACTAGAAGACGGCGATTGCTGATTGTGACAAATTGTTTACGGAGTGGATTGAATGCGTTTCCGACAAAATATCATTAGCGATAATGAACTGAGTGCGCATTGCGGACGATTTGAAGGTACAGATTATATGTAGGTAAATAAAAATGATGTTTCACGACGTTTTATCAAATGCGGTTGAAATTTAAAAGTATAAGGAGCAAATAATTAAGTACCTTGACTTAACCGTAAGTGGTTTCACTTAAAAACAGTCGGCAGGAAACTGATCTTCGATTCTATTTAAGCACACACTTTCTCTCTCTCTTTCTCGCTCTCACACACACGCATACGCAGAGACACCCTTATACACACATAAACACACATACACTTCAGATTTACCGCTGTTTTCCATCGAATGGACTGATTTTAACCCTTCGAGTAGCAGCATAAATTCATGGTAGACCGCGGCAATTTATTGGAATTTATATCTAAAACTATGGAACTACTATAGCAATCATATAGAGAACTATGCAATGATCGCATTGAAATTTCGTATATAGAATATTGAAATCTCATTTTGTAAAACAATTATATAATTATGAATAAATATGAGAAATCGAAAAAGTGAAAAAAACTCGGTATTTCCAACTTGTACATGTCTTAACCCCTTGAGTATGATACGACCAAATCTGGTTCTGAAACAATTATCCGTTGAGTATGATACGACCAGATCTGGTTCCGCGTTTCTTTCACTTCTTTGACATTCTCATATTTGCTCATAATTATCTAATTGTTTTACAAAATGATATTTCAATATTCTATATTCGAAATTTCAATGCAATCATTGTGCAGTTGTTCTTTTTATGATTGGTGTAGTAGTTTCGTAGTTATAGTACTTTAAGGTCGATGTCGCCGAAAATCCTGCAAAAGAGACAGATGCATCCATGAAAATACCCATTTACTCGAAGGGTTAAGGTAAAATACGGTACCCTATTTAGAAATTGTAAATGCTATCATGGTCTTTATTGGATTCTCTATCAAAGGTAATATTTCGTTTTACTTATTTACATACAAAAATATTTATTTTCAAACTGCTAAACGCTTTTGTTCGAGGTCTCGCGTCTGCGTCTTTTCGCCTTTCCTGCAGTTTTTCTGGTGTTTATATTTTATTTTACATTTAATAAGAGCGATAAACAAAAAAAGCGAAAATAAGCGAAAAACCACGGTACGAGCGACACGATCAAATCTAACGATTGACAAATGACAGCTAAAAATGACAAAATGATCAGAAAATGACAGCTAAGATTTGACAGTTCTCTCGCTAACGGCTGGTTAGTGGCGCTAACCAGGCGCCAGGGAGCGAGCAGTTTCGAGTATTTAACTGCTGTTAGGCTCTTTAAACACGGTTATCTATCTTAACCGAGTTTGGTGCAAGTCGCCCTTAATGCCTGTTTAAATGCTTATTTAAACATGTTGTGTATGATGTACTTCCAATAAGTTTATATTTTATATGTATGTTTATATTGCCTCTCAGCGGATTGGTCTATACTTTTAAGTCGATTTGCTTGTGAAATAAAATAAATAAAAATCGGTCGCAGTGGTCTTCATTAGTTTACAGCGTAATGACACGATTTTTTAAAGTATTTATTTAATTTACAGTTATATTCGTGTGGTTCTTAATGGTTCTATATAGCTTAGGAAGAGTTGGCTAATTTTTATGTCACCGTGGCATGCCCAACTCACGGTTCAACTTCTATCCGATAGCGTCCTCAAAGAGGGACTTAAACTGCAGAGCCGCTGTGAGCTTCTGCCACGACTGTAATTTGCAGTCGGAGGCGGTAGGGTTCGAAAATGTGCGGATTAGGGGGAACACCTCCGGCGGAACTGGGCGGTTGGTGCACTACCGCGACCCTTGTACTCAAGGTAGTACGCAATAAACAGCCGCGATATCTTTACTCGATTATGACGTGGTCCCGTAACCGGCATGTCCATTCAACACGGGCACGTGAACAACTTGCTATAATACCCAAGCACAAAACTACACATTTCCAGTGCAGCTTTTCGTATTATTCTGCGGTTGTATGGAATCGGTTGGGAATGGCTTTGCGATCGAAATCAATTGCAGTATTTAAGGACCACTTTAAAAGTTTATTATTAAAGGAAGATATTTAGATGTCATAATTTGATTTTATTTTAAAACAACTATTGCTAATTGGATTATTACTATTGTCTTCGTTTATTTATTAATTTGTAACCTGATTATTTAATGTTAAATATTTTGATTTTGATTATTTTTGATTTATTATATGTAGATTATTAAATTTATGTAATTACACTATTTTCTTTTAATATCATTTGATGTTAAATATCTTGATTTTGATTATTTCGATTTGTGTATTTATTTGATTATGATTATTTGGATTTTTTGTTTTAAGATTTATTTTATTTGGTTATTTTATTTTAAAAATCATATACCTATGTATCAATAATTAATAGGTGTGTCCTGAAAACCAGGATAAGAGATATCCTGAGGATACCCCTCATTTGCAACGTTTGTAGCTTTATTTCATAGTCTTTGTCTATTTATAGTTTTAATTTTTAATCTGTGTGTTCTTGTTTTTTTTTGTATATGTTTTTTTATAACAGCTGCAAATAAATAAATAAATAAATAAATAAATCAATCAATATATTCAAACGGAAGTACTGCTTACGTATAAGTTACGATAGAGGCCGCGCAAGCGAACTCGAGTGCGTGAATCTGGTAGTAAGGGCGCGAGTTCAGCCCGCTGCCCCTTATTGGCATACAATGAGAAAATATTGGATTGATTCTTACATTACCATTTTGTTAATACGGTTTTATATAGAATAACGACGTTTCAATCGTAATGTTGTTAAATTACAAGGAATTTTGTTAAAACCATATTACTTGAATATATGTGTCAATATTTTCCGTATGGTTAATACAGAAATAACAGTATACTGTAATTTTAACATAATTCATGGTCCGAATATAACCGTAAGTATACTACTACTTGTTGCCATGTTAGAAGCGTGAACCCAATGTCGCGAAGTAATGAAATAATATTATGTTTTAATATTGCGCCACGGTAACTGCCGTTATGTTAATTCATACGTATGGACCACAGCCCAAGTTATATACGTAATCCTTGATGAATCATGCGTATTTCCGTGTGTTACAAAGTTACATTTTTCTCGGTGTAGTTAGACGGTGGACTGTGTTGTCCCTAAGTCTCTGCGTTTAGCCCGCGTTCAAAAGAATGATTCAATATCGTTATAACTTCCTGGGGTGGCGGGTTCGCCCGTAGTTGTTGACAGCTCTTAAGTGTTTCATTTATTCATTTTATTTATTTATTTACATAAGTAATGCAAATATTAAAAATAACAGTAAACAATTTCAGCGTAGGAATTATGCATAGAAATACTTTCAAAATTGAGTCAAAAGCAGAAAAAAAGAATATATTGCATAGTCTAGTGGCAACGTCACCTAACTAGGCTGGGACCTGTTCTAAGGTAAACATTTATTTTTGAATGTGCTTGCATAAATAGCGTGTTTATAAAAATGGCATATATTCCATGTATGCACAAAATAATGGAATTGCAAAACAATATTAAAAATGACTAAATACTTAAATTAAATAATTAAATTAAAGTTAGAAGTGGAAAATTAAAATCGACAGCAAATAAATTCAATCAGAAAAAAAACACAAAACAATTTAAAAAAGTAAAAATTAGAATAAGAATTTAAACAAAATAGTCCTGCATTTTACTTATAACTAAGATAAAATAGTGTTAAAACTAAAACAAAATATCTCTTAATATACGTTAAAACAAAATAATAATAATAATAATAATATTAAATAAAATAATAATATTAAATAAAATAATAATAATAATATAACATAATACAATATAAGATTCAAAATATTCAAATGTCCGGGTTAGATTATAATGTCCATGATGTGTACATGATGAATTGTAAAAATATTCTGTCCCAAATTAGACATTTGTTTTTGAATTACTGCTGCTGCACTCTACCAGCTGCCGAAGCAAGTCGCAAATCACATTTTGAATGGTATTGAAAGTATAAACTCGAGTACCACAGTCATCAATATAACTGGGGGACATTTCTGAGTACCGTCACTCAATAAAACGCCATGTCAATCAGAAGGAGACAGACGGAGATTTATCATGATTTACGTGGGGAGGTAGAAAGGTTGGCATTGAAAGTAACGTAGGTAGTAATTTGCGTCAAGACAGACTCTTAAAATGGGAACAAGCGATATATGGATTTTCATATTTGTTATCTGCTGTTGTTACGATTGCTGGCCACATATACGTAACCAGGGTTTGGAAATGGGGTGGGATTACTATCGGTGACGGGGGGAAGGGGAGCACCATAAAAATGCTGCTCATTGTAATCATTGTGGAATCATGTCGTGGTCATTTCAGAACTCTCAGTATACTCACTTTACCTACCGTCTATTTACTCTACTCATCTTTGAATGTATAAAAATGATATAAAGAGATATAGGTTAGTGAAAGACTCAAATGGAAATTCACTCTCATTTTTTGTGGTAGTCATAATTGATTACTCTGTCCGTCTTTGGAATTATGTTGAGATCGAAAATACGTTGGAATGGTATTTATTTATTTATTTATAATAGTAATGTACAGCGGTTTGCAATATGTCTAACACTAAACTTAGGTAATTTTTAATAACATTGAAAAAAAATTAGCTTAAAATATAATAAACCCACAGCAAGTTGTGTTACGCTTATAGTGAAGATCGGTCCCATGTCGCCCAACTTGTTCTAGGCTAAACATTTTAAACATATACAAGTTTAAAAGAAGAATACATGTTAAAAAAATCGTTTTTAAAAAAGAATAAAAACATTGTGTTATAATGTTAAAAACTTAATAATGTTAAAAACCGTATGTTATATCGCATAATAATGTTAAAAACTGTATGTTACATCGCAATATCGTCGCACGATGCGCAAAACTACCCAGGTGTTCCCCAGATTGGATCCGACCCCACCTGCCTACGACACAGCCGTGTCAGGGTTCATAGAGTTCTTTCCCGGTTAGTCTCTCTTAGAGGAGGCTTCCGGATGAGAGTTGAATCGGGAGTTGAGCCGACCCAAAATGACAAACAGGTCATCAGGCCCAACTGAATGGAACCGTTAGACACCAGGGGGCCTGACCAGGGAAGGTCAAATCTTCAGAATCAAACTTCAATTGATTCTGTTGTTCCTTTTGAACAAGCAGATTTAGAAGATGCTGCGGTTAGGTCTTGGCTCTCGGGACGCATATTGAAGCCGGTTTCGAAAAGTTTCTGAAAACAGTCGCATTTATCAAGGCGTCGTCTGCATACGATACAGTGTAGAGAAAAGGGCCGCTGTCGAAATGTATGAAGAGCCCCACCGAATTTCACAATTGAAATTGAAATATTTTGTGAAGGGAGTATGCCTGTAACACAGGTAGTTTTAGTTCCTTACTATTGACCACTAGTTTAAGTTCCTTACTACTGATACACCGATATATCTATGGTGTTCATTGATTCTTTTTCTATTTTAAATTAGTATACTGCAACCATAACTTCCTATACTGCAACCAAATAATTTTAACAATCGATTATTTTACTATTCTAAATATTTGCTGTTATTCCCACAATAAAAAAATCTACTTCATTTGTATTAGTAACATATGTAACCTACTATTAAAAAATATTTATTTTATTTTATTTCTCTGTAATTGCCTGCATTATTTATTCGTCTGTTTAACTGTGATAAATTTAATTATAATTACACATTGCCTTATAATCATATTTTTTTATAATACCTGACTTTTTCACATTTTTATTTATATTGGTATATTTTACAATCTTTTAATTATTGGATTATTATAAAACTATTTATTTAAACCTTCCTTCCGAGTTGACGTGAATAAAAATTTAGGTATTTGTGCAATGACACGCGCCCGCGCGCTTTCGATATATAGGTACATAAAGATGTATAGGTATACCGCGGCGACAAGGGAATACGTCCCACCGTTGGCAGTGGCCAATTACGACTGACGATTTCGGCTTCGCGCGTCGTCTAATATAGTCGATTTAGCTTTTCAATTATAATATAATGAATTATCAAATGAATAGTTTTTTATAAAGTAAAAATTAGATTACAATAATAAAATAACTAAAGATTACTGTGTTATTTTTTATATCACTCAAAAGTATCTTCAATAAACAAAAAAAAATAATGTTTGGTAATAACATTTTTTGGAAATCACGTAAATTCAAACATTTTTCTCTTATATTTTTTGTATGGAAATTCTAAAAACTGTCTTGGTACTATGCAAATAGACCATACGCTGGTGTAAATAGTATTTTTTAATACTGAGAATCATCTCTAGGATTTCAAAAACTGAAGATAAATCTCGCTTGTTTTTATTTTTTTACAAAACAGTAACAGAATAAAGATAATTTACAATTAATATGGAAATAATTTACCAATTTCGTTTTGGCGAAATGATAGCTTAAGGACCAGGTTTTTAAAATCCGGCATAATTGTATTAAAATTCTTTTTCGTGTTTCGACAACCAGGCCACAAAATTATGTTTCATATATCTTTTGGCCGCCACGGCCTATTTAAGTGCGATTTGCGATAATTTCGGTAGTATTTATTTGCTTCATTTGTAATAAAATATCCTACTAGCACGATAATTAAAAAAATACATTATAGTATGTTGCCATTAGCCATGTCAGTATATTTATTAAATATAATAACTTTAATTTTGAATATGATTTTCCAATATTGCAACCTGCAATATTGTTTGTTGTATTTATTTATTAATTTTAATGTTGACTATTATTTGCTCTTATGGCAACCTATCTGTATATTTATTGTGCTTATTATATATTTTGAGTCTCATCGGAAATATGCTAGAGAATCGTTGATTTGGAGTCACTCTATTGGTGACTTGCACCAACCGGGCTGTTAACTTCTGCTAACTGTGGTTAGCTAACCACGATAAACAATTTATCAGCCGGTTAAATTATGACGGCTTGCACCAACACACACTGGACGTCCCGGTTAACTAACGCCTTTCGGAATCCGCAAAACCAATTTTGAGTGTTTGAACATAACCATAGACACAACTGAAATCGAGATTGCTCGCCACAGCACAGTTCAAAATGGCGGACGGGAGGTTCTCAGCTCATCAGCTGTCACAAGCTTTTGTTCATGTCTCGCTATCGCGTCTTTCCTGATTAACATTAGACATATAGGAAAACATTTTACAAGCGCGATAACCAAAAAAAGCGTAAAAACCGGGGCGCAGGCGACGCGATCAAATCTAACCTCGAAATTTGACAACTAGCGTTTGACAGCTCGCTAAATGCTGGTTAGTGGCGCTAACCGGGCACCAGGGCTCGGTTAGTGAATTTAACTGCAGTTACCTTAACAGAGCATGGCGCAAGCAGTTTCGAGTATTTAACTGCGGTTAGGCTCTTTAAACACGGTTATCTATCTTAACCGAGCTTGGTGCAAGTCGCCCTATGTGTCCGTACTAATAAATTTAAATTCCCTAAAAATGGCCTAAGTCAGGGCTCGGTACTCGCACCTCTTCTATTCAATCTTTATATTAGTGACATGCTAGATACCATAGCAAGGAATTTCACCTAGGCGGACGATATAGATCTGGCTGTACAAATTAAGAATAAAAAAGGGAAAACTGTAGTCTGTGCCGATATAAAGACTATAGATACTTACTACCGTGAATGGGGACTGCACCACAATCCGGCAAAAGCTAAATAAAGTTACTTACGAAATTATAACTTCTAGATTATATTAAAAGCTATTCCTCAGTTTGTATATGACTATTTTGTTTCTGGTCAAGGAGACTTCCAACTCTTCCTTTAGAAATAAGCCATAGCGATAGGCAAACCAGCCAGTGATCGATATATTTGTAAGCGTATTTCTCCATGACAACACTGACGTCAAGATAACAAGTGGTTGAGTGACGAGTCACAACACGCGACGTCGCTATCTCGTCACTTATGTTCCTCTTTCTATACAATAATTATTTCTAAACCTATAAATTATGTATACCTTCGATAGATATTGAGTAGCCATCAAAGTAATTTATACAAGTTTCTCGTCATGGAATGAATACTTATTTAATTTTATTTGTTATTGAACAGTTATTTAGATGAGTTCCAAATTTTAAACAATCCTAACTAGGTAACACCTGTGCTAAGGAAGGTTTACATTTGCAGTTATATTGTTGTTTAAGTTGTTTGCTACTGTCAGCCGATGTTTTTATATTTTACAGATTACATTATTATAAGAACTTTTCTCCATTTACATAATATAAAATATATATGAAAAAAATAATGGAAAGAAATATTTATATATTTAAGACTCCACAACAAGCTCTATATGGGCGTATAGATGTATGTTCAGTAGATAAAGCGATGCGAGGACATTGTAGGTTTACGGGCCCTTTGTCTAAAGGGCCCGTAAACGTAAACGATCACCCTCCATACATTCACCAAAAAAAAAACCGAATACTCTTTAAAAATCTAATAAATCGATTGATGATGAAATCAATCAAAAAAACTAAAAGCAAACAATAAGAATACAAGCCGTTACATTGCCAAATGCCGTTATTTAGGAAGGTTTTCATTTTTTTTTTTAATATTTTTTAAAACACATTGTCAAAAAACGTTAAAAAAGTTAACTTTTAGAAAATATAAACTTTGTTTTGTTTTACATTTTCTATAGTATTTTTTATAATGCAAAATCCAAAAATAAAATCGAAGTCTTCCTATAGAAGAGTGTTTGGAATCATCCGCAAGTGGCTTTTTAAAAAATGACAAACTCAATGGTCTTTCTACTACATGTTTTTGGAAAAAGTTCGCAGCCAAAACCCATTTCTTAATAGGGTACGGAGCCCCTGGCGCGCGAATCAAACGTACAGCTCACCAGTTTTATTTTTATTTATTAACACCTGTTAAATGAAGGTGGGATAATAAATTATGTATACTTTTAAAATAAATGCCAAAAATAAGCAGACGCACTTCATTTTACGTATTAGCAATGAAAAACACCTAGGTAGCAAAGTTCATGTGTCTTGCAATTAAGTCCTAATAAAGATTGAAAAATGCGAGAGAAAACATTAAATATGGATTACGAATTTCAAAATAAAGTTATTCATAATTAGATTTGACAGTATTTTATTTCAAGATTATTATAATTCTAAGAAAGTATTATAGCTCATAAATAAAACAATGAATAGCAAGCTATTACAGAAGCTATTATTACGAAACGTTTGAAGTATTGGCAAGAAACTACTATTTGACAATGTACATTCCTAGCAAAATTGGTATGACCGACATTTCGGCGTTTCGCAAATCTTTGAACAACTATCCCTGCAAGGCTCATGGCAGGTATTAGGCGACTGCGAGCAGGGGTCTTGACGAAAAGGGGCGCACGGCGACGCACAGGTTCTTAAGCTGGGCTCCTGGCAGGTATTGCAGGATCGTGAGCAAGACTCCTGGCAAGGCGATTCGCACTTTCTTGGGCAGCTACCTATGCATGGATCCTGGCATGTATTGCAGGATCGTGAGCAGGACTCCTGGCAAGGCGATTCGCACGTTCTTGGGCAGCTATCTCTGCATGGTTCCTGGCATGTGTTGCAGGATTGCGAGCAAGACTCCTTGCAAGGCGATTCGCAAGTTCTTGGGCAGATATCTCTGCATGGTTCCTGGCATGTGTTGCAGGATTGCGAGCAAGACTCCTTGCAAGGCGATTCGCACGTTCTTGGGCAGATATCTCTGCATGGTTCCTGGCATGTGTTGCAGGATTGCGAGCAAGACTCCTTGCAAGGCGATTCGCACGTTCTTGGGCAGCTATCTCTGCATGGTTCCTGGCATGTGTTGCAGGATTGTGAGCAGGACTCCTGGCAAGGCGATTCGCACGTTCTTGGGCAGCTATCTCTGCATGGTTCCTGGCATGTGTTGCAGGATTGCGAGCAAGACTCCTTGCAAGGCGATTCGCACGTTCTTGGGCAGATATCTCTGCATGGTTCCTGGCATGTGTTGCAGGATCGTGAGCAGGACTCCTGGCAAGGCGATTCGCACGTTCTTGGGCAGCTATCTCTGCATGGTTCCTGGCATGTGTTGCAGGATTGCGAGCAAGACTCCTTGCAAGGCGATTCGCAAGTTCTTGGGCAGATATCTCTGCATGGTTCCTGGCATGTGTTGCAGGATTGCGAGCAAGACTCCTTGCAAGGCGATTCGCACGTTCTTGGGCAGATATCTCTGCATGGTTCCTGGCATGTGTTGCAGGATTGCGAGCAAGACTCCTTGCAAGGCGATTCGCACGTTCTTGGGCAGCTATCTCTGCATGGTTCCTGGCATGTGTTGCAGGATTGTGAACAGGACTCCTGGCAAGGCGATTCGCACGTTCTTGGGCAGCTATCTCTACATGGTTCCTGGCATGTGTTGCAGGATTGCGAGCAAGACTCCTTGCAAGGCGATTCGCACGTTCTTGGGCAGATATCTCTGCATGGTTCCTGGCATGTGTTGCAGGATCGTGAGCAGGACTCCTGGCAAGGCGATTCGCACGTTCTTGGGCAGCTATCTCTGCATGGTTCCTGGCATGTGTTGCAGGATTGCGAGCAAGACTCCTTGCAAGGCGATTCGCAAGTTCTTGGGCAGATATCTCTGCATGGTTCCTGGCATGTGTTGCAGGATTGCGAGCAAGACTCCTTGCAAGGCGATTCGCACGTTCTTGGGCAGATATCTCTGCATGGTTCCTGGCATGTGTTGCAGTATTGCGAGCAAGACTCCTTGCAAGGCGATTCGCACGTTCTTGGGCAGCTATCTCTGCATGGTTCCTGGCATGTGTTGCAGGATTGTGAACAGGACTCCTGGCAAGGCGATTCGCACGTTCTTGGGCAGCTATCTCTACATGGTTCCTGGCATGTGTTGCAGGATTGCGAGCAAGACTCCTTGCAAGGCGATTCGCACGTTCTTGGGCAGATATCTCTGCATGGTTCCTGGCATGTGTTGCAGGATTGCGAACAAGACTCCTTGCAAGGAGATTCGCACGTTCTTGGGCAGCTATCTCGGCATGGTTCCTGGCATTTGTTGCAGGATCGGGAGCAAGACGCCTGGCAAGTGGATTCGCACGTTCTTGGGCAGCTATCTCTGCATGGTTCCTGGCGTGTGTTGCAGGATTGTGAGCAGGACTCCTGGCAAGGTGATTCGCACGTTCTTGGGCAGCTGTCTCTGCATGGTTCCTGGCACGTGTTGCAGGATTGAGAGCATGACTCTCGGCATGGCGAGTCACATGTTCTCGGGCATGGATCCTGGCAGGTATTGCAAGATTGTGAACAAGACTCCCGGCAAGGCGATTCACAAATTGTAGAACATGGTTCCTGGCATGTATTGCATGACTGCGAACAAGACTCCCGGCAAGGCAATTCACAAGTTCTTGAGCATGGTTCTTGGTAGATATTGCAAGATTGCGAACATGTCTCCTGGCAAGACCTCCCACATGGCGTCGCATGTAGGGCCTGGAAAAACGAAGTTAATAAATATAACAATAGTTCATATTATTTTAAACATTAGAGGGAGATGGCGAAATTGACGGAATTCTTGCTTGGCTATTAAACTAAATAAGATTTTACTTTAAAATTAAATTTATGCTATTATTTAATTTAATCCAGTTGGAATCTACCAAAAATCTAATATATTGAATTTCTCACACACCTAATTAATTATATACACAATAATGGGACTCGATAAACCGTATCAATTTGTTCAGTGCCTGGGTACATTGGTATTAGACTCAAAGAAGAAAAAGAGTCACTTTTATTTAATAAATTTAATGTTTACTCAACATATAAGAAATAAATAAAGAATAAAAAAATAGATAATACTAGTTATATCCTGATATTTATTAATTTAAATGTATACCTGAACTAGAAGAACTGCAGCGATGAATATCTTGAAGGTGAACATCTTGGAGACAAATTCAGCGACGAATGATGTTGTTGTAGCTGCTTCTTCGGTATTTATATGAATCGTTATAGTTCAGGTGTTAGAATACGTGCATTATTGTAAGTTATGCGTTTTTCTAGTTGTGATGGAATGCATATTTTTCGCTTGATATTTGATAACATATTGATAATGAATATTGTAACGCTATTTTCTACTGATGCCCATCCGTTAGTCTCTTTTTTGCTTTGCTATTACTTGAGTGTTTAGGAAATATTCTTCTTCTTTGAGTGCCATTTCCTACCGAAGGTTGGCGACCATCGAAGCAATTTTCAATTTCGGAACAGCTTTGCAAGGCATAGAGATATACTTATATGTAATTTAAAATTGGTTCTCGTTTCTATTGTACACCAGGATACTGCTGCTGAGACGGTTGTGCTCTCTCAACGTCTCTAAGGGTGCTACCACACCAACCGATCGATCATCGATCGCTTGCAACGATCGACGCTAGAATACATCAGTCGATGTCGATCGTCAGTTGATGTAGATCGACAGTCGATAATAATCGATTGCAGTGTGTATAACTAAGTCATGCATGGCGCCCGCAGAGAGAAATACTGGCCCGTATTCCGTTTCTCGCAGACGCCTAACTTGGGGTCTAATAACGCGCTAAAACGACGCTTAATTTTGGACTGACGTTTTGGTATTCCCTTCATGGGCACTGGAGTGTGCTTATGTAGACGTTATCAGGCTTGTAAATTGATGTCTCTTACTATCTAGACCGTTTTCCATATTCCGTTTCTATAAGTGTCATGGCGGATGTGTCTCGTCCAAGGTCTTAACTAAGAACTGTCTAAATTAAGCAATCTGTGTCTGACAGCCGTGTAACTCTTGTTTCTCCCGTGATTTCGAAGATATTTCGTAGTGATTTCAAAGAAATTTGCTCAGCATTGGTTTCTAAATCGAAGGAGGGACGATGACCGCCGATATTAGTAAATAATCGTTAAATAATATCTACAGTTTTTCCTGTGTCAATATTTTTTGTAGATTATGATAAAAAGTCTTGTATATTGTTTGCCTTGTATGATAAAAAGCCTTGTATATTTGTATATATTAAAACAAACGAAAAAGTGGCTACAATCAGCGTGCGGTGACGAGACGACGACGGACCGGCGAGCTAGTGACCGAACTGTCAAAATGAAGACCCAACTTTGGAACGGCCTTAGACAAAACGGAAAATTTTACGAGTTTTAGACCGGTTATTAATTTTGATGAAAAGGAATACCAACAAAATACCGAAGGTGCTTATGTTCTTAGTTATAGCACTACCTTAGTGATAAACAGAACACAACCCAATGTCTCCTTTATACATAAATCCTATCGCTGAGAATCTTACTTCATCATACCATCTTTATGCGGATAATCTTCAAATTTAGATGCATGCTAGATCGGACAAAATTCCCAGTGCAATTATCTCATTAAATACTAACCTAAATCTAGTTACTCGTTAGGCTAAATCCCAAGGTATCCCCATTAACCCTAACAAACCTCAGGCGATCCTGATTGGTAGTTGACGTTAGTTTCGTTATTGAACACAATCTGAATGAGATTGATAAATCTAAGGTCGATAAAAACCTCGGGTTCTTTTAGAACTATATCGTGTAAGCCAACTTTTCTTCCAGCACGGGTACCTCGATCGAAATATAGGAACATTTTCTTAAGTATGCTCCACCTATAAGCAAAGTTTTACTTCAATTAATTTTAACATTTCTCAAGAGGATTTACATTAAAATAATTGGGATTCATCTCCTGTCTAAAGTACCCTTATTTTTTTGCGTTGGAACAGTATGCAGGAGCAGTGTGCGGGAGGTAAGGATGAGTAGCTCTATTCTCGGAAATTTAGTAGAAACTAGAGTTTCAAAAGTGCGCAACGTGAGGTCAGTCTAAAAGAATAATATAATACAATAAGTTAATAGTAAAAACACATTTTTAAAAACAAGCTTTTATTAAATTGCTCTGTCTCGAGCAAACCCTGGGTGCAGGAGCCGTGTCATAGTTGAACTTAGAACGGGCTATCATAATTGAATGCTATACAGAATTTCGTGTTTGTGCTTTTGATCGTTGAGGAGTCGCCTCGTTGGAAGCCAACCCTGGATGCAGCAGCCCTGGCTCGGTGAAATATAGACGGTCTGTCATAATTGAATGCTTATACAAAATTTCGTTTCTGTGCTGTTGAACGTTGAAAGTCCCCTCATCGGGTGCAGAATCAGGTTAAAAAATGCATTGTCATCGGAACTGAACCAAACTGTAAAATTTCACCTTTATATGATAAGAGGAAGTGGTTCAATTCTGCTTGCAAGAGTTGACCTATGAAAACTAACATACTGACAATCATTGCAAGGTAAATAAAAGCTTGTAAAAATGGCGATTCGTGTATTGTTGTTCAACGTTTATTTCGATCTGAGTTTTGAGTGATTTCGATTATGAGTTCAGATCACATTACCTAAATCAGTGTCCCAGTGATTAGACTCTCAATCAGAAACCTACCAAGTTTAATTCTGGGTTAGCACTGACTTATTTTGAATTTGAAGTCAGTAACTGACTCAATATATACCAGCATAACAAAGCTTAGTGATACTGCATATTAATGCGTCCTGCAGACTCCTGGGAGAAAAATCATTGTCATGTTATGTCTCGGAACGGTCTTTCTAAATGGCCTCGTCCGTTCAAGTGTGCGTCCATACATTATTAACCATTAAATTTTAAGGTATGTACAATATAAAATCTTGATATTAAATCAGTAGATAGATTTTTTTTAATCGGTTGTGTCACCCCAAGACGTTCCCGGCAAGTAGACAAGCCACCCCTGCGCAAGCCCAATCTTTCCCCGCGCCAATTTTTAGTATATTTGTAATATTTTCCGTGGTATTTCATTTCATTTATTTAAGTCCATAAAAAAACATTTAATTACAAAAACATTCTCTAAGCCTAATATTTCGTAATTAATGAAACAGTTTTCCAATTTACTTCCTAACTCGGAAAGAGATTCAGATATGTTTGTGGTTTACCACCTCACATAGGAATAACCTGTATCGAGGTGGTACCAACAGAAATTGTATATTGCCTGCTGAAAGAGCATGATATATCCGCTCTTAGGTTTTTATTTTATTTTATTATTTTTTTAACTTTATATTGCAATGGTATTTACATTTAATAATTACAAGGATGGAGGTAGTTACTTTATTCTGAAATTTAAAGATTTTGAGGAGACCAAAGTAAACGTAAGGTATTTTAGTTTAAATATTCATAAATAAATATTCTTACATCTAATATAATACATTTTTTCTACACGTCATGTTTAAAATAAATTTAATAATTATTGTTTTAAATTGTAAACCTTGTATTATAACTCGTATTTTACTCTGTAACTTGTAAACCACTCCGCCGTCGTCTGGGCCAAGTCCAGGGTGCGAAAGGAGGAGGGTGGTTGGCCTGCCGCGTCGACCAGAATCGGGTAACCGAAGAAACCAGGCAAGAAACCAATGGATAGTACAATTAATCATTCACGAAATAATGCTACCGCATCTGAGGCAGCCGATGCGCCAGCTCCGGGGACCAGGGATGCTGGTGAGAAGTTGGCAACTGGCCGAAAACCCAAATATTTTACACCGAAATCGGACATTCGAATCGCCGCATGAAATGTGCGAACGGGGCATCACGTCGGCCAAAAGGAAATCATAGCAATGGAATTAGCGAAATGCAAAATATCGATCGCCGCATTATCGGAATTACGACTCACGGGATCGGGAACAATGACAATTGATCCGCCAACAATCGACGAGACGATGACGCTATTTTATTCCGGAGGCGACAAACGAGAGGCCGGGGTCGGCTTCATGGTCGATCGCCGAGCCGCCGGCAGCGTTATTGCGTTTCAACCGATATCCGAGCGCTTAGCAGTTATCACCATCGATGGAACAATCAAGACCCATATCGTTTCCGTTTACGCGCCAACCGAGATGAGCCCGGATACGAACAAAGATGAATTCTACTACCAGCTTCAACACACGCTGGATACGATACCCCGAACCGAATTAATTATACTACCGGGCGACTTTAATGCACATACGGGTGTAGATCGGACGGGTTGGGAAGAAACGATGGGAAGATTTGGACACGGCGAAATTAACGACAATGGACTACGCCTGTTATCATTCGCATTGTCGAACAACATGATCGTCGGAAACAGCATATTTCGTCATCCCCGCAAACATCAACTAACGTGGCGAAATCCGTCCGGTAAAGATTCAGCAATGTTGGACTACATTTTAATCAATTCGAGATTTCGATCAACAGTCAAAGACGTACGGGCGATGCGTGGACCCGATTGCGGATCGGATCACTATCTCGTTCGAGCGAAATTACAAATGCGACTACAACGAGCGAAGAAAAAAGCGCCACCACCAACCAAGAGAAACTGGGCATGTCTACAGGACCCAGCCATTGGACAGAAATTTCAAATCGCGCTATCCAACAAATTCGCAACGCTCGTAATATCAGACGATATCGACTTTGAAGAAATGCCATTATCGGAGTCCCTTGTGAAGTGTGCAACGGAGCTGTGCCCACCCATCCGTCGACGGACGCAGCAATGGATTTCGGACGACTGTTTAGACCTCGTCGACCAACGAAAACGGATGAAACACGTCAATTTCGAAAAATACCGATTATTGAACAAAGAAGTCCGACAAAGAATGAAATCGGAACGAGAAGCGCATTGGAATAACGTTGCAGCCGAATTGGAAGAAGCAGCATCGAGGCACGAATACCGGACGCTATACCAAACAATCCGACGGTTAGGCGGGAAAACAACATCAACGAACGACAACATCAAGAAATCGGATGGAACTTTCGTGATCTCCCCCCACGAGCGCCTGCAGCGGTGGAGGGAATTCTTTAATCAGCTGCACAATCACGATCCGCCTCAAGGTCCAGCACCGCAACCGCCGATTATCAATCAGCCGGCGAATCCGTTTTCCGATAACGAACCAACAATAAACGAAGTGAAAACGGCAATAAAATCGCTGAAAAATGGTAAAGCGCCGGGTCCAGATCAAGTTACCGCCGAGATGATCAAAGCCGGAGGTGACATTCTATTACAACAACTACATGTTCTCCTAACGCATATTTGGCAATCGGATCGTATTCCGTCGGCATGGAAGAAAGCCATCGTTGTGCCAATTTTAAAGAAAGGCGATAGCAGAGAATGCAAGAATTATCGCGGTATTAGCTTTCTTTCAATAGTCGGCAAAGTATTTACAAAAATCATACAGTCGAGGCTACAAAAACATCGAGAACAAACGAGCCGAGAGGAGCAAGCAGGATTTAGACCATATCGAGGATGCATTGATCAGATATTCGCTCTTCGTCAGCTAATGGAAGAAAGAATACGGTGCGGCAAACGAACAATCGTCGTCTTCATAGACTTTAAATCCGCCTTCGATTGCATCGATTGGAACAGCTTATGGAGTGCCTTGGAGACAGAACACGTGCCACCAAAAATCATTAAACTTCTCCAATCATCGTACGATGGCTTAACCAGCAGCGTTCGAATTCGTAACGATTTGTCTGAGGAATTCCCGATTCAAACTGGTGTTCGACAAGGAGACGTCGCATCGCCGCTACTTTTTAACGTGGTGATCGACGCGATTATGCGGAGAGCATTCGACGGTCGACGCGGAGTTAGATACGACGAATCAAACTTCATAACCGATTTGATGTTCGCTGATGATAGCGCCGTTTTCGCCGACACTGATGCCGAAGCAACGGACATTTTATACGACATATCCGGAATTGCTCAATCATATGGATTGAAAATCAATGCGGATAAGACCAAAGTGCTCACTACGGACGGTTCGAAGGCCAGCGTTTACCTCGATGGAACCCAAATCGAACAGGTCCCACAATTCAAGTATTTAGGATCGTTGGTTACGGAAAAGAAAGTGGCTTCGACGGCCGATGTCCATAGCCGGATCGGTCAGGCAACAGCAACATTCGCCTCGCTCAAGTGGTGCATATGGAAGCGAATGAATATTACCATCAAAACCAAAGTACGACTATACCGAACGTTGGTTCTTCCCATTCTTCTTTATGGATCGGAAACGTGGACGTTACTACAATCGGACCTCAAAAAGTTCGAAGTCTTCCAAATGCGATGCTTGAGGCAGATTCTCGGTGTCTCACTCCGCGACCGAATTCGAAACGAGACCATTAGAGAAAGATGCGATCTAGTAACAACGATCGAAGAAGAAGTACAAAAACGTCGACTACGATGGTTCGGCCATGTTTGCCGAATGAACGACAATCGCTTGCCACGTAAACTTCTTTGGCGAGACCGTCCGACAGAATGGAGAATTCAGCGATCGGCACCGAAGAAAACATGGCTAAATACCATCAAAGGCGACCTTAAAAATCAACGATTGTCGGCTAGGGATGCTCGAGACGTGGCAAAAAATCGTCAAGAATGGAAGCGAATCGTGAATGGAGTACGAGATCCAGCGGCACCGACAGCAGCGTATTGGCTGCGAGGGCGACCCCCTCCCCAATCGCCGGCTACGGAATAAATAATAAATAATAATAATAATATAATACATACATAGATACGATAATAGCATAAACTTTACATGAATTTATATTAAAAGTATACATAATTATATATATTACATAATTATATATATATATATATATATATATATATATATATATATATATATATATATATATATATATATATATATATATATATATATATATATATATATATATATATATATATATATATTTACACAATTATATATATATTTACATAATATATTTACCATTTTAATAGGTATTAATGTAATTACGTATTACAATGGTATTTTCCAAAAAATATATAGTAAGTATTTTCTTTAATACAGCGGAATTTAAATATTATTTGTGACGCTTGTATACGAGATATTCCATCCAAAATATCAAAACGCGATTTCGTTCCAACATTTCGGTCCAATAAGGCATCAGTGTGCTGAATCGTAAGTCTAAGTCCAATATTTCGAGAATGATTTATGACTAGTGCGCCCCCTGGTGGACCGATTTCAACCACAATCTTTTCAACTCTTGATATTACCCAATCATGCCTGCATAAGAAACTTCTGCTTAAGCGTTTGGGCGCTATCGCGGAGGAATATACATATACACACACACACACACAGACAGACACACAGCCAGAGTGCAGTCTGGAAATAGGCGCTCAAAATAGATATTTCTGTCCTGGTCGGTTGGTGGCCCGGGAAAGTACGAAGTTATTATTTGTAGTGATTCTAAAAAACTTTTGGTAGGATTGAAAGAGAATAAGTTTATTATTATTTCGTTGCGAGGCAATAAGAGGTGACCAACGAGACGGGTTAAAATAAATATCTGCGATGGGAGTTGCATGAAGATAGTCATTGTTATATCGTTTTTCAATACCGTTCATGAATGTAGTCATCCTAATACCGTTTCTTAAATATCGATTTAATTAATTATTTTTTTTGGGTTTTCGTATCAAGTTAAATTAAATTTTTACAACAAAAATCAATGTCCATCGCAGGGGCTAAATACTATATAATTGTAAATAAATAGTACTTCCCCATTCTATTAACACCAAGAAACATAAAGCCACAAAGTTTTTTACTTTGCTTCTGAGACATATAAAGACTGGAAAATAAGAGTGAGGAATCACTGGGTTGGATAAAAAAACATTTATATTTGAATGTAATTTAATTTGATTAGACTTTAAATATAAATATGGAATTTAACCAGAAATGTTTGATAGTTAAGTTCAAATGTTATAAACACATACGCGTTACAAGTTCTTCAAAAATATACGTTGAAATTTTAACACGAAATTGGAACTCAAAGTAATATTAAAAATTGATATTGTTAATTCTTAGCAAAATTGGTAAGATCGAGATCTCGGTGTTTCGCAAATCCTCGAACAACTGTTCCTATCCCTGCAAGGCTCCTGACAGGTATTATGTGATTGCGAGCAGGACTCTTGTCGAGTTGTAGCGCAAGGAGCTGCACAGGGTCTTGAGCAGGGCTCCTGGCAGGTATCGCACGATTGCGAACAGATATCTCTGCATGGTTCCTGGCATGTGTTGCAGGACTGTGAGCGGGACTCTTGGCAGGGTGATTCGCACGTTCTTGGGCAGCTATCTCGGCATGGTTCCTGGCATGTGTTGCAGGATTGTGAGCAGGACTCTTGGCAGGGTGATTCGCACGCTCTTGGGCAGCTATCTCTGCATGGTTCCTGGCGTGTGTTGCAGGATTGTGAGCAGGACTCTTGGCAGGGTAATTCGCACGTTCTTGGGTAGCTATCTCGGCATGGTTCCTGGCACGTGCTGCAGGATTGTGAGCATGACTCTTGGCAAGGCGATTCGCATGTTCTTGGACAGCTATCTCTGCATGGTTCCTGGCATGTGTTGCAGGACTGTGTGCAGGATCCTTGGCAAGGAGATTCGCACGTTTTTGGGCAACTATCTCGGCATGGTTCCTGGCATGTGTTGCAGGATTGTGAGCAGGATCCTTGGCAAGGAGATTCGCACGTTCTTGGGCAGCTATTTCCGCATGGTTCCTGGCATGTGTTGCAGGATTGAGAGCATGACTCTCGGCATGGCGAGTCACATGTTCTCGGGCATGGCTCCTGGCAGGTATTGCAGGATTGCGAGCAAGAGTTTTGGCAAGGCGATTCACAAGTTCTTGAGCATGGCTCCTGGCAGGTATTGCAAGATTGTGAACAAGACTCCCGGCAAGGCGATTCACAAATTGTAGAACATGGTTCCTGGCACGTATTGCATGACTGCGAGCAAGACTCCTGGCAAGGTAATTCACAAGCTCTTGAGCATGGTTCTTGGTAGGTATAGCAAGATTGCGAGCAAGTCTCCTGGCAAGACCTCCCACATGGCGTCGCATGTAGGGCCTGAAAAAACGAAGGTAATAAATATAACAATAGTTCATATTATTTTAAACATCAGAAGGAGATGGCGTAATTGACAGAATTCTTGCTTGGCTATAAAACTAAATAAGATTTTACTTTTAGAATTAAATTTATGCTATTGAGTATTTAATTTAATCCAGTTGGAATATACCAAAAATCTAATAGATTGATTTTCTCATACAATTAATTATATACATAATAATGGGACTTGATAAATCGTATCAATCTGTTCCGTGCCTGGGTACATTGGTATTAGACTCAAAGAAGAAGAAAAATAGTCACTTTTATTTCCTATATTTTATGTTTACTCAACATATAAGACATAAATAAAGAATAAAAAAATAGATAATAATATTTATATCCTGATATTTATTAATTTAAATGTATACCTGAACTAGAAGAACTGCAGCGATGAATATCTTGAAGGTGAACATCTTGGAGACAAATTCAGCGACGAATGATGCTGTTGTAGCTGCTTCTTCGATATTTATATGAATCGTTATAGTTCAGGTGTTAGAATACGTGCATTATTGTAAGTTATGCGTTTTTTCAGTTGTGATGGAATGCATATTTTTCGCTTGATATTTGATAACATATTGATAATGAATATTGTAACGCTTTTTTCTATTGATGCCCATCCTTTAGTCTCTTTTTTGCATTGCTATTACTTAAGAGCGTTTAGGAAATATTCTTCTTCTTTGAGTGCCGTTTCCTACCGAAGGTTGGCGACCATCGTAGCGATTTTCAATTTCGGAACAGCTTCAAGACATAGAGATATACTTATATGTAATTTAAAATTGGTTCTTGTTTCTATTGTACACCAGGAGATTGCTGCTGAGACGGTTGTGCTCTCTCAACATCTCTAAGGGTGCTACCATACCAATCGATCGATCATCGATCGCTTGCAACGATCGACGCTAGAATAGATCAGTCGATGTCGATCGTCAGTTGATGTAGATCGACAGTCGATACTAATCGATTGCAGTGTGTATAACAATCTGATGCTATTATAAATAAGATTCGGCGATGTTGCAATAGCCGTTGTCTAGGTCGAACTATCCAGGATAGTCTACACTGGGCAACGACGGGGGCAACATCGCCGAAACGTTGGGTGCTACAAACTTTACGCGGTAAATTCGTTTTTATCTTTTTTATAATGCCAAACAACCACGATAGTCTTCGATGTCATAACCTGATGCTATATAAGATGATAGAAGTCATGCATGGCGCCCGCAGGGAGAAATACTGGCCCGTATTCCGTTTCTCGCAGGCGCCTAACTTGGGGTCTAAAAACGCGCTAAAACGACGCCTAATTTTGGACTGACGTTTTGGTATTCCCCTAATGAACCCTAACTGGAGCGTGCTTATGTAGACGCTATCAGGCTTTTAAATTGATGTCTACTACTATCTAGACCGTTTTCCATATTCTGTTTCTATAAGTGTCATGGCGGATGTGTCTCGTTCAAGGTCTTAACTAAGAACGGTCTAAATCGAGCAATCTATGTCTGACAGCCGTGTAGCTCTTGTTTCTCTAGTGATTTCGAAGATATTTTGTAGTAATTTCAAAGAAGTTTGCTTAGCATTGGTTTCTAAATCGAAGGAGGGACGATGTCCGCCGATAATAGTAAGTAATCGTTAAATAATATCTACAGTTTTTCCGGTGTCAATATTTTTTGTAGATTATGATAAAAAGTCTTGTATATTTTTTGCCTTGTATGATAAAAAGCCTTGTATATTTTTATATATTAAAACAAACGAAAAAGTGGCTATAATCAGCGTGCGGTGACGAGACGACGACGGACCGGCGAGCTAGTGACCGAGCTGTCAAAATTAAGACCCCACTTTGGAACGGCCTTAGCCAAATGGAAAATTTTAAGATTTTTAGACCGGTTCTTAATGTCGATTAAAATGAATACCAACAAAACAACGAAGGCGCTTAAGTTCCTAGGTTTTAGCACCACCTTAGTTTAAGCCTGCGAGAAACGAAACACCGCCCAATGTCTCCACATAAATCCATATACATAAATCCCATCGCTGAGAATCTTACTTCATTATACCATCTCTATGCGGATAACCTTCAAATTTATATGCATGCTAGATCGCACGAAATTAACAGTGCAATTATCTCATTGAATAGTAAACTAAATCTAGTTACTCGTTAGGCTAAATCCCAAGATATCCCCATTAACTGTAACAAACCTCAGGCGATGCTGATTGATTGGTGGTCGACGTTAGTTTCGTTATTTAACACAATTTGAATGAGATTGATAAATCTAAGGTCGATGAAAACCTCGAGTTCTTTTAGAACTATATCGTGGAAGTTAACCTTTTCTTCCCGCACGGGTACCCCGATCGAAATATAGAAACATTTTCTTAAGTATGCTCCACCTATAAGCAAAGTTTTCCTTTAATTAATTTTAACATTTCTCAAGAGGATTTACATTAAAATAATTGGGATTCATCTCCTGTCTGAAGCACCCTTATTTTTTTTTGCGTTGGAATATATTTAACATTTTAATACGTATTTATTAAGGTATTTTCCAAAAAAATATGTAGTAAGTAGGTATTTTCTTTGATACAGCGGACTTTAAATATTATTTGTGACGCTTGTATACGAGATATTCCAACCAAAATTTCAAAACGCGATTTCGTTCCAACATTTCGGTCCATTAAGGCATCAGTGTGTTGAATCGTAAGTCCAATATTTCGAGAATGATTTATGACCAGTGCGCCCCCTGGTGGACCGATTTCAGCCACAATCTTTACAACTCTTCCAGCCTGCATAATTTCTGCTTAAGCGTTTGGGCGCTATCGTGGAGGAATATATATACCTACACACACACAGACACACAGCCAGAGTGCAGTCAGGAAATCAGGCGCTCAAAACAGATATTTCTGTCCTGGTGGGTTGGTGGGCCGAGAAAGTATGAACGTATTATTAGTAGTGTTTCTAAAAAAACTTTTGGTAACATTGAAAGAGAATAAGTTAATTATTATTTTGTTGCATGGCAATAAGAGGTGACCAATGAGATGGGAAACAAATATTTGCGATAGGAGTTGCATGAAGATAGTCATTGTTATATCGTTTTTCGTTAACATTCATGAATGTAGTCATTCTTATACCGTTTCTTATATATCGATATAATTAATTATTTTAGGGTTTTCGTATCAATTTAAATTAAATTTTTACAACAAAAATCAACGACCATCGCAGGGGCTAAATACTATATAATTGTAAATAAATAGTACTTCCCCATTCTATTATCAACAAGACACATAATGCCACAAAGTTTTTTTACTTTGCTTCTGAGACATATAAAGACTGGAAAATAGGAGTGAGGAATCACTGGGTTGGATATAAAAACATTTATATTTGAATGTAATTTAATTTCATTAGACTTTAATTATCAGCAATTCACAAGCTCTTGAGCATGGTTCTTGGTAGCTAGTGACCGAGCTGTCAAAACTAAGACCCTACTTTGGAACGGCCTTAGACAAAACGGAAAATTTGACGAGTTTTAGACCGGTTATTAATTTTGATGAAAAGGAATACCAACAAAATACCGAAGGTGCTTATGTTCTTAGTTTTTAGCACTACCTTAGTGATAAACAGAACACCACCCAATGTCTCATTTATACATAAATCCCATCGCTGAGAATCTTACTTCATCATACCATCTCTATGCGGATAAACTTCAAATTTAGATGCATGCTAGATCGGACAAAATTCCCAGTGCAATTATCTCATTAAATACTAACCTAAATCTAGTTACTCATTAGGTTAAATCCCAAGGTATCCCCATTAACCCTAACAAACCTCAGGCGATCCTGATTGGTAGTTGACTTTAGTTTCGTTATTTAACACAATTTGAATGAGATTGATAAATCTAAGGTCGATAAAAACCTCGGGTTCTTTTAGAACTATATCGTGTAAGCCAACCTTTCTTCCAGAACGGGTACTGTACTTCACCTCGATCGAAATATAGGAACATTTTCTTAAGAATGCTCCATCTATAAGCAAAGTTTTCCTTCAATTAATTTTAACATTTCTCAAGAGGATTTACATCGAAATAATTGGGATTCATCTCCTGCCTGAAGCACCCTTTTTTTTTATTGCGTTGGAACGGTATGCAGGAGCAGTGTGCGGGAGGAAAGGATAAGAAGCTGTATTCTCGAAAATTTAGTAGAAACTAGAGTTTCAAGGGTGCGCAACGTGAGGTCAGTGTAAAAGAATAATATAATACAATAAGTTAATAGTAAAAACACATTTTTAAAAACAAGCTTTTATTAAATTGCTCTGTCTCGAGCAAACCCTGGGTGCAGCAGCCGTGTCATAGTGGAACTTAGAACGGGCTATCATAATTTAATGCTATACAGAATTTCGTGTTTGTGCTTTTGATCGTTGAGGAGTCGCCTCGTTGGAAGCCAACCCTGGATGCAACAGTCCTGTCGCGGCGAAACATAGAGGGGCTGTCATAATTGAATGCTTATACAAAATTTCGTTTCTGTGCTGTTGAACGTTGAGAAGTCCCCTCGTCGGGTGCAGAATCAGGTCAAAAAAAACCATTGTCATCGGAACTGAACCAAAATATAAAATTTCATATTTATATGATAAGAGGAAGTGGTTCTATTTCTGCTTGCAAGAGTTGGCCTAATCAAACTAGCATACTTACAAACATTGCAAGGTAATAAAAGCTTGTAAAAATGGCGATTCGTGCATTGTTGTTCAACGTTTATTTCGCTTCGAGTTCAGATCACATTACCTAAATCAGTGTCCCAGTGATTAGGCTCTCAATCAGAAACCTACCAAGTGCAATTCTGGGTCAGTACTGACTTATTTTAAATTTGAAGTCAGTAACTGACTCAATATATACCAGCATAACAAAGCTATTAATTACTAAATAGATTAGTAGTACTGCATATAAATCCTGTAGACTCCTGCGTCCTGCAGACTCCTGGGAGAAAAATCATTGTCATGTTATGTCTTCAAACGGGCTTTCTAAACGGCCTCGTCCGTTCAAGTGTGCGTGCATACATTATTAACCATTAAATTTTAAGGTACATTATAAAATCTTGATATTAAATCAATAAATAGATTTCTTTAAATCGGTTGTCAGCCCAAGACGTTCCCGACAAGTAGACAAGCCACCCCTGCGCAAACCCAATCTTTCCCCGCGCGCCAATTCTTAGTATATTTGTAATATTTTCCGTGGTATTAAAATGGCATTTTCCAAAAAATATATAGTAAGTATTTTCTTTAATACGGTGGACTTTAAATATCATTTGTGACGCTTGTATACGAGATATTACAACCAAAATTTCGAAACGCCATTTCGTTCCAACATTTCGGTCCAATAAGCCATCAGTGTGCTGAATCGTAAGTCTCTAAGTCCAATATTTCAAGAATGATTTATGACTAATAAGGCGGTACGTCAAATAAGGCAACTAACTGATGAAGCTACCGCCAGAACTGTCTATTTCAGTTACTTCCATAGTGTAATGTCGTATGGGATTTTGCTCTGGGGCTGCGCAGCCGATATGCAAACGATATTTACTTTGCAGAAAAGAGCCATACGATCCATTTATTGTCCCCGAGCATCGCTAAAAAAGAAATTTAAAGAGATCAATATTCTGACGGTTTATAATCAGTATATATTCGATAACATAATGTATGTGCGTAAAAACTTGCACAGGTTCCGTAGGTTGGGTGACATCCACAATAGGAACACCAGGTTCAAAAATAAACTAGCCATTACGGGCTCTAGGTTAGCAAAAGTGAGTAAATCTTTCATTGGAGACGGTGTTCGCTTTTATAACACTTTGCATGAGGAACTAACCCTTTTACCAGACACTAAATTTAAAAAAAATGATAAAGATACTTTAAAGATACTCTAAAGGCTATTATAAAATTGAAGATTTTTTAAGCGATATATTGGTCTGGTCAAGTCGTTTTTGTGTAACATAGCTGTGAAAACCATTTGTTTAATGTTATTATTATTATTACGATTACGAAAAACCATTGATTATATAGTGTAGTAATCAATGGTAAAGCCTACAAGCAAGGCATACATGTCTAGAAACATAAGACGTTCGGAAAGTACTGTAAGTCTATTTCGAATAAAAAATCTCTCTAATCTAATCTAATCTAAACTAGTGCGCCCCCTGGTGGACCGATTTCAACCACAATCTTTTCAACTCTTGATATGACACAATCATGCCTGCATAACAAATTGCGTTTGGTCGCTATCGTGGAGGAACACACACACACACACACACACACACAGACACACAGCCAGAGTGCAGTCTGGAAATGGGCGCTCAAAACAGATATTTCTGTTCTGGTCAGTTGGTGGGCCGGGAAAGTACGAACTTATTATTTGTAATGAACTTTTTACTGAAATAAAAATAAATAAAAAATTAAAATAAAAAACTTTTAGTAAGATTGAAAGAGAATAAGTTAATTATTATTCTGTTGCATGGCAATAAGAGGTGACCAACGAGACGGGTTAAAACAAATATCTGCGATGGGAGTTGCATGAAGATAGTCATTGTTATATCGTTTTTCGTTAACGTTCATGAATGTAGTCATTCTAATACCGTTTCTTAAATATCGATATAATTAATTATTTTAAGGTTTTCGTATTAAGTTAAATTAAATGTTTACAATAAAAATCAACGTCCATCGCAGCGGCTAAATAATATATAATTGTAAATAACTAGTACTTCCCCATTCTATTAACACCAAGAAACATAAAGCCACAAGTTTTTTTACTTTGCTTCTGAGACATATAAAGACTGGAAAATAGGAGTGAGGAATCACTGGGTTGGATATAAAAACATTTATATTTGAATGTAATTTAACTTCATTAGACTGTAAATATAAATATGGAATTTAACCAGAAATGTTTGATAGTTAAGTTCAAATGTTATAAACACATAAGCGTTACAAGTTCTTCAAAAATATACGTTGAAATTTTAACACGTGGTTAGTGGATGATTTACATAAACTCCTCGATTAGTTAGATATTAAAAATAAAATTAAAAATAGGTTAACCTGTCGGAAGCCAGTCGTGATATAAATAAATTTTACAGATTTTAAATACATACCAGATAATTCGTCCAATAAAGAAACTTCAAACGGCGTGGAGGCCACCCCGAGATTAAAATATGGTTAATATATGACATACTCGAATGGGGCAAGGCCGGGGTTCTGAGAAAGAGATGAGGATGCGGAAATTACGACGGCCGAGGGTCTAACAGTGGCATAATAACAATAGACCAAGGAAGCCATACATCAGCTGGTAAACTGTCTCGTCCGCCTGGAAAAAGAAAAAAAAAAGGTCCGTCTAGAAACAAGAGCCGTAAATTATTGGCGGCAGCGGAGGGGTAGGTGCTCTGGGGTGGTCTTTAAAAGGGGCCATAATCAAAAACCAAAATATGCGATTGAAGCGCTATAAAGGTATTGTGTCTCCCACTCGAGTACTTGAGAAAGCGACCGACCCTTCATATAACATATTTTATAAATAAAATTAACGCTAGAATAAGTCTATGTTAAAACTTGCATGTACAATTTAAATTAAAATGTTTCTCGCTCGTTATATGTAGCTGATATTATCTTTATAGTTATTTAGACAGTTGATAGAACCTAGCATATTATGTTTGAATTTGAAATATTAAGATTTTCTGAAAACACATTTAAGCCTAAGTTTCACACGCCCTCGTGTCTTCGAAGGGGCGTGGTATGTATTTTTTTGTTGCTAGCCGGTGCCGAGTATAGCCAATCCCGGACCAAGGGGCATAGACGAGTTGGTCAGCTGTATTTTGACGCTGAACTCGTCAGTCAGTCAGTAAGATTTTGAGAGCGCCGCAAATAGGTGGCCGATCGGAAAACTGTCTTAGCTCGTATAAATAGACACTCATATTAACTCTGGGCAATAATGTTGGAAATGTGTTCAGTCGTGTATCGAGATTGATGTGTACGTGTACCTTGAATCAAATAAAGACATTAAAGTTCAGTGCAAGGTTTCGTCAATCACCTGCTCTCCTAATCACCATCATCCTCATCTCCAGGGGAAAATCGCAGTTTCGACTCAGGATATCGAAGAAGAACAAAGGCGTGAGTAATTGTACAGTCCACTAATTATTAATCAAAGGAGCATCACGCCCTCTCCGCAACGAGCGGAGATGAAATAATGGTCGTTCCGGTCATTCAGCGAGAGGTCTGATCGGATCTAACCATAAGTGGTCATTCGCAGCCGAATGTGATGAAGAGATATTACAATAGATCCTGTTTCGAAAAAAAATAAATTACTCAAAAAATCCAAGATGAGTTCTATAAACGGATCTCATGCAGCATCGAGAAGCAGCCAAAGGAGCGATAGGATGCAGGAGATAAAAGATGCCTCAGAGGAATTGAGAAGAGTGACACGGCAGCGGGCTAAGGTTGCAGCGGAAAAGAAGAAGATGGAAGCTCAGCGCGCGGCGGAAGAGGCTGACCTCAACGCAGAATTGGAAAAGCAGAGGTCACAGGAGGCGGCGGAGAGGAGGAAACGAGAGGCGCGACACGCCGTCGGACAAGCGGACATCGATGCGGAAATGGAGATGCTAGAAGCCGATAGCCAGCACGCGCTGCGAATGCTAGAAGTGGTATCTGAAGCATTTGGGAGCACTGAGGGAGGTAGCGCATGGGGAAGAGAGAGGAGCCTCGCCGAAGACGGAGATGCAGCCGAACGCACGACGCAGTGGGCAGACTACCATACGCCTACGGCAGAGGGAGGAAACGCAGCGTCGGAAGCCGCAGCGCGCGCGTCGGCAGGAGCGGCAGAGGGAGACGCCGCGCGCGCGGTCGAACGGGAGCAAGCGGAAGGCGCAAGGCGAGACAGGGCGGTGAGTCCGGCGGCGGGAGCCGCCGCACTTATCGCACCTGAGAAGACGTCGAGCGATCAACGGGGGGCGGCCAGCTCAAAGGCTGGCGCAACTACGGAGACCGGGGAAGAATTTATCGAAAGGGTAAGTCGCTTAATCTCAGTCGCTTCATTAAAACCGCAATTTAATAAAGAATTACCAACCTTCTCGGGAGACCCGTTACACTTTATAGCGTTTAAATCCATATTTTTTCAATCAACAGAGATATTAAAATTAAGTGATGAACAGAATTTATTAAGATTACAAACTGCTCTTAAAGGTAGGGCTCGCGACAGTGTATCAGGCTTATTGATGGCTCCACAAAATGTAGGAGAAATCATGAAGTCATTAGAATTGCTTTTCGGTAATGGGAACGTAATATTACAACGCACTTTAGCCGAGATAAGGAAAATAAGAGAACTTAAAGAAGGTTTAGATGCTGAAGAACTCTTAAGATTCGCATGTCAGGTAAAAAACTTGGTGGCGACAGTACGTTCTTTGGATAAAACCGAGCATTTGTGTAATCCGGAGTTGCTTACGACAACTTGCTTATCAAAGTTGCCAAGGAACTATATATATACATTCCTACCCATGTTATACATTGGGTAGGAGATAGAAACAAATCAGGATTATCTGACCCAGCATTAGTTCAATTCGCGAGGTGGCTAGAAGAGATGGCGGTAAGGGCACTAGACGCCGGAATCAGCGCCGGGGACTCGGGAAGGAGAGAGGAAAGACCGCGAGAGAAGAGAGGCAAAGAGGTCCCTCGAAAAAATTACGTAATGCACGTTCATAACAAAAACTCCCCAAAATGTGCTTATTGTAAAGGCGAACATTATATCAGCCGTTGCGAAGGGCTGAAAGCACTTTCACTTACCGAACGCTGGGACGCTGCAAAAAAAGCAAGGGTATGTTTTAAGTGTCTCGCGACCGCTCATAGCCGCCATAATTGCCCGCTGTATAAAAAATATCCAAAAAACAAGTTTCACTTTCTGTTGACGGGCAGCGCAGAGGCGACGAACGAAAACGGAAGTACGGTAAATGCAGACGGGCAACGGGATATTGTCGCAAATACCGTAGCTTATAACGGAGTACTTTTACAAGTATTACCTATTAAAATAATAGGACCTTGCGGGGAGAAGAGTATATACGCCCTTCTTGATAGCGGCTCCACGATCACGCTATTAGATCAGGAAATAGCAAAAGAATTAGGAATCGGGGGTTTGAGAAGCTCGATAGAAGTTGCCGGAGTGAAAGGGATGAGAGTCACTACGCAAGATGCAGAGGCTGTAAACTTTACAATTAAGGGCGCATTGAGTAATCGGCCTTTTGAGGTGAAAGGATATAGCGTGAAAAATTTGGACCTTCCGACGTTAAAGTGTTTTTCAGGCAAAGGAACACGGCGGGCGGTCGTTGCCGCGTACGAGGCAAAACAGCTGATCGGCGTGCAACCTAAATTATTACTAGGAGCGGACTGCGGAGACCTGATGGTTTCGCGTAATGTTTCGCGCATAAACAACGAGTTACACCTATCACAAACAAAGTTAGGTTGGGTACCGATCGGGGGAAGTTCGTTTAATAGCCCGAAAGAGACGGTTTATAATTTCTGCATTAATGGAAACAGCGATGATTCGTTACTAAACGCTTTGCTAGAAGAAAATATTAATCTAGAGCAAATGTGGCCCACTAAACAGAGGAAAACGGCGGCCGTAAATAGGGCAGAAGAATTACTGGAAGCAACCACTTCTCTAAAAGACGGTGTTTGGACAACTGGTTTATTATGGAACGATGACCGAAGACGACTACCTGATAGTAGACCGCTCGCGCTCGCGAGGTTGAACTCAGTGGAAAAGAAAATGGAAAAAGACCCGGAATATGAAAAAGCATATTGCCTAAGAATGAGTCAATATATAAAGGCGGGCTACGCCAAAGAAGTACCTCCGGACGGTTTGACGGGGCGTGAAAATATTTGGTTTCTCCCTCACCTTGGGGTGAGCCATGCCGCCAAGCCGGGGAAGGTGCGAATTGTTCACGACGCCGCTACACGAGTGCACGGGGTGTCCTTAAATACACAACTACTGCCCGGCCCGGATTATTTCAATAATATAGTAGGAATAATAGGCAGGTTTCGCGAACACGCGATCGGGTTTACCGCAGACATCGCCGATATGTTTTTACGGATACGGATAAAGGAAGACGATAGCTACCGACAACTATTTCTTTGGAGAGGTAACCGTAAAGACGTCGAACCCATAACCTTTCGGATGAGAACCCTAATATTCGGGTCTCGTTCCTCCCCCGCCTCAGCCCAATTTGTGCGTATTAAAAACGCAGAGAGATACCGAGATCAATATCCGGAGGCTGCAGCAGCTATAATTAATAATTTTTATATGGACGACCTTATTCATGGAGCAGAAACGGCGAAAGAGGCACGGAAATTAATCAAAGAGATTAATTGGATTAATGAGCAAGGTAACTTTAAATTGACCGGCTGGGCGAGCAATGATCCCGAAGTACTGGATGTTTTGCAGCGGGAAGAATGCGGCAACAAGACGATTGCGCTAGAGAAAAACGAACTTGGTGCTCAGCGTTTACTTGGTTTAGTGTGGATGCCGGCGACCGATGAGCTGGCTTTTAACCTTCGTATGGAAAAACTGGGCGATAATTTAAAGACAGGAATCGGGGTTCCCACTAAGAGAGAGGCGTTAAGGCTCATTATGTCATTATGGGACCCTTTAGGTTTGCTGAGCCCCATAACTTTGAGGGCAAAGGTCATAATGCAGTCAATATGGGCGAGTGGCGTGACCTGGGACCAACCGGTTCCACCAGAAGTACTCCATAGCTGGAGAGACTGGCTGAAAACACTGCAAATGGCTCAAAATGTGCGGATCCCGAGGCATCTGGGTACAACCCGCGATCCTACCGAAAAAAGAGAATTACACGTGTTTTGTGATGCGTCAAAACAAGCTATGTGTGGCGTCGCTTATTTACGAATTGAGCGAGGAAACGGAGAAATAATCGTGTCATTCGTAGCGAGTAAAACTCGAGTAGGGCCGCTAAAGGGACTGACTATACCTAGAATGGAGCTGACTGCGGCGCTATTGGGGGCGCAGCTAGCAGACAAAATTATAAAGGAACAAGCTATAGGTATTCATGAAAAGATCCTGTGGACAGATGCCACTAACGTCTTGTGGTGGATAAGATCTCAGAGTGAAAACCATCAACAGTTTGTGGCAAATCGACTAGGGGCCCTGGACGATTTAACGCAACCATCTGAATGGCGATGGCTCGATGGGAAAAGCAATGCGGCAGATGACGCGACTCGCGTCGTAACAACAATCGATATGTCGTCGAACAGCCGTTGGCTGAACGGGCCAAAATTTTTACGCGGCCGGCGGGACCAGTGGCCAGCTGAAATACCGCCACAGCCAAACGAAAGTGAGAAGAAAGCGTTAGAGTTTAAACCAATAGCCGTCCTCGCGCTGAGAACCGAACCGACTAGCCTTATAAACGTGGGTAGATTCTCACAACATCGTAGAATCGTACGTACGATGGCCTATGTAATGAAATTTTGTCAAAAACATAAGAAAGAGGCGGAACTGGGCGGTTTGGACGGGCTAGATATCGGCCGCGCTGAACTCGCTCTCATAAAAGAATCTCAAGTGAGGTGTTTTAACAGGGAAATTGATATGATAAAAAAGGAAAGGATCTTGTCGAAAGATAGCAGGCTGCACGGTCTCAATTTGCATGTCGACCAACGGGGTATAATTCGAATCAGCGGGAGAATTGATAACGCTCCCGGGGTATCGTACGATACCAAACACCCTATGGTACTCGACGGCCGAGATTTATATACTCAATTATTGATTAAAAGAACGCACGAAGAGACTGCGCACGGCGGAATAGAGCTAGTACTTTCTGTCCTACGTCAGAGATTCTGGTTAATAAGCGCGCGAGCCACGATAAAAAAACTTATATTTCAATGCGTACCTTGCACTATGCGAAAATCTAAACCAATGACCGCGATAATGGGTCAGCTACCAGCTGAACGTATCAATGCACATTCTAGGTGTTTCGCGTCGGTTGGCGTTGATTTTTGGGGTCCTATGTACGTCACGGTGCGCAGGAGGCCTGAAAAGCGCTATGGTTTATTATTCTCTTGTTTAAGTAGCCGCGCGTCTCACATAGAATTGGCACACGACCTGTCCACAAACTCGGCTATGCAAGCAATACGTAGATTCATAGCTAGGCGCGGTAAACCGCAAATCATTATGTCAGACAATGGCGCGAGTTTTAAGAAAGCGAGCGTTGAATTGAAAAAAGCGGTTTCCGAAATCAATAACGAAGAAATTCGAGATCGCCTCAGTAATGAACAAATTACGTGGAAGTTCATCCCGCCTGTTTCACCGAGTCATGGAGGCGGTTGGGAATCAATGATTAAATCGACCAAGAGGGCTTTAGAAGCCGTGTTAAAGGAAAGAGCTCCACCGGAGGAGGTTCTGAGAACTTTACTAGCCGAGGTGGAGTTAATTCTGAATATGAGACCGATCTCACACGTCACCGATGATAGTCGAGACGAGGCGCCCCTAACTCCTAATCACTTGCTACTAGGACATGCAGGGGGAACTTCAGCCATGGGGGAATATGAGGTCGATAAGGTAAACAGCAGGAGGCAATGGGTACAGACACAAGCGATGGCAGATTCATTTTGGCACCGGTGGAAGCGCGAGGTATTACCTACGATGGTGCAACGACCTAAGTGGAAGGTCCCGCAAAAATCTCTGGAGGTCGGAGACCTAGTACTATTGCTGGATCCCTCCATGGAGCGGGGTAAATGGACTCGGGGACGAATTGAGGCGATTTACCCAGACAAGCAGAAAGTCGTAAGGAGAGTAGATGTCAGGGCAGGAGGCAAGATTTATCGTAGAACAATAGGTAAATTAGTTAGGCTGACCACGGAAGTGCAGACATAAGAACATAAAAATAGGTTATTATTGAATAAGTAAGGAATACAACTTATAGTAATGTAAATAATCTTAAGAAGCTTTTGGCATCGAATCGACAAACCAAGATGCCAAAAGGGGGGAAAATGGATGATTTACATAAACTCCTCGATTAGTTAGATATTAAAAATAAAATTAAAAATAGGTTAACCTGTCGGAAGCCAGTCGTGATATAAATAAATTTTACAGATTTTAAATACATACCAGATAATTCGTCCAATAAAGAAACTTCAAACGGCGTGGAGGCCACCCCGAGATTAAAATATGGTTAATATATGACATACTCGAATGGGGCAAGGCCGGGGTTCTGAGAAAGAGATGAGGATGCGGAAATTACGACGGCCGAGGGTCTAACAGTGGCATAATAACAATAGACCAAGGAAGCCATACATCAGCTGGTAAACTGTCTCGTCCGCCTGGAAAAAGAAAAAAAAAAGGTCCGTCTAGAAACAAGAGCCGTAAATTATTGGCGGCAGCGGAGGGGTAGGTGCTCTGGGGTGGTCTTTAAAAGGGGCCATAATCAAAAACCAAAATATGCGATTGAAGCGCTATAAAGGTATTGTGTCTCCCACTCGAGTACTTGAGAAAGCGACCGACCCTTCATATAACATATTTTATAAATAAAATTAACGCTAGAATAAGTCTATGTTAAAACTTGCATGTACAATTTAAATTAAAATGTTTCTCGCTCGTTATATGTAGCTGATATTATCTTTATAGTTATTTAGACAGTTGATAGAACCTAGCATATTATGTTTGAATTTGAAATATTAAGATTTTCTGAAAACACATTTAAGCCTAAGTTTCACACGCCCTCGTGTCTTCGAAGGGGCGTGGTATGTATTTTTTTGTTGCTAGCCGGTGCCGAGTATAGCCAATCCCGGACCAAGGGGCATAGACGAGTTGGTCAGCTGTATTTTGACGCTGAACTCGTCAGTCAGTCAGTAAGATTTTGAGAGCGCCGCAAATAGGTGGCCGATCGGAAAACTGTCTTAGCTCGTATAAATAGACACTCATATTAACTCTGGGCAATAATGTTGGAAATGTGTTCAGTCGTGTATCGAGATTGATGTGTACGTGTACCTTGAATCAAATAAAGACATTAAAGTTCAGTGCAAGGTTTCGTCAATCACCTGCTCTCCTAATCACCATCATCCTCATCTCCAGGGGAAAATCGCAGTTTCGACTCAGGATATCGAAGAAGAACAAAGGCGTGAGTAATTATTGTACAGTCCACTAATTATAATCAAAGGAGTCTCACGCCCTCTCCGCAACGAGCGGAGATGAAATAATGGTCGTTCCGGTCATTCAGCGAGAGGTCTGATCGGATCTGCCCAGTTAGAACTCAAAGTAATACTAAAAATTGATATTGTTAATTCCTAGCAAAATTGGTAAGATCGAGATCTCGGTGTTTCGCAAATCCTCGAACAACTGTTCCTATACCTGCAAGGCTCCTGACAGGTATTATAAGATTGCGAGCAGGACTCTTGTCGAGTTGTAGCGCATGGAGCTGCACAGGGTCTTGAGCAGGGCTCCTGGCAGGTATCGCACGATTGCGAACAGATTTCATCACAAATTCTCGAGCAGCTATTTATCCGGGGTTCTTGGCAGGTATTGCAGGATTGCGAGCAGGACTCTTGGCAGGGCAATTCGCACGTTCTTGGGCATCTATCTCGGCATGGTTCCTGGCATGTGCTGCAGGATTGTGAGCATGACTTTTGGCAAGGTGATTCGCACGTTCTTGGACAGCTATCTCGGCATGGTTCCTGGCATGTGTTGCAGGATTGTTTGCAGGATCCTTGGCAAGGAGATTCGCTCGTTCTTGGGCAGCTATTTCCGCATGGTTCCTGGCATGTCTTGCAGGATTGTGAGGGGGACTCTTGGCAGGGTGATTCGCACGTTCTTGGGCAGCTATCTCTGCATGGTTCCTGGCATGTGTTGCAGGATTGTGAGCAGGACTCTTGGCAGGATGATTCGCACGTTCTTGGGCAGCTATCTTGGCATGGTTCCTGGCATGTGTTGCAGGATTGTGAGCATGACTCTTGGCAAGGCGATTCGCATGTTCTTGGGCAGCTAGGTCGGCATGGTTCCTGGCAGGTGTTGCATGATTGCGAGCAGGACTCTTGGCAGGGTGAAATATAATTCTCACACGGTGATTGACATTGTTCTTGGCAGGGTTGATAGGACTGTAATCGAAGCTGTGAGCATGATTTTACCGGCGAGATAAATCTTCTGCATGGCGTCGAATGTAGGGCCTGGAAATCGAAATTATTCAATATAACAATAGTTCACATTAATTTAAAATTAGATGGAGATATAGAATTCCTAATAGAATTCTTGCTTGGCAATAAAGTTAAATAAGAATTTACTTTAGAATTACACGTAATCTATTGAGTATTTAATCCAGCCTGAATATACCAAAATGTAATAAATTGAATTTCTTACAAATTTCATTATAGACATAATAAGGGACCCGATAAACTGAATCCATCTGTTCCAAGCAGGAGCAACGAGAAACATTGATATTGCACCCAAAAAAAGAACAAAAATTGTCACTTTTATTATCCAATTTTTTTGTTTACTCTTTATAGTTGTATAACGAATCAGTAAAGAATTACAAAAATACACTATATAATTTATTTGAATGTGTACCTGAACTAGAAGAACAGCAGCGATGAATATCTTGAACGTAACTTTGGTGAACATCTTGGAGAAGAAGTCAGCGACGAATGATGCTGTTGCGGCTGCTTCTTGGGTTTTTATATGAATCCCTATATTGCAGGTGTTAGAATACGTGCATTATTACCAGTTACGCGATCTTTATAGAGTTGTGATAGAATGCATATTTTATTGCTTTATATCTGACAACCTATTGATAATGAATATTATATCGCTATTTTCTGATGATGACCATCTTACAGAATTGATTCTTTTACTTTTCTTTTATTAAAGAGTATTAAGGAAAGCTTCTTCTTCTTTTAGTTCCTTTTCCTACTAAAAGTTGGCGACCATCATAGCCGTCTTCAATTTCGGAGCAGCTTCAGGATATATAGATATGAATTTTAAAATTGGTTTTGTTTGTCTATTGTACACCAGGAGACCTGTAGTTGGAACGGTGGTACTTACTCAACATCTCTAACAGTGTTATCCATTCTTGTAGACTTCTACTTAAGTGGTCGAAAGCAGCGTATAAAATAATATGACGCTATATAACATATGATTGTCATGGATGGCGCAAGCAGCGAGGAATACTGTTTTCTTGATTGTTTCCATATTAATAAATCCCATTACATAAAATCCTACAGCAGTTGATCTTCAAATGAACATGCATGGTAAACAGGTTAAACTCCCCAGTTTAATCAGCTCTTTGCATACTTACCTAAGTCTAGTTACTCATTCGGCTAAATTCCAAGGTATCCCCATTAATCCTAACTAACCTCATCCGATCCTGATTGATATTCAGCATTAGTTTTGTTATTTAACAAAATGTGAATGAGATTGAGTAATCTAAGATTCATAAAAATCTGGGTTTCTACTGGTACTATATCGTGTAAGCCATCCTCCCTCCCCCCCCCCCCCCCCCCCCCCGATACCGCACTTCACCCTGTTCGAAACCCAGGCAGATTTTCTTAAGCGCGGTCCACACACAAGCAGGGCTTTCCTTCAATTAATTTTAACATTTCTCAAGGGGATTTACATTTAAATAATTGGGGTTCATCTCCTGCCTGAAGTACCCTTATTCAAATTGGGCCTAATAATTTCTGAGATATCGTCCCAAATGTTAGACAAATTGGAGAAAAATGTGTCAATTCCAATATTTCAAAGTTCAATATCTCGAGAACTAAAGCAATGACTTACATTAAAATATATACATGTAGAAATCAATATATATGTAGAAATCAATAATGGGAAGAGATTGGTACCCAATCAATTCTTTGTCTTCGTTAGTTCTCGGCTCAACAAGGTTACATAGGGGTAAAAAGGAAGCGAATATGATAAAATTGAAATGGCTAAATTTTCCTTAATTTTTCGAAAATATATAATCAGCGGATCTCATATTGCTGTTGCCGGATATATGAAATACGTTCATGTATCCATTTCAGTAGTAGTCCTTATCTTTTTGCTACTGCTCCTGCGACCAAAAATGCCGTTTACAAAGAAACTCTTCAACAACTAGTTATTTAAACGAATATCAGCGTAATCATCTTCTACATTTTCTTATGGATATGTACCATCATACTTTAATATTGCAAGATTCTGTGTTGCCTATAATAAAATCTACCGCTCATCGTAATTATTACATATTAAATCCTGTATACCAAATTAAAAAAAAGGGGTTGTTTCACCTGAAGACTTTCCAGTCAATCAGAAAACCTTCCCCCGCGCGCAAAACCCTTTACCCCCCCCCCCCCCCCGTTCAACCCCCACCAACCATTCCCCAACTCCTCCCCACCCCCACCCCCAACCAAAAACCAACTTCTCCCTACGCCCCGCCCCCGTAACTTCCCTCGCTCCCGCCCCGTCCCCCCTCCACAATGCCACCACCAACCCCACCCCTAAAACCCTTCTCTCACCATACAAACCCCCATCCCCAAACCCCCATCAACCCCCCAAACCCCCAACGCCGCCCAAACCTCCCCCCCAAACACCACCCCTAAAACCCCTTTTGCATCCTAAGCACTTGGTATCTATTAAAGCGTTCTAGATCAGGCGGGATAAAACCCTCGGAAGAAAAATAGCGAAAAAAAAAGAGCTCTATGGTGAAGGAATACACATATGCACACATACACTAACATACATACACACGCAAAGCACGCAAGTGTTTCCACAATACTTTCAAAATCAAACTCCTATTGTGATTTCTTATATATTCTGACGATAAGGTTATTTTCTGGTAAAAATATATAGCCTAGTCATTTAGACCCGACCATCAGTAAAGACTTGTGACAACAAATATTAGAAGTTCACTTTAGGCAGTAGGTACTCGGATTTTCATGATCACTTGATATTTACATACATACAATTGGATATTTACATACATGACACAATTTGATACAGATTGCAGATAATGTGGAAGTTTATCGTGTCAGTGAAATATACTAGCGATAAAACTATAATAATCGCATATAGAAAATTGAACAAATCTTCACGAAATAATTTATCTGCAGCATGCATTCCAATACAAATCATATAGCAGATAGCATAACTTCCAATAATGCACGTACTCCCAACACCTGCAAAAGTAGATTCATATAAATACAGAAGAAATAGTCACACCAGCATCAGTTATTGCTAACATCGGCCTCAAGATGTTCACCAAAGTATCCTTTAAGATATTCATAGTCGGAGTTATTTTGGTTAAGGTAAGCATTTATATAAATATATAAAAACTAGACCCTAATCTACCGTTTAAAATTCAAACTGATTTCAAAGTTTTCTTTTAATTTTTAGGCCATACATACGACGCCATGCAAAAGGGTAGTCTCGCCGGTAGACTCTTGCTCACAACTTCGATTACAGTCTTATCAACCTTGTCAAGAACAATGTCAATCATCGTGTGAGAATTATATATCGCCCTGCCAAGAGTCATGCTCGCAATCCTGCAACACCTGTCAGGATCCATGTAGAAATAGCTGCCCAAAAACATGCGAATCTCCTTGCCAAGAGTCATGCTCGCAGTCCTGCAACGCATGCCTGGAACCATGCAGAGATAGCTGCCCAAGAACGTGCGTATCTGCTTTCCAAGAGTCCTGCTCGCAATCCTGCAACATATGCCAGGTACCATGCAGAGATAGCTGCCCAAAAACGTGCGAATCGCCTTGCCAAGAGTCCTGCCCGCAATCTTGTAACACATGCCAGGAACCATGCAGAGATAGCTGCCCAAGAACGTGCGAATCGCCCTGCCAAGAGTCCTGCTCACAAAACTGCAACACTTGCCAGGAACCATGCAGAGACAGCTGCCTAAGAACGTGCGAGTCGCCCTGCCAAGAGTCCTGCTCACAATCCTGCAACACATGCCAGGAACCGTGCAGAGATAGCTGTCCAAGAACGTGCGAATCGCCCTGCCAAGAGTCCTGCTCACAAAACTGCAACACTTGCCAGGAACCATGCAGAGACAGCTGCCTAAGAACGTGCGAGTCGCCCTGCCAAGAGTCCTGCTCACAATCCTGCAACACATGCCAGGAACCGTGCAGAGATAGCTGCCTAAGAACGTGCGAATCGCCCTGCCAAGAGTCCTGCTCACAAAACTGCAACACTTGCCAGGAACCATGCAGAGACAGCTGCCTAAGAACGTGCGAGTCGCCCTGCCAAGAGTCCTGCTCACAATCCTGCAACACATGCCAGGAACCATGCAGAGATAGCTGCCCAAGAACGTGCGAATCGCCTTGCCAAGAATCCTGCTCACAAAACTGCAACACTTTCCAGGAACCATGCAGAGACAGCTGCCTAAGAACATGCGAGTCGCCCTGCCAAGAGTCCTGCTCACAATCCTGCAACACATGCCAGGAACCATGCAGAGATAGCTGCCCAAGAACGCGCGAATCGCCTTGCCAAAAGTCATGCTCGCAATCCTGCAACACATGCCAGGAACCATGCAGAGATAGCTGCCCAAGAACGTGCGAATCGCCTTGCCAAGAGTCCTGCTCACAATTATGCGATAAATGTCAAGAACCTTGCATCAGGGATAGGAGCAGCTGTTCGAGGATTTGCGAAACGTCGAGATCTCCATATTACCAGTTCTGCTAGAAATTAACCATGACAATTTTTTAAATTACCCATTGAAATATATTTAAAATGACAATGCTCAAAGCATTATTATATCACACATTTTCTAATAAGCTCCGTGCTTAACTGTCAAACAAAGGCGAATAAAATTAAATTACATTCAAATATAAATGATTTTATTTCCAAACCAGTAATCCACCTTTTTCATTGTCAGTCTTTATTATGCCTCAGATGCGAAGTAAATGAACTTGGGGGCTTTGTGTGTCTATTCAGGTGTTTCGACTAAATGATGACTAAGTGCTTTTATGACTAAAGTGGTTCATTCCTCCTTTATTTATAGTGAATTTAAAAGCTAATAAATCCGTATGGTACATTTATCTTAACTTCATCCAAAAGCTGTTACTAAAGGTGAAAAATGGACAAATATTTTCGAATCGAAACGAAACACCAAGATCAAAGAAATAAGAAAATAAAGTTGTTTGTATCGAATAAACGTTTTTCGACACTTACTTAAGTTATTGTTCTTTTTAGGCTATATAGAGAGGTTATGAGAATATACAATAAGCACGACGAATGAATGTTTTTTTTAACAGCTCCACTGTATTTATTACTAACTTATTATGCAGACAGCAACTAAGAACATTTATTCAATTATCAACTTTATCGCAATGTTTGTAAATTCTCCCTTACTCTTTCTCTCTCATTCCTCAAAGCAAATAAGAGAATGGTTAGAAGCATAGTTAGAACAAGAGGATAGTTAAAAGCAAATAAGAGATGTAGAATCCCAAACCTATTGTATTGATACTTCAATATTGCAAGACTCTGTGCTGCCTATATTAAAATATACTGCTCATCGTCTATATTACCTGGGATACACGACGCAAATTTTTTAAATCTAGGATAGCAAGCTGGAACCTCGGTTTTACTATTCTGGCTTACTTTCCTGGCTTGGCACATGCTAGTACTGTTTATATGATGCCAGTTAATTTTAAGTATGCTATTCATTGCAGTGACTAAGGTGACATGTCAGAGAAGTAAAATGAACACTGGAATACTAGCATCGCCAGCCAGATGAAGATAGTACACAAGCGAAGATAGTAAAATCAGCGGTGGTGGAGGGGGGGGGGGACACCGGGAGCTACCAGCTCAAAAAATAGAACTCCATCCTATTAAACTCTCCTAGATCGAGATGCTAGCATACTAGATTTCTCGCTAGCTTACTATTCTAGACATGAAGTCAGTTCTGTATACACCAAGCCAGCGTTATTAGCTTGCTAGCTTACTAACACTAGGTTGAAAAACTATAATGCAAAGCAACATAAATCAGCACAAAAAATAATAAACAGACACAATTTCAAAAGCACGGAGACTGACGTGAGCTGATCTAAGATGACAAATTATTATACATTAAGAGTTATAACAGATTTGATAGTTATTTAAGGAATGTCCATTTAACACGACAAATCATGGCTCATTTTTACCCGGGTAAAACTAATTACGATCGAAAATAGGGCGCAACTCCTGGAGAATTAAGGCGCGATTTGCATCGTAGAGTGTTCACAATTCAATTAAAGTCGAGATTGAAGGATTCATATATGCAAATACTAGGGTAGTGTTTCTAGTGAATGAACAATTAAGGGATCCCTTAACTATGAAAAACCAACCTAAGCGATGTCGGTGCGAAGCTATTTACATACGCACTTTAATGTCATTGTTATATAATTAAACATTATCCAGTTATTTCATTTTCTTAGATGTTCCGTTTAGTTTTCGAAATATTCATCAAAAAAGACCTCAAAACACCAGTTTTATATAACAGCAATTTCCTGTTAATAAATATAAAAAAAAAACAATAATTGAACCGTAACTATATATTTTAGTAACTTTCAATTGCGTAGGTATTAAAAATCAATCAAATTTTTGTTTGCGGTGTGTGTTTCAGAACAATGCGGTGTGTGTTTCAAAACAATAATATTTTCAAGTTATATTGACATGGGTACTATAAATATTTAAAAATTTCTAATTTATTGTCAAATGAATGAATGAACGAATGAATTCACTAGCTTTTCTGCATATTTGTGAACTAGTAATGGAACACTCAATTTTCTACTAATAACGGACAAAAATCAAAGTAAAATGAGTTTAAACCAAACTACTGATCCATGGATTATTAAAAGAACGGAACTGTTCCTCACAGAAACTTTAAATATGAATATAAAGTCAGGACTACAGTACAATACCTAACCACGTGTCGTTCATTGTATCTAATAAGAATAATTTATTTTCAAAAACCCGATCTGGGTATAGAAATTACATATCTAATGGTATTTCTACAAATAAAATTACATTTCAAATTACTCATAAAATTATAAAAAGTCTATAAAAAAACTAATAATTGAAAAAAAACATAGAAATTCAAAAATTCAATATCAAAGACATAAAAACTAGAAAAATAAAAAACAACAGAAATAATGAGAAAACATAGAGAATCAGCAATTCAATAACAAAAAGATATAAAAACTAGAAAAATAGAAGGCATCCAAAGAGTTCTACATAAACTACATTTAATAAGGATCAAACTAACATTAAAAAAATACTAGTAAAATTATCAAAATAAAAAAATCTGAAATTTAAATTACAAATATAAAATCAATTAAAAAATAATAATAATAAAAAAATATCTAAAAATATTCAAATTTAAATAATCAAATTAGGTAAAAATAATTTTAATCAACGTAATGAAATAAGAGTCTGAAAAGTAATTTAACAATTAAGAAAAGAATATACAAATTACAAATAACACTATATTATACAAAAATATATTATACAACCTTTAGGTGAAATGTCACGTCAAAAGTGAACGGAGACAGGTAGAAGGTGTGTTGCCATATTACAAACCAAAAATGTTGCTACTGAAAGAAAAACACCTAATACTATTCAGACTCGCTGTTTTTTTATTTTTCGGCTAAAACGACGTTTTGCTTATTCATTAGGGTTCGTTCATTCACTGGAGACATTACCCTAGCTACTAACCGCGGCTTTGTCCGCGTTAAAGTGAATTTCCGCCAGCGATTTAATATTTTCCCTCGGAACCGTAAAGAAAGATATACTTTATGTAAAGAGTAAAATTGAGAGTTATAAGAGATTTAAACTTAATTGACAGTCAAATTTTATTATCAAACTAAATCAATTTATAAATAGGATAGAAAACGAATTTACCGCGTGAAATTTGTAGGACCCGACGTTTCGGTGACGTTGCAGCCGCCGTTGTCTAGGGTAGACTGAAAGAGCTGTCAGTCCGTTGTTTTGCGGGTAGGCCGCAAACCGCTGCCGCCACTGCGTAGGTTATAACGGTGGTGGGGGGCCGGGCTCGGAGCGCGGGAATTTTTAAAATCCGTCTTGCACACAACACTCACTGTATCCTGTTTTACGTCTTTGCGTTCGGCGTTCGGCGGCGGGAACATTTTAAGAAGAGGGTTCCACGTAGAAGAGAGTTTGTAGCCGTCATCTCTATTGAAGTTCGGAGTTCTTCTTATTTCAATGGGATGCCCCGTATCGCCGATAGTTAGTGACCTATATATGGAATATTTTGAGGAATTAGCCATAAAAACCTCCAAAATTAAACCCATTCTCTGGCTTCGCTACGTGGATGATACCTTCTGCATCCTGAAAGGCAACATTCAAACGGTGAAAGAATTCCTGGGTCATCTAAACTCCATACACCCAAAAATCAGTTTCACCTATGAAGTAGAGAAGGACGGCTCCTTACAATTTTTGGATGTCAAAGTGACGAGGAGAAGTGACAATACTCTCGGACATACGGTATATCGGAAGCCCACACATACGGACAGATATTTGCATGCAAGCTCACACCATCATCCCTACCATCTACGTTCAGTGCAAACGTCGCTCGTGAATCGAGCACGCGATCTATGCGACACTGAGCATTTTCCGAAAGAGATGGAACATGTCAATGATGTCCTTAGGAAAAATGGATACGGAAAATATCACGAGACACGCACACGATCTAATACGGAAGAAACTCAAAAACCGAGCAGATCAAGAGCATTCTTACCATACGTCAAGGGCGTGACTGATCGAATAAGTAAGATGCTAAACAGATTCGATATAAAAACGATCTTCAAACCGACCCAAAATATAGCTCGATTTTTGAGGCCTGTAAAGGATGTAATACCACTGCAAACCCCGGGTGTGTATAAAGTCGAATGCAGCTGCGGTCTAGCCTACGTTGGACAAACGAAACGGCCCATAGCCACGCGACTGACAGAACACACCAAAGCTGTTAAAAACGTTCAGCGAGAAAAATCGGCGATCTGCGAACATATATTGGATAGCGGAAGTAACCACTGGATGCAGTTTCAAAATCCCATTGTTCTATCCAAGGAACAATTCTACTTTCCTCGCATGATCCGGGAAGCCATTGAAATAAGAAGAACTCCGAACTTCAATAGAGATGACGGCTACAAACTCTCTTCTACGTGGAACCCTCTTCTTAAAATGTTCCCGCCGCCGAACGCCGAACGCAAAGACGTAAAACAGGATACAGTGAGTGTTGTGTGTAAGACGGATTTTAAAAATTCCCGCGCTCCGAGCCCGGCCCCCCACCACCGTTATAACCTACGCAGTGGCGGCAGCGGTTTGCGGCCTACCCGCAAAACAACGGACTGACAGCTCTTTCAGTCTACCCTAGACAACGGCGGCTGCAACGTCACCGAAACGTCGGGTCCTACAAATTTCACGCGGTAAATTCGTTTTCTATCCTATTTATAATGTCAAACAACCGCGATAGTCTTCGATTCTAAATCAATTTGTTGTTCTTTTAATTCGGCATTTAATGGGATTGTAGGGTGGGGTGCTTGCACGAAACAGGCCTTGGATCCACTTATAAAGACGCAAAAACTGTTGTTACGGATAATTTATAGGAATATGTAATAATATTTTTTCATAAACACAAAGATAGACATGATCAAAGTCAGCAAAACTCCAATACTCGGAGTTCACGGAAACAAAATTTCTTTATTCCTCGAATGCAAACAACATTTGCGAAACGACAAGCTTTTTTCATTGGTCCCAAATTATATAATGACATAGAGGAAAAATGGAAACACCTAAAGAACAATCAAGAGTTTAAAGACAATATTAATAAATGGTTATTTGAATTAGGAAGGTCTAAATCTGAAAACTTGGTTTTAAAGCGTAAGTATAACGGTTAATTTAAAAATAATATTGTATATTTATATAAATTATGTATATATTAATAGTATATCATATCATATTTTTATTTATATTATTTCATATTATTTAGCAATGCTTTTATAATTGTCTTTATATATTTTATTAAATTATAAATATGTTTATACCATATATCGTTTATTATTTATTGAAATCGTATTTACGTGTGTATTTGCCATATTGTATTACCTACAATGTATTATTCGTACAAATTTAGTGTTTTGATTTGTATTATAATGTTATTTATTTATTATTATATATTATTCAATCTTAATTAAGTACATTCATTAATTATAAAAAAAAAGTTTTTTTACGGTAATTAGGCTAATTGTTACATAAGTTGTATTACTTATTTTAATTACTCTGACCCGCCTAGATACGGGACAGTTTTAGTCCTAGTTAGGTGGGCAATGAGAATTAGCTCCATTTCGGTGTTCAATTTTTCCGAGTTACTTATAACATTGATAACAATGGGGCTAAATGTACAAAAATTTAATGAATTAAGTATTAAACCTTAAAAACCTCAATGAAAATTGCTTTGATGGTTAGGCGAATTTTCTTAAGGGTTTATGGTGTTTTAAAAGTTAGGTTTTACAAACCTAACAAAAAAAAAATCTTTACTTAAGGACCTCTTTTAAGACGACATTGGTAGTTCTCCCCTCAGGCGCTAGTATCACCAGACTGCTAGGAGAGTTCACTCTGAACTTATTAATGGTCAAATTGTTACTATTCTAAACAAGGTAGAGAGGACGAGTAAAGTATTGAACATGGCAACAAAATAGGACTAATTTTATTAAATATCTTCTTTATATTTGATACATTGATACAATGCATCTTTCATTATCTTAATGACATTTGATTGAAACCTCAAATAATTATATAAAATTTAACGCCCTCTATACTCATTTGTATGTACTCTTTCGAACTATATTTTTACATTAGTACCATTTCTGGTCGCTTGATGTAATTTGGTGTTTATTAGTGTAAACAAAATTGATGAGAGCGATTTGACCCCTTTCCCGTGTATTGAGCGATTTTTGCCCATAATCAACCATTATCCTGAAGGTCTAAGCTATTCAAAAATATATATTTCATTGAGGTACCCGATTTTCCGTTAGCTTCTGGAATCATTTGTAGTACTTTACTTGTAATAAATATATTTGATAGTTATTGAAGTAAAGACAATATAAGCACATATATATTAAATATTGTTTTTAAAACGGGTTAATATTGTTTATCATAAAGCCATCTTAAATCATATGTCGTTTTTATCAGTGTGCGACTAATTACGAAAATAGGGCGCTATTCCTAGAGTTGAGACGAGATTTGCATCGCAAAAGTGTACAAAATTCAATTAAAGTCGAAATTGAAAGAGTCAGATTTGTAAATCTTTTAAATTTCTAAAATATCGTGAAGGTAATTATAAGAACGGGTAACATTAACTGTGCTCCAAGAACCCGAAATTTAATGAACCTAATTAATTTTCACGGAGTTACATAAAAAAATTACTTTACGAAAGCAATCCGACCACCCTCATCTAATTTAAAGTTAATATTGCGACTGAAATAGCGATGAACTCAAGAGCGATACTGAAATAGCGATGTCGATGCGTAATCAAAAATCTTCGCTCGAATCAATGATTATATTATATTGTATTATTTTGCCCAACTCCATAGTAAATTTTGAAAACTTTTTACGCAGGTGACATGAAAATAGCGCTCATAGAATTGACGGCGAAACTAATAGCAATTTATTTGGCCATATATAAAAACATTCTTTTTTTTTGTTTTATGTTTTTAACGTGTCCAGGCTATTTTAAGATATGTATCTCAAAAATATGCGGCCTGGATTGCCTTATCGTTTGCCTCTTGTAGATCCCGGTGCGTGATAAGAGGTTGACAGTTGTGCGCAGGATCGGAGGTGGCCTTCATACTGCAGCGTTCCACATATGCATATAGTTTTCTTATTCATAATGAATATTTATAATGAATATTTATAATGAACATTCATAATGAATGTTCATAATGAATCGACATCTATAATAATATTCCTAATGAACAAACATTCATAACGAATGGCATAAAGGACTGATTGGTTATAAAAAGCCAATAATTTACCAAGTGATAACAATAATAACATTCAATGATATTAGTGGCATCTATAGCATTTTTTAAAAAAGGCTGATTACATCACAGAAATAACACGGAAAGATAAAATGCTATGAATTAGTCTATCTGAACATTAAAGTACGTAATTATTACGTATTGAAACCTATTGAAACCTACGTGTAGACGTGTTTAGAGCGCCATCTATAATGCGCCGTCATTCTGCTATACCATGAACGCCGCCATATTGAACACCACAGAAGATTAATCAATATTTGGAACTATTAATGCCATCTACACGCTGCGTTTCGTAGTAAAAATTTAGTTGCTAAATCGTAGTATGGCATTAAGCAATCTAGTAGCCTTTAATATCAATGAATGAAGTTAGAGGAGTGTCAACAAAGTGACGTCATTTGGATAATATATTTATTCCATAGTGAATATATTGCAAATATATTGTATCTTCTGTTGTGTCATTTTTTATATATATTATTTTTATAGTACCGCTACCCATTTTGGATAACTGCATTAGGTGCTGTTTTAACTTGTAGGTATTTAATGTTTTTTGAATCGTAGTATTTTAAATAGGTTTTTTCTACTATTGAGATTTCTCATTTATTTTTAATAAAAAATATAGTGCACTATCCACTATAGTTATTTTCCCAATCCCATGTGCTATCAGCTAAACAGTTATTCATTAAGCAAGCGCTTCTTGCATTCTACAAATCTAGAGATGACCACGCCCGAACTCAAAACAATCTGAACACAAGAATGTCCGCGAGTATCAATTATATAATTCCGTCAGTCAGGACAACATTTGCCTAGAGACATATATTCTATATAGCCCCAAAATTATATAATTCCCTTAGTGAAGACATGAAAAATTATCCTAACATAAAAATATTTAACCCTTCAGGCCTCGGCCCCTCAGCCGATTGACAAGTTGATGTCCCAAAAATTTTTAGTAAAAATTAGTAAATAAATTGAATTATGACACTATCTCACCAAAACATTAATTTAATAGATGGCTACTTAACAAGGGATATGTAAAATCTGATCAACTTCTTTGCAACGCACGACAATTTATTTAGTATCACTTATCCATTTTTCTTAATTAAATTTTATTAAATTACAACTATAAATGTATATATTTATTACATAGCTATATTTTTAATAAAATTGGTATATTTATGTGTACATACAGGTGGTGGGTCCAAATAATTTATTTAAAAAAAAACACTTCATTTCTTAAAATTGCATAAAAATATGCACATCCAGAGACGGGCCAAATTATCGCCTAGTTAGATGTGCTATTGGCAGTAAAGGTCATGTAAGATGTGTTAAACCTCCCTATATTAATTATTAAATAATTTATATAATTATTATAAGATTACATGACCTATGAATGAACTGTATACCTAATCCTATGTACCTAAATAAATAAAAATAAATAAATAACTATATGCAGTAGTCAGACTTTAATGATCGCAAAATTAGCGTCGTAAAAGACTCAACTACGGCAGGGATAGGAGCAGTGGTACAAGGATTTGCGAAGCGAGGAGATCTCGGTCATACCAATTTTGCTAGGGATTAAAGACGACAAATATTACTTTGAACATTATTATTTGACACATTTTCTGTGGAATTCCTTTCAATGAAAATAAACAATGTCAAATTTTAATATTACTTTAAGCATATTCATTCCACTCATTTTCTAAGGGGCTCCCTAGACGATCAAGCATGCTTGACAAGGATCGCGTCGCGGGCAGGGAGGGGATCGTAAACCGCAGGAAAAATGGAAATATTTTTAAAATACATTTACCAAAAATGCCTAATTTTGTATTTTATACTAGGGATTAACATTAATTAGAGGTAATTGATTGATGAATGACGTTACTCCCTGGTATAAACTACAAAATTAGGCATTTTTGGTAAATATTTTAAAAATATATTTGCATTTTTCCTGCGGTTTACGGACTTGACGCGAGCATGCTTGATCGTCTAGGGAGCCCTTAACAAAGTCCGCGTTTAACTCTCAAATAAAGTCGAATGAAATGAAATTACATTCAAATATAAATCCATCCACCTTTCACATCGTGAGTTTTTATAACGCCTCAGGTGCGACGTAAATGAACTTTGGCGCTTTGTGTGTATTTAGGTGTTTTGCATCACGGATTCTTGGACTAAATTGTTTATTTCCTCTTATTTATATTGTGAATTTAAAAGCTAATAAAACTCTGGGGTACATTTATCTCACCTTCATTCACAGCTTCAATTAGAAACGAAACACAAAGAAAAGATTTTGGGAAAATAAAGTCACGTTTTTATTGAAATAACGTTTTACGACATTTTATGGAAGTTATTCATTTTTTTAGACTGGCTATGAGTATTTAGATAATATTTAGAGAGGCTATGAGTAAAAGAAAACCATAAGCACGATGGCTGAATGTTTTTTTTACTGGCTACGCGGTATTTATTACTAGTCTATTATGCAGACCGGACCAAAAAAAACTTAAATTATCCATTTTGTTGGTTTTAGGAGCGAGCAAATCCGTCACCCTAGCTAGTTTCAACGAGATCAGGTCGTTCTATTTTCCATGAAGTGAAGGTGAAGACTTAGCGGACAAGGACACTCCACTGTCAAGCTCCACCGTCGAACCCGTGACATTCTAACGCTTTACCGCAAGGCATTGGGAATTGACTCAGCGGGCCGACCTCATGCCCTCACTACCAAATTTGATCGCATTTCTCCGTCCTCCAACCTGGTCACGGAATCGAAGTCGCTTGTCTCTACCTGATGTTTTATTTTATTTTTATTTTATATTTTATTTTATTTTATTCGGTTAACAAACAGCGTTTATACATAACAGATACAAAATATAACAATAAAACTATGACAACACTATTTACCGTTAATACTATGTGTACAGTACATATCCCCGTCATTATACCTTATTTATACTTACATTTCTTTAGCAGTGATTTATTGATCGACAAAGAGAAAGAACAAAAAACAAATTAAAATGAAATTTTACGTTAAGACTATAGCCATTACCTTTTAATTATTTTGTACCAAAATATATTTTAAAAAATATTACAAAAAACTATTCATGTAAACCGTTTAAGGGATTAATAGTCATTAGATGAAATAGGGGGGACAAAGGACTGATAATGCTTTTTAATGGTTTCCTTAAAGTGACTTTTACTTGATGAAAAAATATCAATGTACCCGAACCTACCGTTATACGTTGTCATAGCTCTGTTTATTAGAGAATGCTTCGTATAATTACAGTTATATCTCTTTACATAAAACAGGTGCGGAAATTCATGTTAGCAGCAATTCAGTTCTAATTTATCGCGGACCGTGCGAATTTTACCCGCCAACCTTACACGGGATCGGGTGGCCGTATCTAGGACTTCTCTGTTCTACCTATATTAAAATCTACAATTCATCGTCTAATTAGGTGCAGGTGAGGTTGGCCAAATTGTACGTCATCTGGTTTTCCAAACACACTGTTTAACTCCTATGTGGTAGACTCCTCGAAGAGAGACTTCACCTGTCAGTGAGCTTCTGCTACGGTTGTGGTCCTGTAGTCAGAGGCGGTTGCGATCAGAAGATCGCGGATTCGGGGAATACATCGGGCGGAATTGGACGGTTTTTGTACCAGGCTGTGTCAGTCACGCTTACGCAATCCGGCGAATAACCAGGGGGG